>VZRH01006258.1:419064-486123 GCA_013397555.1 Urocynchramus pylzowi
TTTTTTTTTTTTTTTTTTTTTTTTTTGAGGTTCAAGAATTTTCTTGGGAACTTTGGACATTTGCAGGAAGCCACTGAAATGCCATTCTGCCCATTTACTTGGGAGCAAATACAGATGGCACCCACATGTAAAGAAACTGGGAGACACAAAGTTTCGTGGGAACCTACTCCTCTTCTGCTTGCCAAAAGCATGTAAAATGTTACTCATCAGAACTTGAACTGGAATTGTTGTATAAAATTATGTCTCTTGCCTGTTAACTTCTGCTTCCAAAAGTCACAAAACAAGAAACTATATCATCATGTTTTCTAATGCCTTGTTCATGTTTATTTCCATGGCTCCCTTTAGACCTGTCTCAGTCCTGAATTCCAGATGCTGACCAGGAGAGACATGTTGGAAAGTACCTGGACTTCTCTGAGAAATCCTAGTCCATCTCCATTAGTAAATACCACTTTTAAACAACAGATTACCCTCCAGCAGCTCCAGCACCCGACAGTGATGGTGGGATGAGCTCTCTGCCGCCGACCACACTGAGGAGCCTTTTAAAGTACCACAAACATCTACCAAAATCCCACAATCAAAACCAGACACAGAGCTCTGTGCATCTCCCTGGTGTGCTGCAAATGACTAAGCAGGGCACGGGGCAATGCAGAGCTGTCTCGGTGGGCAAAATATTCCATTTTATGCTGGTGTAACTGCAGCTTTTTTCAGCTGAGTTGCACTTGAATAGGGCCAGGCTAATGCAGTGATGAGGCAGATCTGATACTTCTACTGTGCTTTGGATCTATGATTACAGCCTGAAAGATCTGCTTCAAGTAAAAAAGATGTTTCGATTACATATGTCAGCACAGGAAACCACCATTTTTTTTCACATGGGTGGCAATTATTTCATTCTTGGAGGTTGCTGCTATGCACCTATCCAAATGAATATATAGCATTTAAATATCAGCAGTGACTCACGGACCACTAACAACTACAGAATCCCAGATGATGAAAAGTTGGAAACATGTATTTTTACAGATCCTTTTTGTGGTTGGTATCTTTAATAATGCCAAATGATTTACCAGTGTCTCTTAAGAGTAAAACAGTAAAGACTCCCATCTGTTAAAGGGTTGCTCCAGCTTGTTCTCAACTTTTTTGAGTCAGTTTATTATCATCTGGGAGTAGTTCTGCACCTAGTTGTTCTTCTTTCTTTTTTTTTCTTGTTTTGGGAAGATAGCACAAAAAAAAAAAGGTCTTAACTGGAATGAGGCCTAAGTGCTTGCTGTTTTTTTTCATGTAGGAATAGTTCTTTCAAGAATGGTTAGGTCCTGAGCAAAGCAAAGGCTTCAGACACTTTCTTCTTTTTCTAGCTTAAATTTTTTTTCCCTAAAATTTTAACAGCTCCGGAAAACTGGGAAAATTGGAAACCTGTATGTAGAAGATTTAAACTAAATCAGAATCTAGCCTTTCTCACCCAATAATTCACCTTCCACTTTTGTTTTCACAAGGCCATACAGTTTTGGTTTTCCAAATGTACAAAACAAGCAACTTTGTCAAATTCCACCAGGTAGCATGATTGATCCCCAAGAGGGCTTCATTTTAGCCTTGGAAAATGGGAATCCACTTTCTCCACCACCAGCAGCCTCTGCCAGGTAGGATTTTGGCCTGGACATGCTTCCCACCACCATCAGCAGGTTGTTTTTTCCTGAGACAAACTGCCCCAGCAGTTTAACCCAATGTCACCAATGTCTGCAAAGTTGGGATTATTTTCACAGGAGCAGATCTGGGATAGAAAGTAGGTAAAGGAGAATAAAGAGATGAAGGAGTTGGGTAGGGAAGGCAAATGGGAGGATGTGAAAGAATTT
This sequence comes from Urocynchramus pylzowi, assembly GCA_013397555.1. Lineage (NCBI taxonomy): Eukaryota > Metazoa > Chordata > Aves > Passeriformes > Fringillidae > Urocynchramus > Urocynchramus pylzowi. The sequence goes on from VZRH01006258.1 coordinate 420,909, forward strand.
TGTGTGGTTGCTAGAGGGCTCCCAGCAGTAAGAAGAAATGGGAGATGAGTCTGGTCAGCAGATTTTTTCACAAAAAAAAAAAAAAAAAAAAGTAATTTACATAGACTAAGTTTATTGAATTCTTCAATAACAGTTTGGAACAGCACCTGTGAGGAATTTCTGAATAAGCATGTTAGTGTTTCTTAAAAAACATCAACCTGTTCATTGGTCTAGTCTTTATCTCTGAATTCTCATCAGCTGCATCCTTTCTTCATATCTGCCATGTCAAAGTTACAATGGGTTCAAACTGATGTCCTGACCTGTTAGACTGCTAAATATCCAACTGCAGAGAGCAAAGCCTTCTCTGCCAGAGCCTGAAAGCCAAGGCAGGTACAGGGATGTCTCAGCCACAGCTCTGGTTCACGGCCAGCCAGCTGTTTCAACTGACAGAGAATCAAGCTATCATTTCCCAAACCACAAACATACTACATCTTATTCAGAGTGAAATAAGAGGCGTGTTTCCTTTTGACAGTTTGGGCAACAGGTGGGGAAAATTACAGTGTCACACTAAGTGTTTTCCTTTGGGCTGTTACAGGGTGTCTGTGCTCTTGCAGCTTTTGTGAACACTACCAACATAGAATTTCTCTTATTAACCATGAAGAACACAAGCTTTACATGCAAAACCCAAAGCCTTGACTCTCCTTGTGTGGAGCAATTGCATGTGCTATGTTAGTACCAATTCCAGATTTTACTCATTTTCCATTTTCCAGTTCCTGGGGCACTTTGGAGATGAAAGACTGAAAAACACTGCAGAGTTTAGATGATGGAGAATATCACAGCCTGGCCTTAAAGCAGGTAGGCAGCAAACTGCATCCTGCTGACAGAAGAATATCCATGTGCAACTGGCATGAATGTCTGTCTTGTTCCAAAGTTTACTTCCTTTCTGTAAAAAAAAATTAAATTAATATATTTATCTCAAAAACTGCAGCTTGAAGAAAACACCAGAAACCACAAAACTTCCTTGATATGGGCCAGGCAATACAGGGTGAGAATCTAGCCAACAAAATTATTTACTTTATCAAGTATTTGCTCATTATTAAAACTATGCTGTCTCACTGCTACTGCTCCAGTTCCTTCTGTTCTCATTAAAATCTCACAACATATTTCCACAAGAAAATGTAAAGCATGAAAGTACAGTGTAAAACATCACTGCTGCACCCAAAACAACCCTTAATTTCGAGATTTGAATCTTCTTCCTACAGCACGGATTTTGCTCATCTTTCCAGTGCTCAGCCAGTGCCCTTTTTCCCTGTCTGCTCCAAGCCTCAATCCTCACCCTTAATTGCTTGGTGCTAAAAAGCCCACTCAGTGCCTTGCAGAAGGTGTGTTTGGTAGGCTGCCAGGTCAGCTCTTTACACTGCAGAGACCTTGGGGTTGGGGCCGTATCTCCATTTATGTTTGTGAATAATCCAACACATGTACAGCACTCCGGGTCTGATCCCGTATATCATAACATCACTGATGTGGGACCAGATGCTGGATGAACAAATGGGAATCTGTTGCATTCATGTAGTGCCTTTTTTTTTTTTCCAAGGAACTCAAAGCACTTTACAATCTTTAAGCCTCACCACATGCCTGTGGGGTACAGCGGGGTAAGTAGGCCTGTAGCATTCTTTACAGAGCCAAGTACATTTATTCAAATGTAGCTGAATAATAATAATGCAACCATGACCTCCCATGACACTTACGTTCCTCAGGAACAATGAAACTGTCAGCCACAAGGGTGAGACTCATGAGTCTGGGTGACAAAACTTTTTCGGCAGCTGGCCCACGGCTGCAGGCCTCACTTCCGTAATAGATTAGGATGACCACGAGCTCCCGTGCTAAATGCAAAACTTTGCTTCTTCACACTCCTTTTCCCACCCCATCAACAAATACCAAAACAACCTCGGTGGAAAACAAGAAGCCCTCTATAGGGTTTTGTGAGTCATGCTACAGATTCTAATAGACAATTACTACTCCGCTAATAGCTCTGCGTGCTTCAGGAATAACCCCATCTCCATCATTTAATCCTTTAATAGCTTCTGGAGATCACCAATTGATTATTTAAATGAAGCATGATTATATCCTTAAATTTGCTTTTACAGAATTACTTTTGCAGGGGTGAAGTGGTGATGAAGAAAGAAATTAACCTTAATTTCATCAAAATTGAGTTTTCTACACTGGTATGAACCTGTGTATACTGAAAAGTATTACACTTTTTTCCAATTCAATAATTTGGTTCCTATCTAATAAGGAAAGTAGAAGAGACATTTAACAAAGGCCATTCTCTTCAGAAAAATGAAAACAAATGAAAGCCAATCTGCAGGAAATATTTGGAAGTTAAGACCCCAGACTCGTCCTCTGGGAGTAGAATGAACTTTGGAAATCTGCGAGTCAGAGGCACAATTATCTATGTAAAAAAAAAAAAAAAAAAAAAATCTATGCACTATTGATTAACCTTGGCACTTCAGACAGCAGTGTCACCTCATGCATTGGAATGACATGCCACCACGTGACAAACTTCAAACTGGCCATTTCTCAGAGATGGCTGCTAAAATAAAAACTGCATTTAATGTACCAATGCCTGTGTAATGTGCAGCACTTTGCTTTCCAACTGGTTTACTGTCTTCCAGAAACAACCCAGAGTGTTAAACTGGGCAGAAAGCATTACTTTTAATCACACAAACCTCTTTGTCACCCACTCTGGTTTTGCTAAGATGCCATTTTCCCCCCTTGTTTCTCAGCCTCCTTCCTCTTTAGTGGGAGCTCCTCCATCCCCTTATGTTCCCCCTGTGCACAGAGTAAGGCTGGAGTTGCCACAGTCTCCTTAATGTCTAATCCTTTAACACTGGGAGAGCATTGTATTGCAGCCCTAATGCAAGGATGAATTCTGGAATGTGCAGCCTGGAGAGAGGCTTATAGAATAAGAAAGAAAGAAAAAGGGAAGAGGAAAAAGGAATTGAGAAGAGAAAGAAGTCAAAACCACACATGGGACAGAAGGAAAAAAAGGGGATTAGGTGACAATATCCGACTGCACTGAAGGGTCAGGAGAATTAAGCTTCAGAGCAGCTTGCTCAATGTGTGCTGGGATAAAAAGACTCTGATATGAATGGAGGTGGTTCAAGTGCAGGCACATTGTGGAATGCAATAGGAGTCTGCTAGGGAACATTTAAGAGAGTTGTGCACCACTTTCATGTAGCAAATAATATATATTGTTTGCTGGGCAAAGATCTGAGCCTCCCTGTCACATTTACAAGGTTGTTACAGAGGAATGAGAAACACAAGAATGGAATGAAATGGAATGAAATGGAATAGCTTTACACTAAATGAAATTATAAATCAAATAATCTGAGCATGTGCTCCTAAGATTTATTATTGCATATGATGTTTATATTGAATATAAACTTAAAGTCATAGATCCCTGTCCAAAGAAAATCAGTGCATTTGACATCAATGGAGTTAGATCTGCTTTTAACAAACACTTCAGAGCCTGATTTTTAATACCTAGTTGTACTGCATGTGCAACTGAGTGCATAACCTTTTCATCAGGCCAGCTTTGTGATCTTTCTAATCAATGTAGGTGCTGCATCTTGAAAGACACTGACTCATTATGATTTTCATATATGCTGGGAATACTTCTACACAGCTCAACAGTTTAACTGAAAACATTACATATACTTTAAATTCCCATGCAGTTTATTTTCAATTTCCTATTCACTTCTTGCAGACAAAAAGACCTTGCAGACAGCCTCAAAGTGACAGTATGGTTACTTTATGAACACCAGCTATCTACATTTTCTTACAACACAGGCACTGGGAGTTAACATAGCTGGAATCTGAGAAAATGCCCTCTGTCCTTCTGACACGCTTTTTTGCCCCAACATGGCTCCCTAGTATAAGATGAAATAACAGCCTCATCTCAATCTGGCATGACTACCCGCCTATGAAGCAGAGAGAAAACTGAGAAACATGAGAGATGGAAGAAACAAGTCATGAATAATAAAAGAAAGTGATTTTTAACTATGTAAAGAGAATTCATTCAAGTCAACCATCTGGCACAGGGCGCATCCTGCAGAGAGAGCAGCCATGGAAAAATTACAAAGTCAGTTCAGTTAATATTTCCCAAGATGACACCACAGGAGACAAAGCTGGAGTAGAGTGCCACATCCAAGTGACTGATACTAAAACTATTTTGATATTGGTTAGGAAACACACCAATCCCTAGAGTCTGGTTCAGGCAGATCCAAAGAACTCAGGTATTTACAAAAAAACCCAAAATAGCATTTTCTCATTTGCAATACTATTGCCTTTCCTCTTCTACAGAGAGCTTCAGTAAAACTGAAGGTGGCTGTGTATGTGACTTACATGCACTTTGCTTTGTTTTTAAAATAGAACAGAAAACACAACTCATTGCAAAAAACCCCACCAAACCAACAAAACAAAACGAAACAGAACAAAACAAAACAAAAGAAAACCCAACCCCAAAACACTCCACTCCTACACAAAAACTTGCTTGGATTGGAGTGAGTAGGACATGTTTCCTTCCTCCTCCCCAGTGGTAACACCTATGACCTGACCCAGGACTTGACCTGGAAGCTGAGAAAAGAAGAAAAAAGACAGGGCTTTCAGGGTTCATGACAGCATCTTTAGAAAGATGTATGCCTGTACGTGGGCATTATGGAAGTACAGTGTCATTTACTCCCTGGGGACACAGATGTGAAAGCACTGTTGATGTATATTTTCAGCTAATACTTTCCTGTGACAGAGGACAGAAGAATTGTTTCCAGTCAATTCAGCAGCAATATTTTTACTGACTTCAGTGAACTGGAGCTTTACTCCAAGCTTCTAAATATATCACAAGAGTTCACAGCCTATCAGCAATTCCTCCCCCATCATCCATATCCTTAAAAATACATATATGTCCTTTATTTCCTGCATCCTCTGAGTTATCTGGGTTTGTTGTTTGTCCCTTTTCAGTCCAAGGCAGCTGAGAGCCAGGCCCCAGAGCCCCAAAATCAAAACAACAGCAACACATTAGGCAGTCTGCTGTCTGCAGGGTATGTCTGACTGAGCTGGGGGTGATGTAGGAGCTGAAGAATCCACTCCCTCGTGCAAGCAGGCACGGTGGCTGGGCAAGGGCTCTGTGCTGCTACGTAATGTGTTCCCCTGATCTGTGTACACACACAGACACAGACTATCCTGCCCAAACAGAGCCAAAACATTCATCTCAAATCATACAAAAAGCCCCAAGAGAAACTAAGGCATCGTTTTGCATGTGTTTTTTAAAAAAAATTTTTCTCACAAGCCCCTCCAAAAAAGATAGCTATCTTAGAGTTGGATTTTTGTATCACATATTCTTCTACCCACATCCCTTCTTTTTCCTTAATAACAAGAAGGGAGAAGAAAATGAAGGAAAGAAAAAGGTTCTCTTTAAAGAAAAAAAAATTAAAAAATAAAAAAACAATAGAAATCAAGGGCAGTATTACTCATGCTCATTCAAAATTATGCTATAGGCAGAGGTTGGGAGGGAAGAACAGAAATCACTTTCTTTCCTACCTTTGGGCTTCCTAGATTGACCTAGCACAAAATGTCAGGCTTTACAGCTGGGGTGGAACAGCAACTGTTCCTCCAGAACATTCCAGAAGCTTATTCCTCAGAGAGGCTGAGCTGGTCAGCAGAGCTGGACCAGGACAGGAGGAGACTGTGAAGGGATGCAAGAGGTGTAAATCAGTCTCTACAAGGGCAGGACCTCTGAAAGGAAATGTCTCTCCTCACCAGCCACCTGCTAGCAGGGTGCAGCTCCTTTCCACCCCGTGTTTCTGGTCCGTGTCTGGAACAAACAATCAAGCATTAAATAACTTGACTTGCCATTGAACTTGAACTAAATGAAACCTATAAGAGTTCAAAAAATGTTCATCGAGGATTTTGCTCACATTTTTGGTATATCACAATGCCAGATGGAGCCAAAGGTTGTGGCTGCATGAGAAGACTAATCTTATATCATTCTTATCAGGAGGAAGACTATTGGAATCTCAAGACACAGCTCATCATTAGCTACCTGAGCTCAATCAAAAGCTGTCTTTGGGCAGTCCAAATCAGTTTTGACAATATTCAGATTGTTGTGTTCAAGTGTGAGGCAGAGAAAAATCACATATAGACCTTGTAAAATCATTTTCACCACAAAAGCTTTTCCCCCACCAGAAAAGGCCCAATGTGAATTGCAATAACTCCAAATTATTTTGAGATGTTACAAAACAAAACCTGGTTTTGCATGATCTTCCCCCAAGTGAATCACAACCCACCCCTTGGAATCAAGCTTGTTTATCTGAGAAATGAAAGCATGGGGAAATAGAAGAGCAGAGCTGATCAAACGCTTGCCTGCTGTCAGGCAGAGGCGGGCAGGGATTATTTCTGGTGCAGAACCATTGGTTGCTCTTGCCCCTGCATTTTTCCGAAGCAGTTATCTGCAGTTCAGGCCTCCTAATCACAGCTGGTAAGGGAAGAAGGCAGCGTGGTGCTCAGGCGGTTTGTGGTGCTGCTACCAGCGAGCTGATTACATGTATTTCCTCTGCAGTGGAACCTATCTCTTCCTGTGACAATACTCAGGGTTTGGTTTGGTTTTTTTTTTTGAGTGCATGAAAGTGAGTGCAACGTGCACTTCCAGTACTTCAGATGAAATGAAAGCTATCATTTGAGAAGAGAACGTGTCATCCTGACAGCTGAGTGTTAAGCCTTATCTTGAAATGATTCAGAGGTAGAAAAATCTATTTCCCTGAAAACTCAGAGGATGACATTTAGGACAGAGCTCTTTCCTATCGGATCCCAAGTGCCCCACAGGTATTCCAGCCACTGGCAGTGGTACCTATGAGAATCACAGGTCTGCACTTACTCTCCAAACAGCTCCTGCCCAGGGGAATGCCTGGATTCAGACCAACTATTGTTTCCCTCACATTCAGCACCTCTGCTGAAGCATGAAGGAAACTCCCACCCTTGTCCTCCCCTCCTTACCCTGCTTGCCCTCCCCCTTGCCCCACACACGGAGATGTGAGAAAGGAAGCAGATCAAATGAAAGCAGTGAGAAACGGGATTTCTTCCTCCTGCTTTGCACTGCCATCCATCTCCCATCACAGAGAGCCAGGCCAGGGCTTCTTGCCTGAGAGCTGCTGGTCACCTGCCACAGCCTCTTATCTCTGCACGTTTTTCCCCCTTTGAGCATCCAAGAGTCAGAGAAATGAAAGATGAAAGTCATAGTTGATACATGATCTTGTATCAGCACCTCCTTCAGAGTACAGCACATTTCCCAAAGGTGTTACTGGACTCAGCCTTTCAAACCTCTGACCACAAACGAATCTGAAGATCAAGAGCCACTATCACAGGGCAGGAAAAAAGGAGTAATATTTGTCATCAATAAACCTGAAATTCCCAAAGAGAGTTCCTGGTATCTGAAGGATATGAGGTATTTTCCTGGTATCTTAAGGATACCAGGTATCCTTAAAAAAAAAGTACAGTTCCTGGTATTTTAAGGATCTTAAAAACAACACTGGTTTTTGGAAAGCACTGGCCCAATCAGTAGTTTGCTAGAATAACTTTGCTTGTTAAGCATCTGTCACTTAATTGGAGTGCATCACCATGTGACAACTACACTTACATTAGAATTATTCAAATAAAAGTGATTTAGAGGGAGAATCCTAATCTATGTGCTACAGAGCATCATTCAGATAGCTTTGAAAGGTGGCACATATCAGTAATTTCCCAGAGCCTGGCTCTCCTACAGGCTTCATAATTCCTTCACCAAGTGCTTTGTGGTTGAGCTATAAAGAAGAGAAGGCAGAAAAGTTGTGTTAGACTAACAAAAACTGGAAAAGTCAGTGCCTTTTAAACAAAAGAACCAATCAATGGGACATTTAGACAAGATAAAAGAACTTTGTACCATAAGGGTGGTCAGACACCAGAGCCCAGAAAGGCTGGCAACTCCACCCTTGGAGAGGTTAAAAACTCCACGAGTCCCTGGGCATCTTGCTGTGACTGGATCTGCTCAGAGGAGGAGGTGGGATGAGACAACCAGAGGTGTTTTCCCACAGCATCCTCTGTTCCTCTCAGACTCTGTCACTGAAGGTTTTCATCTGACTCTGGTGCACTGACTGCATGTGAAATGCTGTTCTAGTTGCAAATGGTGAAGTAATGAATAAGTAATAAATGAATTAATGAATAATAATATGGACAATTAATAACTAATCTAGCTTATCATACAAAATAAATAATAATTAACGTGTAATAAATTATTGGAGAATTTGCAAATTACTGGTTTGCTTTCAACTCTTGCACATAATCATACTACTCATGTGCTTGGAACCCTGCTACTCAGGTTTTGCATGTTCCTAGAATCTACTGAGCTACCTGTTCATAAAATTCCATGTGAATGCTTTAGTCATTTTTGTCTTTGTAACAGACCAAGGTTTGTTTGGGGCTTGCTGGGGTTTTTTTTCCACAGCATAACCCAAAATGAACCTCAGATCAAAGCCATTCTATTCCATTCTGAATACTGTGCCCTTTGCTGCAGTGTCTCAGAGCCCTCCAGTGATATATTGCAGAATGTGATTAGCAACTGTCACGTGTTGTTTGTTTCTCATCATCTCCCCAGGGATAAACTCAGTCTAAGTGCTTCACTGGTAGGAGTTTATGCTTGGTTTTGTTTTGAAATACGTGAGAATGATCTGGCAAAGGAGTACTGCCAGGTCATTTTCATGAAGCGCAAGATTGATCCTGAACACTCTTCCATGTTGCTGTTTCACAGGGAGATAAGGAGATAAGATACACACTATTTAATATAAAATCTCAGGAAAAACTGCTGTGGTGAGGCTTCACTGGCAGCTCACAAAGGAATCAAACCTATGATCCAGTTTGCCCAGAGGCATTGATACTGCAGTGTGTTGAGGATCTTTTTGACTGGTGTTAGTTACCCTCACCTCTTGCTGGCCCAAGAGGTGTCAAGGCCACTGCAGAGCAAATCAGGATCTCCTAGGATTTGACTGACTGGGAGAACAGGTTGGAGTCAACAGGTGGACTTGGATGGAAGATTTCCCCATGAATAAAAGACCCCCTCCCCAGAAAGGTAACTCCCCAGAAAACATCATGAGCAAAACCTGCTAAATGCACTCTGCTTATCCGCACCATCCCAAAACAACAAGCAGCTCTCTCTGGACAAGAAATGTGGTGAAAATAACACCATGGCTTCGGCTCATAGACAGTTCAAGTCAGCACAGTTATGTGTGCTCATTAAATCCCAGAAGACTCTTGGCAGAACAAACAAAAACATCAATTCAGGCATTTTCAGCACAACTTTAATGTATATTTTTCTCGGTCTTGGCATATACCCCTTGTCACCTCCCCACCATCCTTTCTGTGTAGTCCCATGGGACATTAACCCAGTTTTGAAGACAGCAATTTCTTTCACAACCCAAACAACTGCCTCAACATGTCTAAATAAATAGTGCTTTTATTTTATTTTTTTTTTTTAAGGAGGAATATTATATTCCACACTAGGTTAAATCTTTCATACACGTTATTTACATGAAATTTATCACTTATAAACCCTCAAAATCCAGGACTACAAAAGACTGGGAGCTATCCTTGTTTCACACGTGGGAAAAACAGGAGCTGATGCTAAAGGATAGTCTTTCGATGTTAATGCAACAAGTCCTGACAGAAAATAACCAGGGTCTGCATACCTGAATGTCTCACGTGCTTCTGTACAGTGTCACTGAAAGGAAAACTCTCCTGGCTCAGTTAGTTCCTTTAAAATGTAGGGAAAAATCTAGTCACAGTAATCTGGAAGTTGCTCCGCTCTACCGAGGTAAATCTGACTCATGAAATCCGTGGTGCTTTTATCAGCTTGTGCAGAGCAACTGGGCTTTGAGACTCCAGCCTGGCACTGCAAGGCAAAAAAGATAATTCAGGGCAGGGTCAGTGTCAGGCCCAAGGTCTCCTGAACTATTTGAGTCACTGCCTAATGCTAATCTTTTAAATAAAATCAACAGGCCTGGGGGAAGCTTTACATCTTTACATGTAGCCCAGTTTCAAATGCAGAAATTCCCTTTTCAAGCTCATATTTAACCAAACTGTGCACTCACCTTTTCTGCAGCTTTCACAGCAGATGTCACTGGTGAGAAAATCTGGGTTATGAGAGCAAATGTACATAATTTTTTGTCTGATATTCTCATCTCAGATATACATCCTCCTCACTTCACCTCATCCAACTCCCAGACTGCTTGGAAATTATGGGAAAAGATCCTGATGTAGAAAAACTGACTCTCTGATGTACAGCTTGGGATGAGAACCCAATTATTCAAAGTACTAACAGTAGGATGAAAAGCCTACTGTCACAACACAAATATTAAAGCCTTCATCCTGTCATGATACAAAGATAAATTTAGCAGTACATGAGGGACTCATTTGTCATGAGGTGGCAACAGTTTGAAACGAACTCAGATTTTCTTTTTTCAATTGTATCAGAATTATTTTTTACTAGATGAGTAAGAAACCAGCGTAATAATTTCATTCAATATTTTGTGCTCCAAACTACAAACTTACCTTAAACTTGAGTAGATCTGGCTCCAAGCAATTTTTCTGAATTTTTGAACAAATGCTTTTTACATAATTTAACTTTTAATTTTTCTACGGTTCTCTGCATGGCTAACAAATTGTGTTTATACCCTAACAGGAATGTTTGATGCTCTGTCAAAGCAAATCAATCTTCCCTCCTTCTTTAGATACTAATGATGCCATCAATAAAAGCCCTCATCAGAAATGAATGTTCTTCACAAAATGCTATGCATAATGGTATGACCCCTCAGGATGCAGGGCACGTCATTTTGAATTTATTTAATCTCTGGGAGCCCTGTACAGAGCTAACTTTTGAGTCTTTGGAGTCTCCAGCAAAACAAGATCATAGAGCCCCACACAGAGTCAGAAACAGAAGAGCTTGCACCTGCAGGACTCTCTTCTTCACCCTGTTGTTGGATGGGGCTGCTTGTTTCAGTGTTTGCTCCCCACAACCCTGCCCTGAGGTGGCAGATCTCAGTCTGGGAGGTGAGCTGGGGATTGGCTCCATCCCTCTCTCCTCATACTGCCAAAACTTGCAGAGCTGTGTTCCTTCTGCTCCCAAGACTGTGTTCCATACACACCACAGGAGATCAGGGTTTGTATTTCATAAGTCACTTAAATCCCACTAGACTCCTTGCATTTTTCTATGCTGACCCCCAGGGAACAGAAGAGTTTGGACTTCCACAGACGCTTTTATACTTGAGGGAACCCAAAGTGCTTTAGCATGGATTAATTCACATCCTGGCACATGAAGTGACCAAGAAGTTAAACAGAATAATCTGCAGAAATGCAGCAGTGGTCAGTAACTCTCTTTTCACCTGAACCACATGTTGAAGCCTTAACAAAAGTTGTCCCACACAGGTAAAAGTCTAAGTAGAAATATAGACAGAAAAAACATATCCATGAAAGCAAAGAGAAGAAATGTTGGTTTGGAGAAGAAACAAACCCTCCAAGCCTCAAGGATTTGTTTGTTGGTTTGTTTAGGTTTTTTTCTCCTTCTGGCCCAGAAAAATTTCATTCTTCAGTTTTTTGTTTTTTTTTCATGTAAAAGATGAAGCCGTGCAGATTTCACAACATTTTCTACAAAAAATGTCAGTAGTCGAAAACTTCATTATCCACTGAAAACCAATTCTGACCACCCTTTGTGTGATACTGGGGAATTCAAAGGAAGATTGGGGCTCCTGGTACATATTTGCATTCCAGATGAAGCAGCAAGAAAATACAAAAGAGAATGAGTGGGAAGAATCACTTTTATGATAAGCCAAGAGGGAAGAGTATCTCCAAGTCATGCAGGGTCTCCAAAGTAAAAGACTAGGTTGAAGGTCTGAAGGGCTCAAAGGCAGTAGCTGTGGGCAGACTGGAGAGTTAGGCTTGTGCAGACTATTGAGGGAACCAAGAAATTCAGTACTCAAAGATTAAAGAGACAGCATGGGCAGATAATAGTTTTCATTTCAAGAGACCTCTGTACAGAGAGGAGAGGGGAAAGATCAGTATTTTAGGTGCATTGTTTAATATTATCCTTGAATTCACTTTTTCCACAGTCAGAAGCAGGAAAAGAGGAGTATTGTATTGAGGAAGCACAGGAACCACTTGTAAATGCCAGAGCTATTGAACACTGAATGTATTGATGAGGGTATAACACAGCATTCTTCTTGCAATTAATTTCTGATGAGAGACCAGTGTATGAAAAATGTATGTGGCATGTACCCCCAAAAGAGAAGAACAGAATGACTCTTCAATGCCTTTTCAATTCCAAAGAGACTCAGTGTAATATTATGAGAAATGTGCATTTAAGAGAGATTTCCCACCATTTCAGTATCCTAGTGGTAAACTGAGGTTCACAAGTGCAGTGAGTCCCTCTAACCTCCACCCAGCCCAGCAGCAGGGCCATGGATCAGACCACAGGCATTCTGACTCCCAGCCACTCCAGTGGATATCAGCAATTTACAGACCAAAACTCTTCAGGCTGATGAGGCCTTTCTGCATTATGGGCTCTGTTTTCCAGGACCTGGCTCCCAGAGCACAACTGGTGATGAGGGTTTAATTGCACAGGCATTTGCAAACGCTGCTATTACACAGTGAAACATGGGGACAGCTATAAATAACACAGAGGGAAATTCAGCTTACAGAAAATTGATGTCTCAGGGGCTTCCACAGACCTTCTCCTGGATGGAGAATTTAGGAACTAAACCAGTTCAGGGTCAAATGTTTCAGGTTGACCCCTGTAGCAATGCCCCTTTTGAACACTTTTCCTTCTGCCTGTTGCAAAGGTTATAGAGTAGGAAATGCCCATTATTGTTTGACCTTGTGTCACGGAGACATTTTAAGGCCCAAATGTGAGGTTATTTTTAGTTGTGCTGTTATTTCGAAGCCAGGCCGGGGAGAGCAAAATCAGCAAAACTCCACAAAGAGAAACAATACAAAATGGCAAACAGCATTATCTTCCCTTTCAGCTTGACAGGGATATTTGTCTTGATACTGAGCTGTGCTGGTGCTGTGCTTCCTCAAGGAATGTTGAATAACTTCCGCTCACGTTACACAAGCGCCTGCCCCTGGATCACTTTCCTGTGTTGCCACTTGGCTGCAATGCCTGCAAAGGCTTTGTAATCCCCTGTTCTATTATTGTTTCCTAAGGATGCATCCTGCCTGGAAAACAGCAAAGGAAGGGAAACTGTATTTAACATTACTTCCTAATTAAACTGTTTGCATCATTCAAAGCCTATGATGAATTCCTTCCTTTTCTCTCCTTCCCCTCTTGTTTACTAAAATCAGGAGATACAAAAAGACAGCAGGAGAGAGACACAGTAAACCAGATCCTAATCTCCAGCACAAAAGGTATTGGAGCTTTTCCAGATTTCTACCAGCATTTGATCCTGAGGATCAAATTCTCTGACAACTTGCCGCTGTAACCTTGCAGAGGACAATGTTCTGTGCTGACATGTAAGCTTTGCCAGAAAAATTTAATTTCTGGAGTTATGTAATTGGAGATATGGGAAACCTTTTTATAGTGGTTGGGACAGTTTAGAACATGGTTCACCTCTGGATTCAATCTTTACCTATATATATTTACGATTATCCCCAAAATCATTTGTTTGTGTTCCTGTCTGGTGTTTACAGAGATGGGAATGATTTCACATCTGATTTCATAACTGAGCTTATCCAGGGTTCAGGTATGTTTGATCTAGTGTTTAGATTTGGGCCCACCTTCAATAAATGGGTCACAGTCTTGATGACCAACCATCCCTCTTGGCTTTATAATCCTTGCCTCTCAGAGTATAGGATTTCATATTTTCCAAACACTCAAACAGCATTAACTGCTGAACACTCACATGAACTCTGAATGGTCAGCCCGAAATGTAAAGACTACCACTCCCCAAATCAACAGCAGCAATACTGAGAGGAAGAGGCATGAGACAAAACTCTGAGGTTGCAGAGCAGGGAAAAGCCTGGGACTCCTGGCTTTGCATCCTGACCTCTGACTGCTGGACTGGGCAGTCTCTCCAAAAACAAACTAATGCAAAATCAAACCTCTCCACAGGGTCCAGGTATGTACCCTTGAGAGTCAGAAGAACAGCAAATTTGGTGTATCAACTGTACACAGAGGCACTTCTCCAAAAACTCAAACCTTTGCCCCAGACTACTTCCAGAAATTTGAGCTTGCTTATGAATCATGTTGATGCATAATTGATTTATCAATTATCCCAGACCAATAGCAAGATAATCTTGGAAGCTACAGGGTAGGAAGATTGTTTCCACAGGCCACAGTGCCCCAGCAGGAGCTCTGTTAACAATGTACCACGTGAAACAGTGAAATTCTCTGTGCGGTCAGCTCAGGCACCAACAGCTGCCCAGATGTTGCACTAGAGTTAACATTCCTTCCTGCAAGGATGATGTCACTAATGCAGGCAGCATTTCAAAGCAGGAATGTGCTGCAGGTTCCCACAGATCAGCAAACCATGCAAGTCACTAAAAATCACACTGGCAACCGCAGTAAACACAGGTAAATGAGGTGAGTCAGAGGGAGGTGTTCAATCCTTGCCAGGCACCTTGGAGGACTCCCAACCTCTCCTAATCCAGTGGCCTCTCTAGGGGCCTCCATCTGCCTTCAGCCAGAATAGTCCTCCTGAGCTGCTCCTGATTCACATTCCCCCAGCTGGGTGCAGCATCAGGCATTCATCCCTGCAAGCATCATTCATAACCCACAGCCAAGCAGTGACTGCCTGAAGAAAGAGACAAAATACTGAGGTGTATCTATGGAGAGAGAGAGAGGCAAGAGGCCACAGTCAGCTTCTGCTCTGTTTGTCCCTGGGTGTGAAATAGCCCAACCTTACTCCTACAGCTACAGCCAGATTTGCAGCAGCATATTTTCCTTGTCTCAGATGTACCTGCTGACTTGGAGCTCCTTACAACAATAAAACCAAGACATGCTCTGGACAAACATGCTGTTCTATGAAGCACAAGTAGCTCATCTGTGTGCATTTACTGGGAAATTTCCCACTGACTGGGAAAATGGATCACCTTCTCATAAGGGCCAAAAGCCACATGGTTGTGTGACTGCTGCTTTTATTAAGCTGTGCTTCAGACACCCTTCAGACCTATCAATGTGTAGGTTGGGACAGAACATGAAATTTCTGTAGCCTCAGTGTATGGAAGTTGTTATTTGTGGGTAGAAGCCTTCTGGGAAGAAATGTGCTATTATATGAAATGGTAGACTCTAAAATCTAATGGACTGTATTGCAAAGATGCACAACCATGATTCTCACAAGGTTCACAACAGCATGGAAAAAAATATGTCTGTTTTTCCATATTCCAAGGATTCCCTGACAGCTTAGGAGTCTACAGCTGTTGTTTGCATTTTAAAAGAAGGTCAAGTTTCTCTGCTGCAATACATGCAAGCGAAAGACAAACATTGGCATTGTCCCTGCATTCACACATGTGGGCATTTCAAAGGATCACCTATAAACCATTCCTTCTGCTCCAGTGAATGTTGTTGAAAAAACACACACAGAGGTTATGTCGATAAAAGAAGCTAAAATGAATGTAGAAGGAAGAAATCAGAAATGTAAAGAAGTCATTTAGGGTCCTAACAGAAAGGCAGAGTTGAACTAATAGAAATTAATAACTACAAACTCTCTTCCATCAGAAGAGAAAAATCATGAAAAATCACGGAAAAATATGTGATTATTGTTATTCTCTTTACCATACTTAATAGCAGTAACTTTCCACAGACTTGGCCAAATGCCAGTGGTGTGGGAGATCTGTGTCATTCAGGTGCAGTGTACCAACAAGATGTAAAACAAAGATCCTGATGATCACCAGAGGTCCAGAGATATTTTTGATAAAGAAACCTTCATTGAGATCTAAATAGTATTCACCTAATTACATTCTACATTTCCTCATGCATATGTTGAGCATCACGAGCCAAGCAAGGCTGATACATCTCTACAGAAACAAATGCATTTCAGTAATAGATCACTTCCTTGTCAGATCACTGTTGAAAAATATTGTCTTTGAAATAGCTGAGTGTCTGCGTGGTTCCCAAAGGTTAGAACCATGTGGCTTATTCCTCTGCTGAAAGAATAGCACCACTGCAATAATCAATTATCATCAAATTAGGGTAAGATCAGAAAGAGGATACAATTAAAACAATGGGGGGGAAATAAATAGTCTGTGCAACACTACTGAAAAATCTGCAAAGGGATGTCCAGAAAGCTGCCCTAAGGAGTCTCTTCTCACAGACCCTCTCAGCAGACAGCTCCTCACAGCTCGGGTGGGCACCTCCACACTGCCAGTCAGTGGCTACAGGCAGGAACTGAGTCTGCACAAAGGCACAGAGTCACCTCCAGTATCTCTGTGGAAATAGTTACCCCGTAGCTTTACAAGCAGCTTCACACAGGAGTGGAGGAGCTGCCTTCATCTGCCATCTGGAAGTGGTTTGTGTCCCACCAGTGGCATGCATATCACAGCTTGGAAAGCCCTGCTTTGGAGCAGGAGCCTTGCTCAGGGCTCCTCTGGCTGCCACTCAGCTGCTGTGGAGACTCCTCACCCTGCTCTGTACCCAGAGAGGATGAAGACCCTCCAGAGCAGCTGTGGAACTGTCTGTGAAACCTCATATCTCATGAGCAACAATTTAAACCTGCCTTAAACTCCGCTGGCTTGAAGGCTGATCTGGCTGATTTATATCTCGGTAAGAGAAAAGACAAACAGATTTTCCCAGCCTTTCTGAGTCTCTTCTCATCTCACTAAAGAAAGGAAAATAATTTCCTCCGAGGCATGCTGGAGAAGAAATCCATTAGCAGTTACAAAGCAGGGCTGAATGTTATTGTTACATCCAAATAGCTGTAAAAGCCTTTGATTCCACTCCTATTACTTTGAGAGAGAAACATGGGATTTTATGTGCATGCAGCTAGAGTGTCTCCTAACTGCTACCTCCTTACCACAATTCTGTTGTATTAGATTCAAAACTAATAAAACAAACATTTTGTTTCTTTTTTAATAACAATCACAAAGCAGTCTACTTATATCAGTTTCTCTGTAGTGCATCCGTTTGTTGCCCACTCACAAACATAACATGAAGTGAGTATCAGACCTGTAATTTGGAGCAAATTTATTCCTTTTGGGATTACCTTGAGCAAGAAGTACTTGAACTATTTAAGCTGAAAGGAGAGCTACAGGAAACAGGTGATTCATGCAGGAAACTGCACATAAAGGACTGTTGCCATGACTGCATGACTTGGGTACACTGTGACACACCAGGCTCAAGGCAAGGTGTCCCCAGCCATCCAGGGGCTGGCATGCAGTGGTCCTCTGGACAAATATTTGTCTGTCTGGGTATTTTTAAAGGAAAAAATACATTAAAAACAAGTGCTTGTTCTTGCATTCAATTTTTATCGAATATTTCCACTCATTTGGGATTTTTTTCCCCATTTCACATGTAAGTTTTCTCTACTCGTTTTAGAGGAGGGCAAAAAAATGGATTAAGGGAGAGCTTTAGGATTTTCCAAGGTAGGCAAAGGTATAAAATAAAATAAAGGTAACTAACCAATTTGCTTTTGAAGACTGACCCATCAAAGAATTACATGCAAAGGTGAGAAGAGAAGGAAGAGAAAAGAATTCTTGTCAATCAGACAAAAAGGGCCCAGTCATTTACTACCATTTCTCTTGCTGGCAAGGAAAAACACACACATACATGAAGCAAAAAGGAAGCAGAACTAAATGAATTAAGGTTCATTAATCATGGACCTGCAGCTATAAAGATCTTACAGAATGAGGAGGGATAGAGCTTGGGTTATATTAAAATGAGCTGGAGTTCAGCATGAGTCACAGAATCTTTAGAAAGATTTTATTAAAGATCTATATATTTAGCAAAGCATCAGGAAAGAAAGCATGTGGCTTGTAAACAGAAATACGGGGCTCATGACTGTAAATATAAACACAGTTTTTGAACATCTGCAACTATTATTAGACAAGGTCTGTTTGTTTACATGGCCTGCTCTAGCAGGTGAAGAAATGAAGAGGGTATGTTTAGTGTCAGGGGGTTTTAAACATGAGTACTTTGGGACTTAGGTGATTTTGATTAACCTGTTTAGTTACTGGGCTTTTTTGATGACATGCTTATGAGGGTGGCACACTCAATTTTTAAACAAATTCAGATTAGCTACAATAAGCATATTTTTAATGTCTTATTATTTTGCAACTATTTATGATGCATATCATCCCAGCTTCCAGCTTGGGTGTAAAAATCTTTGTTGCCCATATTCAAAACCATGAAAGTTATGTTGCATGGGAGAAAAGTCATGCAGGTATTTTGCATGAAGATTAATGATAATAATGATAATAAAGAAACCTCTTCTTTTAAATAGATTTTTTCACCTTGGTTTTTCAACTTGACGGAAGATTTTGGGAACCCTTGATTTTCTGCTCCTTTTTCTCCCCCTTTTGCAGTCTTGAGCAGGTCACTTCAATGTTCATTGCTGTTCATCTGTCTCAGAGAGATGTACAGAGACTGCCTGTTTCAGGGGTTTAAACTTAATCGTAAGAAGAGTGACAATGACAGTGCATATGAAACAGTAAGAAAAGCAAAATGATTGCTGAGATTAAGAGTTTGAAGTGCCAAAACATCACCTTTTCAAGTCAACTTGAATGATATTTAATCCACAGAGTTATAACTTCATGTATTTGCTGTATACACTTTCCTAAAAATATTAACAACACAAGAAAAGTCCACCAAGCACGACAAAAAGCAAAGACATTTGGTTTGGGGGTTTTTTTAAGTCTATAGAAGTTTGGTATTTCTCATTGTGTCCTGCTCTGGGTTCTCTCTAGAAGGAGCAGTGCCAAGACACTCTGAGAAAGGCTATTCTTGTTCCACTCGCAGCCCAGCGAGAAGCAGGAAGCTCCATAAATCTCACAAGAAAGTCTGTTTTGCCAGCAGGGCTGAATCTGAAGTTAACCCAAGTTGTGTCATAGCCTTCAACAAGGATCCAGCCAGGCTGAATCATCGCATTTACAGAAATCAAAGAGCTGCAGAAGGGTTTGGACAGAGATCAGGAAAGTATCTTAACACCAAGCATCTAAGTAGGTCCCAAAATCAGATTCACCAAGCAGTTGCACAACAAGGGCAAGAGAAGCACCAGCAACGCTGAAATCCAGCTCCTGATCAGGCTCAAGGAAGGTGTCAGTGGCAAAGCACCAGGGATTACAGACAGAAATGACACAAGCTGAATGCAGGTCTGAGCTTTATTTTCTGGTAGATTTGTTTAGGATAGATTTTTGGGTACTTTTTTTCTTTGCTGGCTTAAAAAAAAAAAAATCTCCCCTCCTATAGAGATCAATTATGCCATATGTAAGATTGCTTAGCTGCATTTGCAGAGTTATACACGTTGTTCCCCACTCCATAGCTTGCTTCTCATGTGTTGGCCTACCAAGGATTGAATTAAAGAGCAATCAGGCCCTCAGTGGTGAAAGAAAGTTTTGTTTCCAGAAATGTATGCTCCTTTTGGACAAGGCAGCCTGCTCCTCGTGGCTCTGTTCTTATTGCACATATTAACTGTGGTCCATTTGACGTGCTATGCGAGTGCATGGGCTTGGAAGGATATTCCGAGTCAATGCGATGAAAATTTCCAGTATGTTAACACAGAAGGAACAATTGAGGTATCATTTACACACTTTTGAATTCAGGATAAATGTAAATGAAAGAAAATCAATGCAGCTTTTGGCTGGAAATGAACATGAGGTCCCACTGGCAGGGCCTCGGGGTAGAAATAAGCAGCAAATTGTTCCTCTGTCCTTGAAAACATCATCAAAACCCCATTAAGGAAAAACTCCAGTAATCTCTTGATGCATTTTTTCCCAGAAAGAGAAAATTACCACCTCTGTCATATCTATCTCCAAACAACATCATAAAACAAGAAAAATAACCATACAACAAGTGATTCCAAGGTTGGGTGTTATCCTAAACTGTAAGAGATTCAAGTTCAAGTAGCTACTTCCTGACCCTCCCTCCCTCCCTCCCTCTCTGAAATATAAAGCCCAGCAGTATTCCAGAAAGCAAATTATTTACCTATAAAAGTCTAATGTTGTAAAATTTCTCCTGGATGAAACATCAAAATTGGAACATTCCCACAACTCCACCAAAGACTACTGGGTTAGCTGCCATTACATCACAGGATGTACATAATCCAGACCCTCCTAAACCACCCAGAGGTAGAACAATGAAACACACCAGATCCTGAAGATTCCCCCACATTCCCTGTGACAAGTTCTCAGGGAAAGCAAAATACCCTGCACGGGCCCTGTGTATATCGATAAATGACACGGACCAGAGCCCAAGCCTGGTCAGTGCTGCCCACACCATTGTTAGCCTGCTCACAAATGTGGGTTAGGCTCCTGCCAGCTTCTCCTCTCTCAGATTTGTTGCAGCATGATCTGAGAGATAGCAAAGGTCAACTGTTTCCACCAGGCAGCATGGCCAAGGTGTCTTGGCTCTTTGGGAGGGGAGGAGGGTGAGCTCAACCCCATGGCTGAGTCATGCCATGCTCTTTGATGTCCAGGCCAAAGAACCATCCCTGGCTCATTGTGTTCTGCTACAGACACAATCCTGACAGTCTGAGTTGAGAAGAAAACTGCCTGCTTCACTATCTCTCTATAAATCACTCAGGACTTCTCCAGAACATGTTGGTGGGATTTCTGGCGTGATTTGGAAGATGCCAGTTTGAAGAACAGTGGAAGTAGCCCATTTTTCTTGTGTTAAAAAATGGATCACCAAGAGTTCTTCTGTAAATCTAATTCAGGCAGCTAGACAAGGGGATATTTCCACAACTCTGACATTCAGTTTTGGATGAAGAAGCAATACATTGTCTTTCCCATAACTAAGACTCCAAAGGACTTGTAAACACTGGAGCCAGAGAACACCTCTGTGAGACAGTTTGGCCCATGCCATCATTCCCTTTCTATGGGGAGGAAAATTGGGTCACAACTTTGGTGAAATACTTTTCCAGGGCTTTTTCAGCACGTAAGTGGCACTGCTGAAAACAGGATGCATGAGTCACAAACCCTAGACTCCCAGGGTTTAACTCTGCAGGGAAAGGAATATGGTTATTTGGATTTTGGGTGGCAGCAGGTTGCAGCCACAGAAAGGGATGTGCTTCCAGGAGTCACTTGAGCTAGGGGTGGCTCGGAATGGCACCGTGAAGCCAGGCTGGAGAGCTGGCCCCACTCTGCCACAGCTGCAGCAGCACACCTGGGCCATAAACTCTACCTCTCAACACCAGGCAGCAGGGGGCTGAGAAGTCAGATCCTTCAGCACACAAGGTCACCAGGCCAAAGCCTTTTTATGGATTTAGCCCTCAAAACAGGATTTAATAGCATGCAGTAAATAAGGCCTTGGGCCACACATGGAACAATGAAGATGAAACAAACTGCTGAATAGCTGCTCATTAAGAGGCCTCTGAACATCCTGTGCGCAGAGGTAAGGCGCGTCTGCGGAAAAAATAGTATGGGATCAGATAATTAAAAAATTAATCATAATGAATTACACAGGCAGCTTTAATTAGGGCATTTCCTAACTTTTCTGTGCTTTTCTTTGTGACACCAAAATGTCCTTCCAATGCCTTTTTTTTGGTGTGCACAGCGTAGAGCTCTGTTCGGTTGTGCTCTGAAGGCCACAGGAATATTTATCTTGCAAAGGCACCTTAGGTTTTCCTCACAGGTATATTCTCTCCAAGTCACTTGGATCTGTTCCCATCCACACCAGCTTCGTGTGGAGGAGACCCTGCCACCTTTACAAAGAACTGCTTCAGTAACTCAAGAGCAAGAACAGATTCAAGCCCTGTGTCTTTAAGAAGTGTCAGAAGGAAAAGACAGAGCAGTAGAAATACTCGTTGTACAACTCAGCTCTTCCAGCTACATCAGCTTATAACCATACTGGATTCCAGGGCATCCGTGGGAAAGTATTTATTTTACCTGTAGGTATAATTGTAAGCAATAAAAACAGCTCAAACCTTGCCAGAAAGGGTGTGAATTTCTAAAAAGAAGGAAAAACTCTGAATTCCAATACCTGAGCAAACAAGTTAGTATAACAGAAAAAAAAAAATAAATCAAACAGCGTTGCCAAAACAATGAGCTTATGGTTTGCCAACAGCTGGATTGCACTTTCACTTACAAATGCTACAAAAAAGGCTCTGACTTCTTAGAACATTTTCTTTTGAATCCAATAGTTTTGTTTCTGAGTGCAAAAGATGCATAGAGAAGGAAAACATAATATTAGCAGAAGCTTTGAAAACCAAAATAACCCCCCCATATCTTTTCCCCTGGAAGAAATTTCACCAGTTTGGCAAAAAAGAAAAAGCACGTCTTGCCAGCTTAAAAAATATTGGCAACACAAATATTGCTGCGGCCTTCAGGAGGTAGGAAGAGAGACTGGAGCTCCCCAAAAAAGCACACACACAGAATTAAAAACATGACCTGCAATGTTTTGATCCACCTTGCCAACTAAAAGCTCCACAGTTTGCTGTCAGACCAGGGATACAAATGCTGGAAGCGCTGCTTGTCTCGCAGCCAGCTCGTGACAATGCAGTCTGATTGCAATCTCACCCTGTGTCATGCCCAGGTTGTCCTGTCATGCACAGCTTCACCCATGTGTCACAAAATGAATGAGGAATTCGACTTGCCCAGCCCATCACCTGAATTTGCATGGACACGCTTTTTTTAACAAAATCTCACCAGACAAAGGTTTCCATTGGCAAGCTCTTGTGTTTCCTCATGCGCCACAAAATTCCCATTGCCTTCCTGACAAGTCTCATTTCCAGCCCTGAGTGAAACCAGAACATTTATGAAAAGCAAACTAGGTGGGAGAACAAAGTTAATCAACTTCAGAAGCCCTTCCAGAAGCCTGTTTTATACGATGGCTTAAGACAGGAGTTATTTCAACTAAGCTTGTTCGACTAGGCCCCAGCATCATGTCTTGATAGGGAATTAGAATACCTAAAAATGTTACTAATTTTCACCTGCCAAATCTTTGGCCTTCAAGCTGACAATTACACCTTCTTGATCAGATCTTTACACCTCTGTACTCATCTCCATGTTCCTTTGGCTGCTCAGCCCTGCTGAGTTTTTCACACGGAATTGACTTCTCCTTTTTGGTCTCTGATAATCTGCTAAATCTCTTCTACTCCTTATCACAATCTAGTTTGCAGCTATTTTGCAGTTCTGCTTGGAGGGCTTTTTAGACAGTTTTGCAAATCCTAGAGAAGCTGCACCTTTCCTATACAGAGTCTCTGCATTGTTGTACATACACCTGCTTCTTTCTGCTGTGCACCTTGACAAATGCAAGGTTTCTCTTTTATGCCAGTCAGCCCCTTATATATGAAGGCAGAAAATTGTCCTGTTTTAGCCCAGAAGGTCTTGCAATGGTGGAACTCACAATGGCAGCAACAATAACGTCTGGCCAAAATGCTCCTTTTGCTAGATTTGGCAGAGTTGGCCATATTTGAAAGGTATCATGCAGCAGCCCCTGTGTAAAATTCATCATATAAGGAAAAAAAAACCCAGCTGAACTTTAAAAATGAGATGCATTTGTACTTGGCAACACTGGTTTTCTGATTGTTTTCTAATGGCAAAGACTAAACAAGATGGCTGTGGCAAAGCAAAGGAGACAACTGAAAATGAAGGCAAAAACAAAAAACCTATAGACAACTCCACAATAAAGACAATTTCCATGCAAACTGCAACTGTTGAATTTCAAGCCTTTCAGCTGTCTGTCTGCTTAAAAGCTTTTTATTCAGCAAACAATTTACTTTGTAACAAACCTAGCCCTGGAAAATTTCTGCCCAAAACATGCTTCTTTCACAGAATCAGAAATTAGCTGATGACTTAATAGCAACACTTACTACTAAGCATTATAATAAGGAAGTATTTTATGTACTTGCCTTGCATTCTACCAAAGACAAAGATGAGAGACTTGCACTGTTCTTGTACCACACATATTGTGGATCAAAAGTTTGCCAGTAAGGGTCCCAATGGTGGTGTTCTCTGGCTTTTGTGGAAGGCTGAAACATCCCAGAAAAATCAACAACCAAAACTGGTGGCTAGCACTTGTGATAAAATAACTAAATGAAATTTGGCTTGGAAACTGAGGCTTGTACATTCAGAGAAAGATGGTTGAAGAGATATGTTTTATGGGGATGAGTAGCAGAGCAATGTGTGGATAATAGCCAATACAGCAAGTCCACAGTTCTTTACAGAATATTGGGGAACTTATTGACACAGAAGTAACAGATGGAAACAAAGGAAGATGCAGTCATTTCCATAATAAATCTTGGAGGGTGGAAAATAGGCTGAAGCCCTCTGAATTTCTGTTTCAAAAGTCATGTTCCAATAATACGAAAATCCATGGCATTAATTCCCCAGATACCACAAGGAAGATGATCTGGATGATGTCTGGACTGAATCTGGGACCTGAAAGTAAGGAAAAAACCCCAAACCATCAACGTCTTGTATACCAAGTGTTAAAATATCTTGGCAAAACCTATCTGTAGCAGATACAGGAGCTGCAGAATGGCCATCTGGCCCAGCATCCTGTCTTCAACAATGGCCATAACTTAACTCATGTCTAAGTTAAGAACAGGGGCAAATGTATATGACACTTTCTTTGAGCACATTCCCAGTCCTGGAATTATTTTAAGCTCAAATGTTTCCTGAGCTTGGTGTGGCCTCTTAGGAACACCCAACAGAGCTGTCCCTTTCAGGTATTTGCCTTGTCTCCCCTTAGAGCCATGCAGGCACTTTGTGCATCCAAAGCATCTCTTGGCAGGAAGTCTACTTCTAGAAGTTATTCTTCTTTGTTTTGAACATGATTCCTGCCAAGATCATTTGACAGACCTTATTTCTTGCACCCTAAGAGATGGCAACTGGTATCCACCCACCCACGCCACTAGAGGTTTGTAGACTTCTATCAGATCCCATCTTACTCCCATATTTTCTGAACTGAAGCATCCCAGGAGGTCCAGTCACTCCTTGCTCAGACATTTGGTCATTCTTTCTGCCATTTCCAGGGCCTTTTGTAGTTTTGGGGTTTGTTTCTTTTGCAGCAGAGGGGCCAGCACTGCACATGGGCTTGCAGAATGACACGGTGGCAACTCTCCAACAGTCCAGGGCCACAGCCCACACAGTTTGGGACAACAAGTGAGGAGAAACCTCTGCAATCTGCAGGAGAAAGGGAACAGTACAATTCTTATGATGATTGTGGCTGCAGAGGTATCTGTCTATTCATACTGCAACGATCTGAGCCTCAGATGGGCAACAGCCTGAATATTTACCAGTTACCAATCTTATTTACCAAAAATATTACAGAATACCTTTTGGAACTTGGTGAGCAAAACCAGATCTATTCAAAGGTATTATCACCTACCCACAAGTCACAAAGCACATTATTCAGCCCACAGAAAGTGACCATTTCTATACAAATATTTTGCGGTGGCAGTACTTAGCCTTTTTTGTTACTTAAAAACGTTCAGAAGCTGACTGGATTGCCAATATATGCACAGTTTCACCTGTCATGGTCATCCTTAGAAGGTTCTCTGGATTTCAGGTCAGGTTTTGTGCTTGTGCTGTCTTACACACAAAACTACCTAAAATTTGAAATTTCCCTTGACCTTCCTCACCCCCTGACTACAATTTAGTTTTCTGCATGGCGCTTTTTCGATTGAGGTGTTGTGGCCTGATGGAACTGACCAACAGCAAGCACAAAGAAGAACTCAGTAACAAGAATTAAGTTTGTGAAAGGCTTTTCATGCACGTCAAAGCGTCCCCCTAAAAGAGCCCATATTCCTGTGAGCTTTCTGCAGAATGGTTGCCTGCAATTATTTTTCTTGTCTTTAAGTGCATTTATGTAAAGGCTGCAGCAACAATTGGCACATATGAACAGCAGATTGTCTGTGTTTTTCATTAGTGTGGCAGCAACATATCCTTTGTTTTTCAGTCCTGGGCTGAACGAAACATCTTCCACAGAGACAAATCTCCATGATGATTAATCATGAAGCATTCCATATGGATACTGATATCCCACATGCTTTAAATGAGGCTGGGTGGGAAATCTGCTTCACTTACCTCTCAACCCAGAAAAATGCTGAAAGGTGCCCACAGGTCCATTCCACTGTGATTTTAATATCACTGAAGATTTGATTGAGGCCAGGTTAACTGTGGGAGCCTTTGCTGCTATAGTACTGATCATTTGGTGGTGCCATTTTTTAGTTTAGTTTTTCCATAAGGACAAAAATAGGATATGCTCACACAAAACTATTTTTGCTGAAGTGACTTATTTCAGTGACAGACCTGATGTAAAGCCACACCACTCAAAAGTGTTTTCCAATAGCATAAAATTCACTGTGAGAGCTTAGCATGGGACAGAAAGGTTTGGCTGTGCTGCCTGCAGATCCATTTGGCATTCCATGGAGTACTGCAGTGTGGAACCTTCCTGGGATGCAACTGAACCACACGTGGGTTTATACATCTAATGTATTGATATATTTACAATTAGTAGCTTCCCCACATACTGCAGAGCAGCAATCTAAAGCACAGCCAAACTGTTCCATAATGCAATATATTCAGCACAATACGCTAGCCAAAATCAGCTCTAAAATAAATAGCCACAACTTAATTGACGTAATAGAGGTCTATTTGCTAGCTTGGCACTCTTCACTTATTTGACTTCAACTCAGAAAGTGCATTAAGAGTCTAATGTCCATTTTCCAAGTGGAAACAGGAGCAACTTCTTCCTATCTACACACATAAATTAAAACACCAGAAGTACAGCACAGTATTCTTTGCTTTATGAGTGTACCTCAGTCTGAAGTACGGGTTCAGCTCTAACTTAATTTTTCCTTCTCCCAGACATATTTACTGTCCCACTTCCTCAAAATCCATTATTGATGACAGACTGCTTAATCAGTCAGTGGCTCTCACAACATTTCTTTCATCTTTTGACCTGCAGTGGTTTCAGTGCTGTTCTGTAAAATGGATCACTGCTTCACAGCAAATGATAAAATCCCCAGCATTCTGAGCTTCAGCAGGCAGAGAATACAAGCTACATCTTTAAAGCACTTTGTACCCCTTTCTGAATCCCCCTGGAACAAAGCTGGTTCCTGGGATGTCTTCTTTTGCTGTTGTTTTCTGCCATTCAGATAGATGTTCAACAAACAAAGCTCCAACAATTGGTTATCCAGATGCAAATTTTGGTAAAAATAAATCCACATCTTGATGTCCCTCCAGAATCAGGGACAATTCGCTCATAGTATTACAATGTTGACCTTTGCTGGGACATTTCTGTCATGACCCTCTTAATCCAATCAGCTTCTGATACACCCATGCTTTCCAGGTGCCAGAATCATTAAAAAAGACAACCCTGAACTAAAATCTTTTCCTTTCTCTGTAAGATTCCCGTTGCTGCACGCTCTCCATCTGAAAAGCCCAAAGGGCTTGGTAGGAAGATAGGCAAGATTGTTTCAACAAAAAACTTTGAATGATCAATTCTTACAGTGATTAATCTCTGAAGAAAAATGCTCCTACCAACTCAAAGCAGCTTGAGTAGAGGTGTATGTAAAATGAAACATACTTATGCTGATATTCAATTTTCATTTACAAATAAATATATAGAAGGTATAAAACTACCAGCTTAAATATTTGAAATTGATGAAGACATTTGCTTTGCTCTTTACCAGCATTCAGAAATGTTACTTTTTTCTCGTTATTTTTTAAAAAGATAACTGGCTTCCTACCTAGCTTGTGGGCTAGGTTTTAAGCTGCATGAGTATAATTCAAGAAACACCCTACTGAACTGAAATATGTTAAATGAGAGGATGAGAAAAGCAGCAACGTGCATTAATATGTTATTCAGAGGCTTCACAGAGCTCCTGACGTAAAGAATCAGTCAAATCCTCACCAAGTCAGGCCTCTGGAGAGCCAAGTGGCCTGCATTTCTTTATACAGTGTTCTCCACGCCATCCCAATTATTAGTCTTGAGCTAATGGTGCTTTACTATGAATAAATATGCAAAGTGGAACCGATTGAATGAAATCCAAAAACCCAAGACACAAAGCTCCTCTGCTGTGTGCCAGTACCTCGCAGCTGCTGAGGCATGAGCTAGAAGACAGCTATATTTGCCTGGTTCACTACAAGGCTCTGGTGTGGGCTCCATTATAAGCCAATATAAGATTAAAGAAAAGGAAAATCAAACTTTTCCATAAATCCATCTGAAAGCAAATGCAGCAATGCTGCAGAGACAGTGATTTACACTAGCATTCAATTTTAGGGACTAAAACATCCCATCTGAGCAACAAGCAAAAAATTAACCTATTGTTAACAATTTTCTCGTTCATGATTTAAAACAGAAGCATTCACATAACTCAAAAGCGTATCAAACGTGCTATTTTTCTAATCACTGAGAACAGCAAAAATAGGACTTTTAACCATGCTGAAACCACAGCAGGGGCTTTACCACTGCTCATTGAAAACAACAGTCCGGCCCACACAGTAAAATTTTAGCATATCTGTGATTTGTTTTGCATTTAACTGAAGCTCTGAAAAATGATACCAGTAAACAGCATTAAAATCTTCTGTCTTACGTGGAAGTCTGCCTGGATCAGTGGCTTTATTTGAGATTTATCACTCTTCTTTGGTCCACATTTGAACTCCCCTCTCTTCCCAGCCCCACAGTATTCCAGCAATTTCTCTGGAGCTGTGCAAAGGTAGCAGCTTCTGGCAGACAAAGGTCCATCTAAGACATGAATCAAAGTCACCAAGCATTTCAAAGCGAATGCTACTTTCATCTGAAGAGGAAACCGTGCCTTTTAATCTTAATTATTTTGCCATGGTTCTTCCTACTGTTTAAAGGCTAACAGGAAAAGTAAGAAGTCTTATGAATTATTAAGCAAACAGAATTTCTGAATCACTGCATTCCTTCAGACACCACAAGAGTCCCAAGAAAGGCGACCTTCCCAGTTCTGGACTTTCTGGAATATAGCTGGAAGGCATCAGGCAATTTTGTCAGGGGAGTTAAAATCTAGAAATTTGATGAGCATTGAAGGGAAATTCCTAGCACAGTGATCAGTTCCTTAGATGATCAGATCCTCATCTGCAGTTGGTATCCTGTCACTCAGATTTTTGCCAGGACATTGACAAAAAGTTGTCAGCCATGGCATTCCTGGAGATCCATTTGCCACACACATCCTGACCCTCACATATTCTGAAAGTATGAGCCACATAATGAGTCAGGTCTATGAAGGGTAAAGTGCTGAAAGACACTCCCCGACAAGAAGGGTGATCTTTCATCCTGATGTCCTATATAAGAAAAATTGTGGACCTTAATCCACTAAATTTTGAAGTGTAAAGAATTGCTTTTCCCTAGGAAAGTATAATCAGGCCTTGTTTAAGTATCATATTATTATTTACTAGTGCTACTAATTAGCCAACTGAAGGGAGCCTTATATGTCTGCACCAACCAAAAATTCAGTTGATTTTATTTTCTTTCAAAACAACATCTCCACCTTCATGTCACTGGAGCACTAGGGCCTTCGGACAGAGCTGTAATTACTGGTAGCACCACACCAGCAGAGATCAGGGCAGTGGATTTGGCAGCCTTTTGGGAGCTATCAGTTTCCATGCCTCCAGCACGGACCAGACCACCAAGGAAGTGTAGATAAACATGGCAGGAGGCTGAGGACTGTGCTGGAAGCTTTGCATCCAAGTGTTCCAAATAATATGTTGTTTAGGTACAACAAGACAGTTATGCACAGAAAATAGTCTTTGCAATGGCTGCAAACAGGACCTGAAGGCTTTCTGCTACTGAAGGACAGCAAAATCCATTAAACAAAGAGAGATCCCACAGATCCTTACAAATAAACCATGGTACAAATTCAGATGTAAGGCTAACTTCAGATCTCACTGTGAGCTCATAAGGCTTTATGTAACCTTGCACTTACAGTGGCACTTACTTTAGGTTTGCTCCTTTGTTAAAACCACTACTGGCTGCAAAATGCACTATAAAATTTTCTCCAGCCAAATCATGGT
Organism: Urocynchramus pylzowi; assembly: GCA_013397555.1. Classification (NCBI taxonomy): domain Eukaryota; kingdom Metazoa; phylum Chordata; class Aves; order Passeriformes; family Fringillidae; genus Urocynchramus; species Urocynchramus pylzowi. The sequence goes on from VZRH01006258.1 coordinate 451,095, forward strand.
AGAAGAATTCTCCCCCATTCCTTATCCTTCTTTCCCAGTTTCTCTCTGCCACCCCTCTTTATCCTGATGTCCCTTAGGTACTTTCCTGACATTGCCAGTCTGAATGTTCAGCCTCCCTGTTATGGATGTCATGAGAACCTTTTGCATATAATAGAATCAGAGATGGATTTAGGCAATTTTTGTAACAGCATTAAATATACTCAATATGTCAATACACTTACACATGTCTCAACAGCACAAATTGAAGTGGATGGACAGATAGAGCAGGAAGCAACTGAGAAAAACCACATGTCAAACAAGCTCTGTCCATTTTGCTTAGATGACACTGACCTGCTCACAATTACCCTAAATACCCAGCTTGACCTGCTGTGAGTTTGTGACAGGAAAAAGAAACAACAAAAACCCCTGACCTCTGAACTTTGTAGCAGCCACAAATAACAAGGATGAGCCACAGCATAACTTCATTTTGTCCAGATAATTACATATGTTCCTCTTCACATCAAGTCCTACCTTATTCTAGAAAGGAAAATTGAGGTCTGGTAGCTGTAATTTAAAGAGAAAGGGAGCACCATTGACTGGGAGTTCCAGAGATCACTTTGCTGGAAATACAGAAACAGTATCAATCATACCATTCCAAATGCCACTGACCCTTCCCTTCTAAAAGCAGAAGAAAGAGAGAGAGACCAAAGAAAGCAAGGCTGTTGATATACTGAAGAAAATTTCTTAAGTGTTTACAGGTCTTTCATTGTCTGAATCAAAGGCTCTGTCTTGTCAAGAGGTGATTCCAGGGAGAGGAGAGGGTTTTATTACAGGGGTATGCCCACACGTGGGATTTTCTTCCTATTCTTCAAACGCACTCTCCTAAAAGTAATTTGCAAGACTAGCCACACCCCTTAACACACAGTCCCCATAAACACTGGGTTTGCTCCTGAATTCCTGGAGGATATTTTCATGTTGCCCCCACCTAGTGCCACCTTTTGCACCCTGACGAAAGGCAAAGTTGAGGGGAGGATCTGCAGAATCTTCCCCCCTTTGGTCTTTGAGCCTGTAGATTAACAATTGGCAAAAGTGGGCAGCACAAATTAAAACTAGGTATGGTATGGTAGGAGAACAAATCAAAGAGACTGTTACCCCAGGCAGGATCTGGCTGAAAGAAGACAAAGGGCCATGCTAAGAGCTAGTACCACTAAATTAATGTGAGAATTCAGTCATACCTAAGAAATATGAATATGTCTCCCTGGGAAAGGCATAAAGCACAAACAGGGGCCATCAGCCTCAGGGAACCCGACGATTCCCAGCACTCAAATGTTTCCTTTCAGCAAAGCCTGCAGAAGGAGCTGGGTAGTGAATGCTACCTACCTCTTGGCAAGGAGCTAGCCCACCACTCTCTCCCACTGGTGTACTAAAAGGCAAATCTGTGTTCTCACACATCATAAGTCTATTTTTCTATTGTAACTGTCTTTAAAAATAGCGGGAATAGTGGGAACAAACACCAACAAAAAGCAGGGAAATCATTTACTCCTTGTGGCATTAATTCCTTCACTAATAAACCATAACTGCAAATTCAGTTACTCTTAATAGCAAAATTAGGTTCTTACCTGTTACTTTTTGCCATTCACATGACCTTTAGTCATTGGAACTGGAATTGACTTGTGTGGGTGTAGTTTGGTATGAGAATTGAAGGCTCTCATAATTCTCAAACACACCTACATTGATGTAAGAGCTGCTTAGTGTTTCAATGGAAAAAAAGAAAAGATAAGTAAATCTTGATAATGTAAATAGTGTTCAAGCTTTAGAGATCATTTCCTGAATAAGCAGAGTAGGCTGGATCTGGGGAGGGAAGACTCAGAACAGATTTGCTATCAGGATTTCACAAAGCAGTTGAAAAATATGAACACATTGACAAAAAATTGTTGTTTAATATTAACTGAGGATGCTGTCATGATGAAAATGGAGATCCATCCTGTCATGACCTGTGACAGTGCTTGGAGCTGATCATGGAAACAGTCCAACTCATGCTTTCTGTTTCAACACAGTATGAACTGGATTATAATATGATATTCTTTTCCTGAACATTCTCAAAAGTCTCACCACCTCTGCTTAGTCCCAAACCAACAGGATTTTGCATTTCTCATCAGAGACTGGGGTTTTTTTAAGCTTTCCTCTGTGAGGCTTATTTGTTATTACAGGCTGAGAGAGCACACTTAGATTGCTCTGAGGCCTCCTTAGCAGATCTGAATTAGTACAGGAGCTCTGGAGCACTTCTCCCTCCATATAATTTCCCCATTATGAGGGATAGTTTAATATGTACTTTAAATCAGGCTCAGAACAGCTTCTTGTTGTTGCTGTTGTTGGTTTTGGTTGGTTTTTTTGTTAAAACTAACCTCATTAAAGATAATGCTACATCAGTAGGCTGCACTGATGATTATTGCAATGAAGTGAACCTTACTAACTTTTCACATGTAACTTTTCTTAATACGTTTTGGACTTTTTTGGCACTGAAATCTGAAGGGGAAAAAAAAGTCAACAATCAACTTGATATAAATCTCATTTTCTTCCCGTTTCTGCTATTGAAATGAAAAAGGATCTCCCCACCCTACCCATATACAAATTTTAAACTGAAAATGAAAATAAAATATTTTTACTCTTCCCTTGAGTGCCCATGTATGATAAAAGATTTTGGAGGTGACCTGGGAGATCCTCAGAGAAGGTGTTATTCATTCAGCAGGTGGCCAGCACATATTCAGATCCCTCATCTGTGTGAGGGTTTGACTCCACACTTCCCACCTGAACATCCAAAGTTATATGAGCCACTTTTTTTCCTAGGAGAGTAAACCACAAGACATGGAAGGATTCAAACTCCTGATCTGAATTTGGGTCTGTGGTCTACTCATTGCTTCATTCAGCCCAAGCTCTGGCTCAGAGCAAGACTCACAGGGAGGGATTAGAAAACCACAGCTGATTTCTTAATGAGATTTCATCCCCCTGGTGCCATGGCTTGTTTTAATCCCACCAGCTCCCCAACCTTCCAAGGAGTCTCCAGAAGAAAACAAGCTAGGACAAGGTAAAGAGGACAAATAATAACTTAGACATCTGAACAACTTGGGCATCTACATTTCATTTTCAAAACCCAGTTGGACTGTAACTGAAGTGAGCAGTATGAAAAAGGAACTTCTCAGATTGAAAAAGGAACTGTAGATGCCAGCAGGGAGGGGGACACCACGTGTCTAACACTACCCTATGTTGATTCCTCTTTCCATATTTCCTTTACAGTCAATGGAGAGAGGATGACTTTTCCTAAGTTTCCCACTTTTCCCAATGTAGAGCACTTTGGTGAGGTGGTCAAAAGACCACTTCTATTCTGTATTTTTGAAAACTGCTTCTTTTTTACTTTAAAACCTAAACCTCTTAAAAATGCTCACTAAATCACCCCAAATATCCTCATTCATTAGCAAAATACACCTTTTTATTTATGCTTTGCTTATTCTCTTTAATGTTTGAGCATCTCCTTTAAGACTTTTACATCCAGTCACAAAAGTGTGAAGCAAAACACTGAAGGCTTTGAGTTTGGCCTGTATAGACTTCAACTGTCCTCAGCTTTCAGGAGGAATCTGTCATAATAATGCACTCAAGCGGCAAATAAAATTTATCAGTAATGATTAGATATTTCTGGAATGCTGTAATACTTTTCCATGTTAGTGCTCCTTCTAAGGTGCAGTATATTATCTATAGAGAGTCTACATAATCTCTTTGAGATGAGAAATGTGCTCACAAATCAGCGTGTTGGCTGCACTTCCTGCCACTGACACCGGATTTTGAAAAAGAGATCTTGGTAACAGAGTAAATACACAGTAGTTTTCTCCCAGAGACTCGGGTTCAAGTTCTTACTCAACAACAAGGAAGACCAACCGTGATAGCCTCCATCCCAGTCAGCACAAGTTATTTATCATCACCGACCCATCACAGACTCAGTGCAGCAGCCAGCACTCGTCTGGCAGGAAAAGCTTTAGTCTGGAGTAACTGGAGACTTGCCTGTCAGCAAGAGAACCACAAACCCTGCCTGTTACACCAGCATGGTCTCTTTTTCAGAGCATCAGTGCCATTGATGATGTTAATAAAAAGATACGGAACTGGTAGGAGTTGAAATTATCAAAATAGAGCTGCCTGGAAAGCAGAAAGGGTTGTTGTTGTTGTTTTATTTTTTTCCATTGCAGAAAACAATGCATTTTTACTCACAAAGAAAAACTGACATTTCAGACACTGTGGAGATAGTCCTTGGAACAGAGGTCTGGGACAGATCTTTGCATGCTGTGATCTCCACATGCCTGGCCAGGGACAATGATGCAGGGATCCAAGGAGCACTGTGTGTCTTTAGAAATGATGCCTCCTGGGCAGGCTCACTCCTAAGGGGGTAATGAGGTGAGATTCAGCAGAACCTTTAACTCTTTTACAACACTTAGAGTGCTCGAATGCAGGGCTCCCAATACTTCCGTTTTCAGAATTCTGCTCTTCAACAGAATTGAAAATGCATTTCCCTTTGAAAAAAATTCCTTTCTCCAAAGCCTAACAAAAGAAACAGCTCCAACAACAAAAAAGTTCAGTTTGATTTAATTGCTTCACCAACTCGGGAGAGTTGCAAGTTCCATTTCAACCCTGTCGCTGGTGCTGCAAAAGCAGATCCCAAGGAGAAACACCTTTATAATTCAATGGTGAAATGCTGCCATGAGATTTATTCCCCAGCCTTATCTTAAACGGGTAACGTGTGACTGGCAACACTAAGAAAAGAATTCTAGCTATTGTCCTCAGGCAGGCACTCTTCTGGCAGCGACAAAATAAATTTAGCTTAACCATAAGCTCCAGTAACTATCAGGAATACGCATTATCTCTGCTGAAAATGTACTGTCACTCTGCAAGTCTATTAATGAGCAGACGTTTTCAATCCTAACTGTCCAGGCTTCAGAGAAGTGAAAGGGAGTTTATAGGCATAAAAAGCAGGAAAAAAACCAATCTGACTTCATCTGCTGGGCTTTTATCAAATGTATATAGCCAAAGAGCTTTAGAAAAGCTGGAAATTACTGTTTTCACCTTCTTTGCTTGGATAGCTATCAAACATTTTTTATTTTTAGCATCAAAGTAGCTGAAAGGGCATTGTTAGAAAGAATGGTCTCCCTCTCTTGGCTCATGCAATAAACTTCAGGGAGGGGGCTTAACTTCAGAGACTGCTTGAAAAAGTTTGGTTTTTTAATTCCCAATCTAGCTGAGCAAACAAAGTGTCTGTTTTGTTCGTCAAAGCTCCATGGACTTATTTACTTGTAGGATATGTTTTCATATCTATGATTTTGCTCCTGTGGGTGAAATCAGAGGAGGATAGTGACAGAATCTTCTAAGAACATAAACACCACTCTGTGTCAGATCAAAGCCATAAGCAGCCCCATGTCCAGTTGTCTCTGGAGGATGCTTGACCAAGGAGCACCAAAACCAGGGCATAGAGAAAGTGGTATTTTTTTTTATTTGCCCCCTGGTTTCCTCTCAGTTTTCTAGAAATTAAGGATGCAGAGACTTCCTGACTCAGATGTTGTTCTGGATTACTGTGCTCAATAGCTCTTTCATGGCATTGTGTTGCTGATAAGGAGGCTGTGATTGATGCTCTGTTTGGTGCTCTGTGAGGCCTCTTCGGTCCTGCCCTTCTTTCCACCTCCAGCTCCTTCCTTGAATCCCGGATTGGCATCTGAGGCAATAAAGCAGCATTTTGCAGAGATATTGATCTGTGAAGAGCAGATCAACAGCCTGATTGTTACCAAGCTGTTAGCAGAAACCCATTACAAGTGATTTATTCTTTTACGGCACTGGCTAGCAATCACATATACCCAAACTTCTTAAAGCACTGAGTGATCTGGGCTGAGACCTCAAAACTAGGGGCAAAACTCAGGCTCTACACTCTCTACATGGACTGGGCAGATCCTACGGAGTTTTCTGCCCAAATAAATTCCTGCATCTGCCAGCAATGAAACATAATGACTCAGGCCACTGTGTGCTGAAGTCATCTATTCCTTGTACCCCAGCACAGTGGTGCCTCTGGCAGAGCCTCGTTTTTAACTGGTTGGGGAACTCCTCTGCCTTTTTTTTTTGCCACAGGATTTCCTGAAGTATCCACCGTGATCAGCTGAAAGCAGGAGGGTGATAGTGCCTAGTGTCAGATGCACTTCTGTGTGTTGCCCTTCTCACAACCAACTCGTAAAAAAAAGAATAATCCAGCTTTGAGCAAGTTTCGCAAACTTCAAACAAAAGACAATATTGGAAGCAGAAGCCTCAATAGTACTTAACAATTACATTGTTAATCTTCATGTAACACAAACATTAAATAATTAATCTCAGTGGCTGAAATTCAGCCCCAATAAAACTCTGACTTCTGTGGATGTTTGCAGGGAGAAATTTAGCCTGCAATTTTTCTCGTCTCTCCTTCTGGCAATCCTGGGAGCATTTTCTAATTCCCACCCTGTCAGTGGCACACCTTTTGGCAGGAGCAAATTCCATGATGTTCCTGATACTGCTTTGCCCTTCACAGCAGCCATGTAGCCCCAGTAATTTCCTGGGTACAACCAGTGGCACCTATTTGGTCCTCTGTGTACCCCAGGGAAGAATGAACCTACTTACTGGGCAAACAAGAATAAACCTCTTCCAGTTTTCTCAGTTCTTCCTCACAGTTTAGAAACTTCTGCAATTCCTAATTCACATTTCTCTGGGAGTGAAATACAAAGAACTATTTTGCCTCATTTCTTCCATTTCAGCAGCTCCCTCTTTTTAAATATCACAGAATTAATGTCACTCATATAAGAAATTTTAAAGCAGAACTTAGAAAATGCTTTCTTTTAATGCCCAAACCTGCAGCAAATATAAACCTTTGTAAATGCAACCTAATTTGCTAACATGCAGTGCTAATTTGATTACTCCAGATAAAGGTTTTAGTGGGACCAATTGGCGCTTGCTGCAGTGTGAAACTAGAAGGATAATTTGCTAAGAGAAAAGTGCAAGCTCTCTTTGGCACTCTGAAATGTGTTCGGTTGGTTTTGTGCTTTTGCATTTGAGTGAGTACTCCAGCACAAATTGGGCACAATTAACAGCACATTTAAAAAAATACAGCTCAGTTCTGGTGCTAATTTGTCCCTGCAATAACACCAATTTCCCCTGTATTTACACTCAGTAAGCGTACAGAGGCTAACACAGAGGAAAGCTTTGGACAATTCCCATTTGTATAGCACAGAGCAAATAATTCTTTGTGCCCTATGTGAAATGAGTCGAATATCTCAGCCCACTTTCCAGAGAACATGTGTCTACATCACAAAATCTGCCACCACAAGTTGGCACTAATTGGCAGTCTCAGCAAAGTGGCAAAGGAATGAATGGCCCCTGGATACCGAACTAACATTTTTCCCCTACAGGTGGTCTTTTCAAGTCGGAATTGAGACGTACATTGTTTAGGCAAGGTGAAGTTTGTACTGCTGGTACATGTTTTGTTGATTCATAGAAGATTTCAGTGTATAGCGAGCGTTTTCATAAGCGTTACATTCATGCTATTAAAAAAATAAACAAAAACCTTAAATTGTATTAAAAAAACCCCAAAAAACAACAAAACAAATTCCAGCTGTCCCTATTTTCCCCCACTTTGTCCTCTCAAAATTCTCAGTATGTTCAAAGGCACGACCAAATCTTTTCAGTTCTCGTCAGCGTGTATTGATGAAACAGCTCCGTTAGATCTGATACCAAACCAGGAGATTAGGATGCCAGCTGCTTTCATCAGGGCCCTGACTCTGCAGACTTCATTCAAATACAGCCCTGTTTTGGCCATTTTCTAGTCCAAAACTCACTGATATCAGTGGGAAATCCCTAAAACTCCAGTAAGCCATAGAAAAAGTCCTTTGGTGAGAGGGGTGTTAAGGAGTTCAATCTGCATGGTCCTGTGTCACAGAAAGAAATAACATAGAGGCTTTGATTAAGGAGCATAATTATATTTACATGGAAATAAATCAGCTATTACAGAGGGTCCTCAGAGTGCCTGAAAATTACATCCAGACAGAGCAAGAGCAGAAATAAGTTAAATTTTTCAGCTAAGAAAAGGCTTCCAAAGTAAACTTAGAAGTTGCTGATTTTGTCATCATCAGGTTGAGATAAAATATTTGTTCAGAAGTGTGCTTCAATTATCCTTGAGGACTCAGTGATATTTCCCATATTTTTTATATAAGCTCAAACCAGATTATCTACTTTCATTATCTATACTAAAATTATTTTACACACCTTTAGATATGCTTTCAAAAATCACCCCATTGTGCTCAATATCATTAATTGATTTGTTTAGCTGCACTTCCTCCTTAAGGGAAGGGAGGATTCCTTCTCCCCTTCTGATTCAGCCACTGGCCCCTCATAACAGGACAGGTAACAAGCACAAATCTGCAGTTTCAGTCAGTGAACTGCTTGTCTGGAGCTGGACTGAAACTCTCTGCCCCATCTCACAGGCTGGCACACAGCACATGGACACAGTCTTTCAGTACTAACAACTCAGCTACAGGTAGGAATGAGCCAAGTCTTATCTTGCTCTGGTAGTAGAGGAAAATGGAGAGTTACTTGTGTAGGAAGGGGTCTTTTCCTGCCAATATTCACAAGCACATAAAATGCCCTGGGCTCTGCCAGTCCTCCCCCATTCACACATTCAAAGTGAGCGGGAGTCAGAATTAGCAACCTGTAAATCACAGCAGACAAAATCCTGCAGGGTGCTGGCTCTGAAGCTCCTGAACTGTGAGGCTCAAGTGCTGCATCTCGATCTCTGCTTGCAGCTTGTCCACTCAAATTGCTGAATACACCTGTCCTTTTGCTGGTATAACCTCAAGGCTAGTTTGAAAAGCTGCCAAAGAGAAGTTATCATAACTTTATGAATAGTCATTCAACAAACAAAAGGGTATTGCTATGCTTCTCTTGAGAACAGCTTTTCAGATTATCCAGAAAGTTTCTTTTATGCTGTGTGGGCTTTTATAAGATGTAAAAGGGGAAGTCTTTATAGGGTTCTTGTATTTTGTACTTATCTTACCGGGGTACAATTGACATTATCAAAAATTGTCTCAGAAAAACTTTGACCTGTAACTCTCACACAGCTTGACTCAAGATTTTTCTTATCCAAGTTAGGTAGAGAGATTGGAAGAAAACAATACTTGGTTGTTTTCATTCCACTTTATCCTGTAGGTACAGAAAAGGAAGAATCCCCTCTGGAAGGGCAACAGTGATCCTGGTGAAACAACACATTTGGCACACTTGCCTTTTGCACCACACTTTGAAGAAGGACAGAGTTACCTGCTGCAGGTGCTAAATATTTCTTTTATTATTGCTTTTGGGCCCAAGTCCCAGGGAGCCCTGCTTGGCAATAAATTGGACTGTTTAAAGTCTAAACCTTGGTTATTCTCAGGCTGGTATGAAAGGAGCAGCAAAAGGAGGAACCAAAACAAATACCACCTTGGAGAGAGAACAGAGCCTAAGAAAGGTGTGGGAAATTCAGTGGAGCCAGAGAGGTCCAGCTTTGTGGCTTTGCAGGGCTGCTCCAGCTGCCATCGTGCACTGACTTCTCCAGCCTGCCAAACAAACTTCCCTCCTTTCTAACTTTTAATTCCAAAGATCTCCACAGGACTGAAAGAATGTTATGTTTTGTTATGAGTCAGTCCAGCCTGTGTTTTTCCCCTAGGCCCTACCTGTCTTCTAAACAAGCCAAATATCAGACATGGTAGCAGGCTCTGCTGACTGATGTGAGTGTTGAAATTAGATCTTTGCTTGCTGCTACAGCTTGTATTTGTTTTACACAATTTGGAAGAAAATTCACTAAGTACTTTTGGACACCAGGTCAGGCTGGTTAGCAGGATTTCTTTATTTCTGTCCTGTGAGAAGATCTGGCTGAACAAGAAACTCACAGTAGGGATCAGTTGGCTGATCTGGGCTACCAAGTTGCATTTGCTGCTTTCATTTAATTTGTCCCAAGATATTTAGAAACTAATTCAGCCCCAGGAGTTTTATATTTTACAGCATGCCAGGAAAGTTGTCTACAGTTTGTTGATGATCAAGGAAAATTCTTATTTCAAATAAAGAATACGAATAAAACAACACTAAACTAAAATCAAAGACAGATTTTAAGATGACAGGTGGTCATATGCTCTCATAGCTGTGACTGAATTCCATTAGAAAGAAAGAAAACTACAGTAAGAGCTGAAAAGGAAGCCGGAGGAAGCCTCCCTTATTTCACATTAAAATCCTAGGTGTTGGGCATGGTGAAGATATATTACCATAAATCAAAGCTAATGCCATGAGCCAGATGGTTCAAATTTGTGTACTAAGTGTTAGGCACTAACAGAGCACAACAGTCTGTTGTCTTTCCACGGGAGAGTTCTCAGTTTTGAGCAGCTAATTAGGCTAAAATTAATTAGGGCCAATCTGAACATTTTTACACACACACACACAAAAATTAGAATTCGAACGTATGCAAAAACAGGCCAAAACCCCTGTCTGACAAGAGCAGCAGTGGCACTGAGAACAGGCAGGGGGGAATTGTGTGAGGGAACAGAACAGAAAAGAGCCTACTCAGACAACTGCCACAGGCAGGTTAAAGGAAAGAAAGAAGAAAGAAAGAAAACAAATCTTTGGAGAAGAGAAACAGTCCATCTCCAAAGTTTACTTGGGAAGCTGCTGCACCGAGGGTCAGCTTGTCACAAACTTGTTCCAGATGGTTGGGATAAATATTTTACAGGTGCCACACTTTACATGATGCTTGTGTTTAACCTGGTCTGCTGATGTGCAGAGACTTAGAGGCAGTGGCAGCCAATTCCTGAATCCCAAAGAGATGGCAAAGCTCACAGCCCTGCTGGGAAGCTGCAGTTCTGCTCCAGAGCAGCATTCCCCTGGGAACTTTGCTGTAAAAATGCTGACACCTACCCTGTTAGCCAGCAGACTTTCTGGATGACACAGATACCAAATCCCACCCCACTGCCACTTCCTTCAGGCACAAAAGATTTTTTTTTTTTCCTCCAGATTGGAGCCTCATCTCTTAAGTAACACACAGGCCAAAAAAGTCCTGTAAATGCAGAGTTATATTTTGGTTCTTTTTTCTCTCAGTGAGCAAGCTTCATACACTCAGATGTGCTAGGCACTTTGGCAGGCCCGAAATCCAGGGCACTGCAATAATGTTTAATCCCATTACTAATGCTTATTTTAGAATCTGCTTGTCCTTAAAGACATGATAGTGATCTTAATTATTGTCTCCAACATGTATTTGCCTGAAATAATTATTATACTTCATTCCTATAGAGACAATGAGATAAAACTCTAATTTCATTTTATTGGCCCTTCTATCCATCAAGAAATTAGTTTCTTGTGAGAGCTTTGAAGTAGTCCCCTTCACGGATTAAACTCCTTGAAAGTACAAGAACAGAAGGGCGGGGTGTGGGGGAATTGAAATAATTTACATACCAGCAGACATGTAATGGGAATCAAGAATGCAACCAGACCTACATGATGGTTGAGAGGAAAACGTTGAGACATGCTATTCAACATGAGAAAAAAAAAAAATAGTCTGGTTAGCTGCAGATTTTAGCTCAGGAGGCAGCCAAGGGCTGCTCTCAGGCAGAGGAAGCAAGCAGCAGAGAGGAGCTTCCCTGATTATATTTAAAAAAAAATAAACCAACAAAAACCCAAACCAAACAACCCCCCAAAACACCCATTACTGGATAAAGAACATCAGATCAACTCAACTGTCACTTGGCTGTCTGCCAGGCAGGCTCCCAGCACCACTGTCAATATTATACAATGTGTAGGAATAAATAGCACAAGCTCTGTTAGAGCAGCACCTAAGATTTGGTGTTAGATCTATGCAAGATGTTGGCTCCCCAAAATATGAAAATTTTTCTGCTCTGAATTTCATTACAAACAGAATTTCAGCCATGTTTTTTTCAGAAGACAGGGTTGCAAACCTGACTGCTGAGATTGTCCCTGTATTTACTTCCAAACAAATACAGGCCAACTCCTCTTTTTGGTAAATTTCAAACAAGATAAAAAAGAAAACCTATCCATTAAAGGGAAAACTTTGAGCACAAGAATCATTATTGTATGCAAGGATGAATTCCACACAATCCTCTGAGCTGTCTCCTGAGATTGAAGGAACAGTTTGGGCTGGTCCTGTAACATCTTCTTGAGAGCCAGTGCTTTCCCACAGACAGCAATGGTATCCTAAGTTTTTAGAAACTTGATTGCAATGGGTGCTCAGCATTCTGGCCTGGAGAGAGCAATTACACATGCTCTGAAATTCAAGTTTATGAGTTATTCAATTGATCTAAATTTAATCATGCCTTTAACTCTTGAGTCTGACTGGAACCAGGAGTTCTGAGGGCCTGCTGATCAGAAGCTATATGATTAGGATGCTTTTAAATGTAGATTAGCACACCTTCAAGCAAAGAAATGTGAGCATGCAAAGAACCTGCCCCAAACCTTAGCACGTTCAGGATGAAGGTTTTGCAGTGCTGGACTGTATGTAGCACATGTGATGCACAAAGCAACCCTTCCTAGCCACCTGCCCATCATGGATAAAGCCACAAAACACTTATTTTCTTTTCCATATGCTGCATATTTAAATTTCCATCTAATATCCACACAAACAGCTGTCATTTTTTTCAAGGCACAGAGGTGGAGACACAAGGACCATGCAATACCTCTTTTTCCACACACACTTTTGCTCTTTCTGCCTTCTGGCCTTAATGATTCCAAAATAAAAATCTCTCTGTCTGACAGCAAGTGGCTGCTCTTTTTAGTGAGCCTTCCCTCTGTACTGCAGCCCTGATACCACTGTGCTGCAAGAAAAGTATATTCACTTCTTCCCAACACAACCTCCAAAGCCAAAACAGTGGGAAACCTCCTACTTGGTGTCATGCCAAAGAAAGTTTTTGAAGAGAAAAATGGTGGTGTACAGACAATGGCACAGACAGCGTTGGTCAGAGAAATCCTATATATGATTAGATTATCTCAAGAAATGCAATGCAAATGGTAATCACATGTATGTCACAAGGGCTAAATATAAATGTGTCAGAGGCCTCCTGTATGGAGAAAGTCCAGCTGATATTGATAAGATTTTATGCTTCAGTTGACGATTGAAAGGTTTCAGTCCAGCTTAAAGGTATGTGCTGACACCTTCACTGCAGATTTTGTAAGGAAAGGTTCATCTCCTTCATGAAAAGAATCTTAACCATGCAGACAGCAGAAGCTCAGGGTTCCATGCCCCACAGGTTTTACAGCCCTGGGAATGCAGTGCAGCAACTTTCTAAGCTGCCATTTTGCAGATCCTAAAGCTGCATGCACAAGAGGAACACACAGTCCTCTGAAACCATCCAGTTCTTCAAAGCAGAGCATACGATAGTAGAACTTCCTCTTTGCTGATTAATGTTCTTTAAAGCTCTCAGCACTGTTAAATCATGTGATTAAAAAGCACCCTTTCTGTTGCTGTGTGAAGAGCAAAAGGCCAACTTGTCTGTCAGCTCTGTGCCATTGATGGCTTTTATAACATCAACACAGAAAAAAATCACATCATTGCATTTAGGAAAAACCTAAATGCTGCTCAGGTGACACAGGGGCCACGCTGGCTGCCAGCCAGGGTTCTGCCAGTTTCCACCATGGGCTGTGACTTCCTAGAGAAGCAGCTGTGACATCTTGTTAGGAAGTAACAAGTCAGGCAGAATCCCATTCTCTATAATGTGGTTTCAGAAGAAGTGCCAAAATTGTTAAATTGATCGAACAATAGACAGAAAGAAGCAGAATTACAGCAGGCACATTTCAAATCCCTCTGCAATTGCTGTTGGCAGCAGGCTTGCAGCTACAAGAGACTTTTGCCCTTAACATTCAGGGGCTTCAAACCTTACAAAAAAGGGCAGAACCAGGGAATAAAACTTAGAAGGAGCCATGGGACCAGAGCTGGTCTCTTCCCTCCCTCAAATGATTGTCCACACCTCTAATTTATGAAGCAAGGGCTCTGAGAGATGTCAGCCACAAAAAGAAGCCTGGCTCCATAATTTGAGGACGCTATTCCACCCATGCTGTTGGCTTTCCACCTGTGCCATGTTCCCAGGAGAACTAAACCTCCCCCAGCATTTCAGCCACTGCCCATCACAGGTCACCTGTGCCCAAATTGTTGCTCGTGTGTGCAGGTGCATCCCTGATTTGCTGTCCTGGACAGGGATGATGAACCTCTGCCATGGTTTAGGAATAATGGAAAGGAGGAAAAACAGACACCTTAAACATCCCACTAAAATTAACCCAGGACTTTCTTGGTACATGCCACCTCTCTCTTTTTTTTTTTTTTTTTTTTTTTTTTTTTTTTTTTTTTTTGATGCAAATATCTCAAGGGGCTACATGTACTTTCTTACTCACAGACAGACATATAGATAGCAAATGCAAAAGCTGGTTGTCCTCCCCATTCATTACCAGGAAAATACCTGTGCTGGTATGAACAAGATCTGGTGTTGCAGTACTGGCTTTACAGCAGCTCAGTCCCAGCCAAGCAAATACAATAAGAAAAACTGTTGCAAAGCAGTAATTTTGAAACTTAGGAAACCCCCAGCTAAGCCAAAGCATTGTCAATGATTTCCCTCACAGCCCATCTGGTACAGCCTGGGGAAATCCTATACAGTACCCACAGAAATATTTAAGGAGTAAACAGGAACGTTTGAGTGATTTCTTCCCTCCCCCATCCCACAGCAGCAGAAAAGGGAGTGGAAGTTCAGCACAGGCTTTTTATTTCTGTGCTGTTACATAACTGCGCCTCTGCAGAATTCCTCCTGCTCCCAACAGGATCCAGCCCACGGGAGGCTGGGAAGGAGACAGGGAAAAGGTATGTGACTTGCTCAGGGCTACGCAGCAAACCCGTGGCAGAGGTGGGAGGAGAACTTGCAGGTCCCGGCAGAGCCGCTGCCGAACCCCGACGAGGCTCCACATTCCTGCCATTCTTTGCACATACTTCTCCAGAGGTGAAGCTGCTGCATCACAGGCTGACCATCCAACCCAACGCACCACCTGCTTTCTAATCATCCCTCTGCCTTCCAGCATGCACAGACACACACTGGAGCTATTCCTTGCCCTCGTCCCAAGAGGATTTAAGATCTCTGGAAATCATGCCCATCACACCCAGCACATTCACTGACCAGTGGTTTTTCTCTTTGGTAGCCTTCCCTAACCACAGGCCCCATTTAAGCACCGCTGACTGAGTCTCCTGTTCTTTTAAAATTCTGCAGTAGATTCCATTTGCTAATACTAACAGGAAATCCCATGAATCTGCCTCATGCCCTTTCACTGACTTCACAAATCCAATTGATACAGATAGAGCCAATTTCTGAAACTGCAGCTGTCCACACTTACAAAGCTCTGACTGTTAGATAAGAAAGTGCCAGCTGGAACAAGAAGTTTTCTCCTACTACTGGATGCCACACTCCCAGCCAAGCGGGCAGCTGTCAGCTTGGGTGGTAGCAGAGCTGCTTAAATGGGAAACCCTTAGATCCAGTCCCTCGTGCTCACCCTAAAGCAATTGAACAGCCCCACAACAGGAAAAGGGAGTAAAGCTCAGTCCCAGAAGAATGCAGTTGCACTTGTTTTCAATCCCCTCTCCATATTATTGCATCCCTCATGGGCCATAGTAGCTGGAGGCCAAGGAAGGTGCAGCTTTTTGGGACAGAAAGCTCTGTTGGCCACTCTTTGGGTCTGAGCAGGACCATGGTCTCAGCCTCACTAAAAGAGAAGCTCAAGTTCTCCTCAAGTCTGAGCAGCATTCTGCCCTTCACAACGTTAATGCCTGGTCTTGTGATGATTTTCACTGCTGGTTTTAAACCATGCATGAGTTTTAATCTGTACCATTACAGCTCCCAAGGTGTTTTAATAAACAGGCACTGGACTGGGAGGTGAGAGGATGGGCAAAGTGGCTGGCTCCACCATCCTCAGCCTGGGTATGTCCCAGAGGGAGCATGGATCATCTCCCATCAGAGTATAACTGGATATGCACTCACCCCTGATACCAAGAGTGCCCTGTACCTGGGAAGGGATTTCAGAGGACTGAAACAGGCTGAAGGTTCACTTTCAGCAGAGGTGGGTCTAATCCTCTGTCCTACACCATCACTCCATGAGGTAGCTCTGCTGGGTGCCACCAAGACTTTCTGCAGGCTATGGCTCTTGGCCACCTGCCTGAGTGTCAGGAAAACTATTTAACAATCCCTTCATGGATCCCTACTTCACCTACCCTTGGTCCAGTAGGGGAATAAGCATAAGCAGAATAAAAGAAATCCATGTTATTAATGACACTCAACAGATTCCATCAGTGCCTGCCTAAAAGATTCCTGTCTTAGAACCAAAGGCACCTCATGGCTCACTGCACGTCTTCAGTGAACCCTTAGAAGTTACCAGAAACTTTTTATTTCTTCTCTAAAATAACACAGCTGCCTACTGGAAAATGCACTTATGCCTATCCATTCTGTTTTGCAATTTCCTTATTTCTTAATCATTAATCTACTTTTCTGGAGATATTTCAGAGCCAATCCCTCTCCTCCCTCATAGCCCCACATCAACCATCAAGTGGGAATTTTTAAAGGTGTTTGTAAGTCTTACCATTTACATACAGACTTCCATGAGATTTTTAAGCTTTTTAACTTTCCTCCTAAATAAGGACGTTTCAAAAGCTTTTTTTTTTCCTATTTGGTAAATCACATCAGTTGAGTATTTCACAAAAATTAATATAAATTCTTCTGATAAGCTGGGAAGAACATTAAACCAGAAGCCTTTAATAACTTTGAATACTCCATGGGAAGCTCTAGTATGAGCATGAGGATAACTGATTTGATCAAATACAATACACAGATAGACAGACAAACAAGTATACATGCATCATTGTATTTCAGAGATCTTAAGCCATAAGAAGAAAGGGGAAGCACATCAATTCTTCAGCCCAGAATTCATAAAATAAATGAAAAATCCATATATATATATATACACATATATATGCACACACACACAAATACACACACATTTAAGCAAAGAAAATTTGTTTTTAAAAAGTGAAATACTGCTTGTGCAGATACTTTGGCAGCCATAATTGAATATTCCTTTTGCTCTTTATCCTTACAGTCATCTTTATGGTGATTTCCTGAATGGGAAAAGGGTCTTCAGGAAGGAAAATCTAACAGAGAAAGAAACCAATATCTAAGTAGAAATTAAAGCCCTAGCAGTAAGTACAACAGTCAGTGCTGTGTTTTAATGGAAACCTTCTATATGGATCCATGGAAGTTACATGTATGGAAAGTTGACTGTGGCTCTGCGGGCTTCTTAATATAAATATCCTGACATAAAAATTACTATTCTAGAAAGCTTTGTGGAAAGATTGGAAAAAATCTCCTCATAGACAGACCTATGTAAACTAGTTCAGTAACTAGGGAGAGTTTTCAGATGGAAGCTGCCTTCCCCACCCCCCTTTGCAGACTCCTGTCTCATTTTGTGAAACTGCTTTGCTGTCTTTCAGAGGGGGCAGCTGAGCAATCCGTTTCAGTGCCTCTCTTTCCCATGGAACAAATCCCCCCCAGCCCTCCTGCTGCACCCTGACAGAGATGGCAGGCCTTTCTTGGCCAAATTCTTTCAATAACGCTGCGACTGCAACATTAGGAGAAACAATTAGGACTAAAGGGAGTTGCCTCTGTATGCCAGATCTGCTTAATAACTTAATTAAATAAACAGAAATAGAATTATAATGTAAATATTTCCTTTCTTTAGTTCCAAGGCATCCTTAGAGAGAGAACACTGCTGAAATGATACAAGATTATTGAAACCCTTTTCAGTTCCTCCACACTTAAAAAACAATTTTGCTGTCTTCCCATGCCTTCCCACTTGTAGTATTTCACTTTTGAAATTTCAGAACCAGCTATCAGACAGAGAAAAATGCATCCTTGGAAATGAATACCCCAGATAGTCAAAAGTGTTTCTAATTGAAAAGGAACCATGAAGGAATAAATTGCTCTGTAATTTATAACTGCAGATTTCCTTCCTCAAATTATTTTCATTCAGCAGTTTTCTCTGAGAACTTTTACAGTTTCAAAAGTTTTTTTGAGAAAGTGCAAGACACACTCAGATCATGTTGTCTTTTGGCACGTACACAGCCAGAGACGATGACCCTACCTTATGGCTTTACATTGAATGAACTCTGATAGAGTTTAGTACATTTACTCATGATTTTCATCAGTTCAGGCTTAAATTTAACATCAAAAAGGTTGTTCCCCATGTACTTACACAGGGAAATTTTCTTTGGCTTCATCACCACCAGCTTCTGAAAGCAACCTGTTCCATCTAGCTATTAAGAAAGAACAATAAAAATCTAAGCAGTGGCAGTGACACCATCCTGAAACAACACATATGACAACACCCCAGGTCAAGTATTATGAAAAATCCCTCAAAAACAGCAAGCGGAGCAATACAGGAAAATTCCCCTGAATTAGGAATAAACTCCTACTGCTGGCTAGAACTGGCTCCAAATTACAGTGATCTTAGCTTTTTCCTTTCTCTCTCAGAACTGTTAAAATTATAAGTCAGTGTGTAAATGTGCAAACCAAACCCACCTAATGCTGACCCCAGACCAGAACAAGTTGAGAATCTTGAGGATTCTTCATGCACAAGCCTCCAAGAACACCTGGACCTAGGCAAGACACTCAAAACTTTGCAGGCAACCCAGAAACCTGCAAGTCCCAGCTGCAATAATTATGGCCAAACCAGATTTTCTGGCAACTGCTTCCTTCATTTCACAGTCCGGACCCACATTTCCCATTGACAGTCTCCATCCCACACATTTCTGTGGATGCACGTGAGTTAACTCCTTATGCCACAAAACCTGGGGTCATTTTCTGCCTCCTGTGACTGCCCCAGGTTTGGCCTCCTGCAGCAGCTCCACACAGGTGCTGTGGAGGCTGTGCCTGGGAATGGTTCTGCCATTAATAAATCTCTGCAGAACGCAAGGCACAGGTGTGTGCTGTGAGTTTGGGAAGGAGAGCTGAAGATGACCTCATGCTGTACTTGGGAAGGAGGATGTTAAAGAGCCCAGGCAGCCAGTGCTGACAGAGAGACATGCACCTGTACAACAGGGACTCTGCCTTCTTGCTTCCTCTGTGCTCCCACATGGAGAAACCTCAGCCCCAGCTGAAGTTCGGAGGGCCCCACACGGAACCAAGCTGCAGGTTCAGGGGTTAATGAGAGATTATACCCACACCAAAAAGGGGTATGGAAGAGAAGAAACAAAACTGGATTAACTCCACTGTTAATACAGGCCAATAGTACACTTAACTTTATACTTGCAAATTGGTTTTAGATTTAAAGAAAAAAAAAAAAAAACCAGAAAATGCACTTCTTCACAATTCCCTGTTCCCAGTCATCTCCTTGTCTTCAGAAAGTGACCCTGGGCTTGCTGCCATTGTTACTTACATCTTCTCCCTCATCAGACCTATTATTGTTTCTACTTGGTGCTCTTAATTCCTTAAATATAAAAGTTTATATTTATCTATATAATTATACACACATATTCCATGTAATTTCCTCAGGATATGAGTCTTCCATGCTGCATAAACTTCCTTCCCTGGCCTTCTCCAGCTCTATCATTCTTTTTGCTACTGTCCAGGGTGCAGCTGTCAGGGGCAGGAAGCCCCAGACCCTGTGCTCACATACAGATTGATCAAGGTCAGGAAAAGGGTAGCCAGTACCTGCTCCCAAACCCTCCACGAGAGCAAATGAGTCCCCAGATAGCCCCATGAGCTCTCAAACACAGAAACAGACTGAGAAGTTGGTGTAGGGAGCTAAAAGCCATCTCAGACAAGGACATGAGGTTATGGCCCTCCCAGAGATGGCCAAAGGCTGAGAAAGAGGCAGGGGAAGCTCAGGTGAGCACCCCAGAACATAAAAACTGCAGTGGGTAATCATGGCAATGAGGTTTCCTGTGTAAGGAAGCTTCAAGGGATAAAATGGATATGCCTGAATATTGCAGTTGCAATGTTATTTCAAATAATTAATTAAAAATACGATTAGATAAGTAACTCATCTACATTACTTATACAACTTTTTCAGCACTCCTAATTTACAGGGACTTGCAGACTCAGATTAGAAACTGGATTTAATTTTTTTTCTCAATAAATTTTGCTTTCATTTGGGATACAGAACTAGAGAATGTATAAAAGTGTCACAGAAGACCTAAAGCAGATGAAATAACATGAGTTCCCACTTCTTCTGTCAACATGTAGATGAGAAAAAAAAATCATAGTGTTTTTCCTCAAATGTCACTTTTGGAGCCCTCTCATAGTGAGATTAGGAGAAACTGATGCTGAAACTGTAACTGAAAGGAAAATTTTGTGAGCAGATTTGGAGAAAAAGGATAGCATGGCTATGCCAAGTGCAGAGAGACTGAGCCACAGAGAGCTCCAAGGAATCCAAGAGAGTCACCTTAAATCTAAGTGCTCATCAAAATGTTTCACATAAATGAGCCACCATGGTTCTTGAAGGGCAAAAAATATCCATTCAGTAGGACTGGGTTTGCACTGTAAAAGGTGAACTGGAACTGAAATGAACTTTCCCACACTGAAGAAAATGCTTACATCCTGCCTGGCCAGTTTTAGAGAAAGAAGTCAGCTACAACAATTGGATGTAAAACCAAAATTCTTGAGTCAGGGCTTCTCTAATCCAAGGCCTTCATTGGAACCCATTTCTGCAGCTCAAGTGGCAAACCAACCTCTGCAAGGATCACCAAGGACAGATTCTGCAAGGTGTCTTCAACTCCCCATCAATCTGAGGTGCAACCAGTGGGAGTTACAGACTAAGCACCCTGCAGGATTTGACCAGCTTCAGAAAATAGAGAACCAAAGGTATAAGACTACACTTAGCTGGATTCCCTTTTGCAGTTTCAAAACCCTAAGGAACGTGTCATTGGAGAAATGGGATAATTATTACAGCACAGAACTGTTAAAAGTAAAAATGTCCTCTATTCCCCTTTGATGTTGAAAGAAGAATCATTAATTCAAAGGCATGCAAAAATTCATGGAATTTAAAACACCAAGCAAATGTAGTCTAGTCTTGTCAGATACAGGGTGCCTTTTGTAAGACATTTCCTAGCTTGCCCAACCACAGTGGAGCCCCCACAGCTTTTTCAGATCTCCTCTATGGGGTAGTTAGATTATCCTCAAATACAGCAAAATAATTAAACCACACCAATTAAAATGGATGTGACTTCAAGGGCTCTTCTCTAAAGCATTGCTCTCTATCAACTAACTCATTCTAAGCCATGCTGAACCTAAAAGTAACATATCCCAGAAAGTCAGCCATGTCCTGGGCTGCACCAAAAAGCCACGGTTGGCAGGTCTAGGGAGTGATACCTGCCTTTCACTCTGCTCCTGTGAGACCCCAACTGCATACAGCTCTGGGGCTTCCAGCATAAGAAGGCACAGACCTGCTGGAGCAAGTCTAGGGGAGGCCCCAAAGATGATCAGAGGGATGGAGCACCTCTCCTATGAAGACAGGCTGAGAGAGTTGGGGCAGTCCAGACTGAAGAAAAGAAGATTCCAGGAAGACCTCAGAGCCTCTTCCAGAACCTAAAGGACTACAAGAGAGTTGGAGAGGCACTTTTTGTAAGGACATGGAGTGACAGGACAAGAGAGAATGACTTTAAACTGAGAGAGGATGGGTTTAGATAACAGACTAAGAAGAAATTCTTTTCTCTGAGGGTGGTGAGGCATCACAACAGGTTGCCCAGGAGGAGCTGTGAATGCCCCATGCATTCCTGGAAATGTCCAAAGGCAAGTTGGATGAGCTTTGAGCAACCTGGTCTAGTGGAAGATGCCTCTACCCACAACAACAGGGGAGAGTGGAACTTTAGATCTTTAAGGCACATCGTTCTACAAAATGTGTATTTTTCCTTTGGACATAAGGTCAGACATACAGTTATGAGACTGTTGCCCTGTAATTAGCAAAGCTTTCAGCAAACTAACCTAGTTTTCAAGATTTCACCCACCCACTGAACTGGTACCTCTTTGGCAGCATCCCAATGGGACAATGGCCATTTGTGGTCACACCAGACCTTTCACTTCAGCCCTTATGGATACCCATCTCACAAATGCTGCTGTAATTTATAACTGTTAATATCACTTATGATTTTTGTTAAGTGCATGATTGGCATGAATAGAATGAGAACTGTTGAAACAGGACTCTTTCCTAGAACATTCCGAATTCAGCAAATAATAATATTACAAAGACTCCATTTCCATTGGGACAACCATTTTTGCACTTTGAGTTATGAGTTTAGTGCTTGCCTTGTGATGATGATTTAGGCCCATTCATTATGCCTTGGACTCCAACTGGCTGTTAAGTGAATCTACTTCTCACCCTGTGTGTCTGTCTAACTTCAGCCTTGCAAGGATAACTGGTGAAAGGACGAGGTCTGAATGAGCTGCCTCAGCCACTGTTTAGCACTGGGGTGTGAAGCTTAGCCCAGGCTGCCCCTCCAAATATTTGTACTTCTCAGGAAGCATTTACAGCTGCTGTTGTGCTCCACAGGCTTTTGTGACTGTAGCCTGGACTTGCCTCATTTGCACACCTCTCGTCAG
Source organism: Urocynchramus pylzowi (assembly GCA_013397555.1). Classification (NCBI taxonomy): domain Eukaryota; kingdom Metazoa; phylum Chordata; class Aves; order Passeriformes; family Fringillidae; genus Urocynchramus; species Urocynchramus pylzowi. The sequence continues at coordinate 473,765 of VZRH01006258.1, forward strand.
CGTAAGCTGTGCCCTGAGCTCACAGAAATTCAGGAGTCCAGCCCAGCTTTGGTCTTGGTATCAGAAGGCAGGGTTGGAAGAGGTCAGTGAATTGTGGGGTTGGCACATAAAAAACAGCAGACAATTTTTGATTTCCATTTCTCAAAGGCCAAGTTCTTTGGCGCAGATGTCCTTCCTGTTAATATTATGGACAAGACTGATATTCCGTACCTTTTGGTTTTGTTTAGGGTTTTTTTTAAGCTGTCCCTTCAAAGTTTCCTTTCTTTTCAGTTCAGGCCCGCAGGTGCTATGGTTGCACTTAGAAATCAGCCCAGTGACCAAAGTCATGCAAGCACCATTTACCACAGTGGAAGCTCATCACTGGAGACCAGCCATGACTCTGAGGACCACCTGGTTCCCTCTGAGAGGCTCCTCCACTATCTTGTAATTAAATTTTCTGCTACACCTCACTAAATTTCCACTAGGCCTTGCTAAATTTCAACTAGGCCTCACTAAACAGGACAACACAACAAGAATGAAGATAACATACTGTGGAAGCAAAAAACAGCAGCAGAGTAGACATGAATAATTTTAGACATTAATTTACTTTTACAATTTTTTTTCAAGGAACTTTCATACTTATGTCTCTTTGGTTAATTCTTTGCAACTCTCAGGCTTGCTGAGGAATCGTGTAGAACACAAGTTGGCCCAAACCATGCCAGGGGCCACTCCAACATTGTGAGACCACAAGAGAACAGAAATACTTATCAGTGTTGTGCTGTTTCCTGGTAAATAGAAGACCTGTGACACGTTTTCCCCCTTAGAAAATACCTATCCTTTATTCACCCAGGTTGCTCCATTAAAGAAAACACACAGTTAAAAGGTTACTGATAAAAACCAGCTTTTTCAGGAGCTTTAGTGTTCATGTTGGAAGCCTGCTTGAGAGGGAACCTCTTCCTTCAAATATCTCCAATTACCACATTTTGATTCCCATCACACATCAGACTAAGAGCAGGAGCCCAGTTCCTTTCAGCCAAACAAAACTGGAGGGGCACTAATGCTGTCCAACCAACAGTGGCCATTGAGCCCTCAAATGAGATTCCTGCCTGTGGCCAGTCCCAAGTCCTAAGCTTGCTGGAGTGGACAGCTTGGACCTTGCCACCAGCTGGCTGGTTCTTTAGATCTGTTCCTGTAATGTTGTACTACTCACAAACATAGATGAAGCCTCCCTGTGCAGGACTCTCCCATTAAACCCTTTTAGAGGGATTTAAGGCACTCAGGCCCCTGGGACTGGTGTCACCCCAGTGAGAGTGCTGTAACTGCACAGATAACCATATCAGACTCTAAGAGCTGGAAGTCATTTAGTCTCTCCAAGCAAGTGAAGGACCACTCTGGATGAAATCTGTAGTGCCCTCTAGTCTGACTCTCTCTTCAGAACTGAGTAGGTTCAATTCCTCTGTGGCTACAGCTGGTTCCACACTAGACCAAAAGGTTACTGCTGGTCTTCAGCAGAACTTCCCTGACCATAAACGAGACAGTTCCCCTGTTATCAGAGACAACTGCAGCCCAGCCTGCAAGCTCTGCACTTGGCTGGTTATAACTTGCTCCAGCACTTTGTCTTGCAAAGTGAAGACAGATGACTTGCTAGTGGTCATTTATAAATAAGCTCAGGACAGGACTGCAATGATTCACACGATCAATGTTGTTACTTATTGTATTGTATATAATGGACAGTGTTTTGTGGGGGGGGTAAGGTGAGGGAGAGTTGCAAATACACACAGCACTTTAAAGTCTGCATGCCTTAAATTGACTTCAGATTTCCTCGGTTCTATAGTACATATTTTCAGAATGCTTGGATCTGATTCAGCTTGTCCTGCTGAACAAAACAGTTTCACTGCTCTGAGACCAGAGGAACACAGTGGTGAATCAGGCCCTTTATGTGCCTCCAATGGCTCACTATCAGGCCTACTGCAAACTACCTATTGAAAGCATGACAGCCAGCACTATGCTCTATAGTGAACGTTTGGAGTATCATGGCCTAAGTATAGGCCATATGAAGAGGTCTTTTGTTCAGGAAAGCAAACTGTACAGTGTTTAGTAAGCCACACTCCAAATATAGGATCGATAAAGCGCGGCTAAAATCAACTATTGCCTCAACAGGCATTCACAGATTTTCTCTGAATTAAGCACGCTTGAATCTTAGGGCCACAATGCCTTCACTCAGCTCTTTCACAAACAGTTCATGCAGAAATAGAGTAGGCTAAGACCTGGTATCGGGCAATGCGCAAGAACTTGAGGCTCCAAGTGGGGAAGGGAAAAAAAATGAGGAAAAAAAAAACCCAAAATAAAAATAAACCATATGGAATCCACACTCAGATGCCTTTAAAACAACCACAAACATTCTTGCTGCCTCAAGCTGCAAATGTCGTGAAACAATTACTGGGCTGGGGGACTTCAAAGGTTCACTGAGAGCAGCAGTTTTATTTTTCAATCAAACACAGGAATAGGGCTTTTTCCCCTCCCTCCCTCTCTCGCTCTCCCCTTTTTTTTTCTGAATGAAACAGCGCCCAGGCTTCCTGATTTCAAAAACCCTGTTCCGCTTCGCTTGACCACTCCATAACCTTAGGAGAAGCTCAAAAAACTTCAAAACGAAACTGTGAGTCATACTGAATGAAAAAGACATTCTTATATTTCATTAAGATTGAAAACTGCTGCATTCCTTGTTTGTAAAATTTACATGAATGATCTTTAAGGGCTTGCAGCTGAATGCTGTGTAAAGCTTGAACTTCCATAAATTCCTGTTTACTTAATCATTGATTCTAGAAGATAACTGACAGTCATTTGCAGAGGTTTGGAGATTCATAATTCACTGTGCACAGAAACAACTGGACTCCTTCTTGCCACTGCCTAACCTATTTATACTTTCCCCCGACTACTTTTTGAAGCATCTATGCACTTTTATTTCATATTTTCATTTCAGAAAAGCAGCGGTTTAACCTCAGTTTCCTTGCAGGAGCATTTGCAAAGGCTGCACTGTTACTTACCTCGAGCATTGGCTCACTGGTAGAAAGAGCTGTGCTTAACATGGTGTTTTCAGATGGCTGCAAGCACAGGGCATGTTTGGCAGAACAGATGTATGGCCAGCAGCCCCAGCTCTACAGCATTTAAGGAACACACCTCCCACCACCAGGAGAATCCAGGCTGCTCCAAGAGGCCAGATCCCAAGGGGTTCAAGTTGGCACTGACCCCTCTGCAGAGAGTCATGCACACAAAAATCATGCAGAAATAACATGCTGCCCCCTTTGAAGAGAACTGAGTCAAATTGTTAAAAATGAAACTGACTCATTGTAGAAACAGTGGTCACTGGAATGGCATCTCCACAACTGCTGCGGTAAGAGAGGAAGCTGCCTGACCACAACTGCCTTTGTGCTTATTCTAGCTGTTTAAGTTCTAAAAACCACAAAACCCCATTTGAAATTCCACTGTATAGCAAGGTTTGTGTAATGAGGTTACAATTCATAATAGGATCATTGAAAACTGAAACAAGCAGCATTAATATGTGGACTGCCTGCAACGAGCTGGCAGCAGCGTGATGATGTCATTTTTAATTAAAAGTCTGTCCCTGTTTGATACGCTGAAAAAAGAGTGCAAATCAGGGAATATGTACTGATCCCATCCATAGGGAAAGACTGTCAAGCAGCACAGTGGTATCACAGAGCACCCTGCGAGCCATATGGCATGGCTTTAATGGAACTAATTCCCACGTACTCTGCTTGTGTCACGCGTATCAGGATTCTGCTCCCACACGGAAAAGACATTAGACAGGAACAGGGGGAGGGGAGGCCCAGTGATACCCAGTGTCGTGTCCTTTGTCATGTGCCATGCTGTAAATGCTACTGCAGCAGGGCTGAGACCAAGAGGAAATGGGCTGCAGGTTCATGGAAGTGGACAGACCCTTCACACTCTTAAGTCAGCGACTAACCCAGTTTACAGCAATTGAAGTCCAGGCCTTTTAGCAGAGGTGAACATTTGAAATATCAATTTAAAATGGCTGGTGCTTGTAGAGCCATTTATTCATTCAGTATTGCACTTCCACCCAAGGCTGAGTGACACAGAAACTAGGAGATGCTCATCCAAAAAACCCTTCCCTACCCAGCACTGTTGATTCCTTTTCAGCCTCTTGTGCTTTCCTTAAGGCGATTAAACCAACTCTGGACTTCAGTGTAAGGAGGATACACTCCTGTGAATGTCAGTGTCTGCTAAACACATTGTCCACCTCCCAAACACTGGCACCAAGGACTCAGTCAGCCCATTCTCAGTTCTCTGAACAGCCTTTTTGGCTAGAGAGAGGCTCATCTTACTCAGCTGGGCAAGAACTATAAGATGTTGGTAGTAATGATGCTAGTCACACTTGTGTGAAAGTAGCAGAAAGAAGATGACCAAGAGAGCATTTACATTTCACTTAACTGCCATTTTCACATCCTACAAATATTTCGGAGGTAATTTTGCCATTTATTTAAAATTTCACTGTTGGCTTTTTCCACCCTAAACTACTGGGTTTGGGTCCAAGTCATGAAGACTATTACATGCACATCCTTACCAAGCTGGTCTACAGACCTCCACTAAGCCAGTAAAATTTACTTTTCCTTTTTAAGATTTCTGTGTAAAGTTTGATTTAAGGGTATATGTGTGGATCTTTGAAAAACATTGAGTTGATCATGAGTATAAAAGAAATTTGGGGATCGTTAGCCTGAAGTTTTGGCATTAGGTCTTAGTTTCATAGAATGTTGCCCTCACTTAGGATACCCATTGCCATTATCATCAGGGATATTTAGGTGGGAAATTCATTTGGACTAGTACTTTTATTTCACCTGGTACTTTAGCTGCCCAGATAGTTCCATACAAAATGGAAGAATGGAGAAATCTATGTCCTGTCCCAGGTATCTTCAGGCCTGCAAAAACCTTCCTCAATTTATATTGAAAACTAGAGAGATGTTCAAAAGGTTCCAGCTTTATCCTAGCCAGAGAATGCTCAGTGTAAAACACCTGGAACAATTGTGCTCTCTGAGCACAATCCTACAGGATTCCTTCTTGGGAGCCACAAACAGACAGGACCTGTCCCTGACTGCAGCAGCTCCTCTCCTAAAGCCCCGTGTGTGGGTGTGTGTGGCTGCAAGCACACACATGTGTGTGAAAGGGAGAGAGTGCTCCCAACCAACTTTCTAAGCCAGTGGGAGGGAAGGATTACCACAGCATTGGACCCCACATGTTTAATTTTCACACAGACTTAACATGAGCTACGCTACAGCAGACCCAAGATAGTGGTGTTCCTATTCTTATTGACCCCAATCACTTTAAGCCTTTTGAGTGCTGTACTCCAGAGAGAATATTTAAATTACACTTGGAGAATGTTTCTTGTAGTACTGAGTGCAGTGTGCTTTTTGAAGAAATAGTACTTCCTTCTTGGACCACAATGAGCAAGTCCAGGGTCAGAAAAATCACGTGTGGTAGAACAGGTTGCAGTGTGAAGGGCTCATGAGGTCACACAGATTTTTGTTTTTTAGCTCAAGGAACTTGGCTATTTGACAGGGAATACAGAGCCTATCTTCTCATGTTAATAATTGATGTAATTCTATATACTCATTACTGTGAAGCCAAAATTCATCAGCTAAAAAAATTATAACCTACCTATCCTATAAAAGACAGATCATTACTCATACAAACTTTACAAACTGAATTATAGCCAGATGAACAACAAAGAAGAATAATCAAATTTGTTCTCTTGTGTGGAAAAAATATTGGAGATTGGAAAAGTAAACATAAAGCTATTCTCAGTGAATGTCAACCTATAAATAAAGCACTGAAGATCCCCAACATCAGTATAAATTTTCCCACCCTGTTCATTCTTGCCTTACCTTGGAGGCATATTAAGAAGTGAGACTGCTGGGATGTTTCTGCCTGATACCCTTTTTGTGTGTTTCACAGCTAGAAAGTGAAAGGCTCAGCAGGTTAAATACCAGCAGAGTAAAGTATTTTATTCAGATATCAGTTGCAAAGATCAGGGGAGGAGGGGGAAGGCAGTGAGGCCTTTCAGCCTGCAGTGCCATGGGAGAAGAAAAACGAGACAGCAGAAGTGTGTGGTAACACAAAAAGAATGTTATCTCAGTGGAGGGGAAAATACTTTCAAATGCATAATTGCAAACACATACCCTCAGCAGCTAACCCAGAGCCCTCTCAGACTGCACAGCTAAGACTTTGGAAAGTGGCCAAAGTATCAGTTTTATTTGAGAGATCAAAGTGATGAAAGAGAGAGAAAGAATAGCATCAAATATGATTGATAAAAAGTATTGCTTTCTTTGATTGGTTTCTGCTCCCCCTCCCTTTTCCACCTCATTCTTCTCCCAAGTTCACTAAGAAAAATGTCAGATCTGTGGTCCATCCAGTAACACATGCTTGCATGTGAGATGTGCCTATAGGAAAACACCTGCTCACTGCACATACCTGCCTGAACCCTTAATGGCCACGAGGCTCCTACAGATTCCCTGCAGGTAGGGGCTGTTTGCTGCAGTACAACAATTTGTGACCCTGCACGGATTGCACACACAGGCATTGTCCCACACGATGATATTTGGTTACTTTGCGCAGCCTCCCTCGTTCTGCCGAGCATCTGCGCAATCCCCACGTGGATTTCCAGGGACTCTGACCTGAGAGTGTCGGCGCTGTCGCTGTTTCTGCTCCATAATTGTCCTCCCTCCCCTCTTTATTGTGCACACTGTCTTTATATAAACACACCGAGGAAGATAAAAGGTTTATGATGGCAACACAGTTGAGTTTATGGTTCCTTTCACACACATAGATGTTACCTCAAGCACGGGCCAGCCAGGATGAAGACCTTGGAACTAAAGGGCACTTCCACATGTGATGAGTTCAAACCCTCACTAAATCCTCACAGGAATCGTGGCTGACGGGCAGGGGCTAGGCCAGGCTTAGGCCCATGAATTTAACAATATTATACAAGCCAGGACCTGCAAACAATGTACACAGTCACTTTAGACGTGCACACGTGTTGCAAAATCAGTTCTTTGCATCAGGATTTGCAGCCCATGGGGATGACATTTACTAGAACCACTTACATGAGCAAGAGTTTATTGCAGGAATAAAAGGCAGATTATGCCACAGGAATTCTGAGAAAGAAGCTTGTGGAGGTTACTGGTGAGTAATGAAATGGGGGGGTGGAGGGAATTGGAAAATTGGAAAGGTATTGATTCCAAAGCAATACTGAGAAAATGAGAAATTTTGCAGAGAAGGAACAAGGCAGCTCTGAGCCATGACAGATATTAGGAGGTGAAAAGAGCAGAGGGAGACCACAGCAGATGGGAAAGCAAAGAAATAGGCCTGAGATGATTTGCAAAAGAACTAGATATTATCAGAGCTAGAGCAAGATATTGTAGGTCTTTCCATGCTAAAGATGAGCAAAAAAAATCACAACAATTCAAGAGGGAGAAAGGCATGATGATGAAATTGGTCATTAAAGCAGACCAAGATGATACAGGAGACCAGGTAGGATATGACCAGGTAATAAACATTTTTGCAACAAGCAGAGAGGGTGGGGGCTTTGTTAAGGAAGGAAAAATGATCCACAATAGTGAATTTGAACAACCTCCTTATGGATTTGATAAACTGAGATTTAACAAGATGTGGTCTTGAGCCTGGTTCATTAATCATTCAGCCATCTAGCTAACCCTGCATCCAATATCTCAAAGTCTGCAATAATCAGATGCTGTCTTGGCAAGCCTGAACCACTGGAAAAACAGCAGATTAGGGGTGCATGATAAATGCATCACACCACATAACTCTGCAAGGAAAATGGGAGACGGAGGCGTGAGGAAATATGGGATGATTTGAGTCACAAGATAAACCTGTACCTTAAAAGGGGAAAATACTGCAAGGAGGATGAGGAATAGGAATGTGGGCAAAAGGGTAGGGAAACTGTAATGTGGGTAATGTGCATGTGGTTAGGGAAGATGCAGAAGGCTGAGATAAAAGGAAAAGGGCAGACACACCATGGAGGAGAAGGACAAGAGAAAGTGTAAAAATGGCTCCAGTAAAATTGTGGGGTTTTTAAACACATATCACCATGGCAGGACCAAGTCAGGTGCACTGTGAAAGGAGGAGAATGTGCAACTGTTCAAATCACTCTGTGTGTTCCTAATCTGACAGATGACAGCTCTTCCTTTCTTCCTCTGCCCACAACCCAGAATTGTACCTTGTTCTCCTCCCCCTCCATCCATCCACCTGTACCGGGGTGCAACAAGATTTGTAAACAAGCTGGCAGGTCAAGTGTCTCCCAGGATGAAAATACACAAAAAACCATGAAGGTAAATGTGATGCAGCCATCACTTTGGGATGAATCCAGCCAATTTCACTGTTTCCTCTCTTGGTCCCCAGGGTGTTTATGCAACATCTTTTCATTCCCAAGCACTAATTATGCTCATAACATGCCATGAGATACATAAACAGTTATTATTACCTCCATTTTACAGGGAAGAAAATTAAGACTAATAGATTGAACAATTTAGCTACACCACAGGGAAGGTTAATTCCCAAAGCAGGGATTTAGACAAAATGAGTTCTTAACACTGTTCTCTGACCATAGCAGTTGATAACATTGCTGGTCTTACCTGAGCTCCTCAAAGCAAGACATACAGCTGCTATCAGACTTCAGGACTATTCCTTTTCTTTGTTCATTTTACACCCTTTGGTTACTCAGAATCAATTACTGACATACCTGAGATCTGTACAACTCTCAGTAGACCAATACTCTTTTATTTTCTGAAAAGCAGGCTTGAACTGCAAAAACTACCAGGTGTATTCAAAATGAATAGAGAAGAAAGAAAGAAACAAAAGAACAGCAGACTTGAAGGACAACAGCAAACATGAGGAAAGAAGCAAGCATCATACTGAAATCCAATGAGAAAGGTTAAATGCATAAAAAGAATAATGCAAGAGGAACCACACAAGGAAGTGTAAGGCTGTGAGCTACAGGGAAATCCAAACCAATACAGATTGCAGCACATGTACACCTAGCAGCTCCAGGTCAGTGAGGCAGCAGGATGCCACACACCCTCAGCTCCCCTCAGAGCTGCTTACCCCGCTGGTTTCAAAGTCTAGCAACTGCAGCTACCAGGCAATGACGTCTGCAAAGCACATAGCAGCAAAAGTGCTCACCACCTCCACACATCTCAGCCTAACAAGCCACTGCTGCACCCAGGGAGGTGTGGAGAGAAGTCAGACTAGCAAGAAGCACATAATTACAGCTAAACTGCAACCATCTTCTGGATTTGACTGTGTGTGGGGTTCTGGTCAAGCTGAGGATGCCTGGCTTCTCCATAAGTTTTTCCTGCAATTGCTCACTGGTTGTCATGTACCTTCCTTACTCAACAGGAAGCGTGGGGAAAATGAGATTAATTTGTCTGCAAATGTGAGAGGAGGCTGCAGTGAGAACATGGGATAATATAGTTCCTGCACAAGCCAACCTCACTGACTTGTAAGTGCTCATTTTTTGGCTCTGCAGTCTGTGGCAACCTTCTAAATTCTGTGCAAGAAATGGGCTAACAGTGTCCCAAACCCACCTCACACTTCCTGGCATGAAGGGCCTTCACACAACACCTCCAAAATAGTAGCAAAGGCACAACCAAAAGCTTTTGATTAAATCAGATATTCAGTAAACTTTCCACTCATCTGTGCAAGAAAACTAAGCATCAGAATAGTGGTGTGCAGTGTGGAAGAAAGCATTACATTTTTGGGGGAGTCTGTTTGAGGCTCGTTGTTTTTTGATTAAAAAATCAGTGACTGGTAGGGAGTAGGTTGCTGAAAACAGGCAAATCTTTATGCAGCAATTCAGGGCCAACCAAGAGATGTCACGGTTGAATTAAACCATCATTTTCAGGTTGCCTTTCTTTTTTGCTCGTTATTTTTGACTGCTCATTATTTTGTCTGGCAGTTACTATAGTGGCAAAACATTCTCTCTAAACCTTAAAAAAATAAAAAAGAAAAAGAAAAAGGAATGGCACATGTAACAATGAATCAGCAGAGGCTGGTGGTGTGGGCTGTCAGCTAAATATCCTGTGAGATACTTTGTTGGCTAAACCTAAGATTATTATGGTAGAAAGATAAATGGTACTCATGCTGCTTCTGGGAGATTTTTCTGCCTCTTATTTAGATGATATGCACATGATCACAGGTTGATAACTGCCCATGAAACACATGCTGGTGAACATTGAGATCTATAATTTTCTCAGAAAGGAATAAAAGTCACCCATTAATTTTATAAATATAACCAGGAATCAGCTTTGTGCACTTAAAAGAGATCAGCAACAGCCTCTGCACCTCAGAGGTTGATTCTGGGTGATGTTTCAGGCACATAAAGTCCAGTAAAGTTGATCCCAACCTAAAGAACACAAGATCATTTACTCCTTGAACAATAGACAGGAAGACTAAAACAGAAGCCCTACCTCATTTTGAAAATGGTTTGGATTGCTGTAAATAAACAGCAGAGGCTGCAGCAGCCTTAAAATTCAGGATGTGCACTGTCTAGCCTTTTCCTTTAGACCTGAACCCTCACTTAGGACAAGTAATTTATTATTAGAATTATTTTTAGGAGCTCCCTAAATAACTACTTATCCAAAGGTCTCCTAATTTTTTCATCCCATTCTAGCCCTCTTTTGACACATTAATGACATTATTGCTTTTTTGAATTGTGCAAGAGGAAAGCCCATTGCAGATGGATTGCAGACACTCATTTATGTAAGAAATTAACTCAATTTGGAACTGTCAGCTCAACTAAATCAAAGTAGAAGCAACATATAAAGGCAATGTCCTACCTGAATAGATTAAAAAAAAATAAAAATTAAAGAATCTCTGGGGCTTTAGTGATCATTCTTGCAAAGGACTTCAACAAGAACAGGGCTCTGCTCACAAATAATTGCCACCCTCTCAGTAAATGCCTGAAAGTTTGTATGTAGAAGCCACAGGGGCAGATATCCAAACAGACAGCTACCAACTGGGCACTAACAAATTGGTATAAATTATCATCAAGCCAGAGAACAAATAGTAGAAAAAAATGTGCAAAATGAACTGCTGCAAGTACAGTTGCTCTGTGATGGTGTAGCCACCCAGATACTTCACCTATACTAGGGGTGCTAAGTGCCTGGAGAAAGTGCTCTAGTGTTGACTGAGCATTCCAAAAGGTTTTCACTGGAAAGCCAGCTTTGCAGAGCATTTATTTTCACAAGAAATGTAGAGGCACTTTGGGCCAACCCTCTTAAAAATGCTCAGACACTCTAGAATTGACAAAAATTTCCACAATTTGTTCCCTCAGCAGCAGCTCGGGCCTTTGGGATGCATTAACATTTCAGATTACCCCCATTACTTTAAAATGCCCTCCTGTGAATTAACACACTGAGATAGGAACCACTCTACTGACATTTCACATGTGTTTTCCTAATGCAGCCACAGTCGCAACTCAAGCCTTCAAGTCTTTGTCAGTTGGAGAAGAAAATAGAAAAAAAAGTGAAAATAAAAATCTCTGAGCAGCTTCACGCTGGTCTTCTTCAAAACCCAGAAGCGTTTGAGATGCCTTCCCAAGCAAAAAAAAAAAAAANCCCAAAAGGGTTTGAGAGCCCTCCCCAAAAAAAAAAAAAAAAAAAAAAAAAAAAAAAAGAAAAGGAGCTCCTTGGAATAAACAATCCGTGAAGGGGGAAGAACAAGTGTCTCAGGCAGAAAGAGAACTCCATGTAGCTGAGATGAAACAAATGTGTCCTGTGAAACAGGAAGAAAAGGGGAGGGGGGCAGTGGAGAGGGCAGTAGACAACTCTGACTTGCTCGCTCTTTCCAGGCTTTGTATTTATTTCTGTCATGGATCTGAAAAGGCAGGCAGCAGACTTTGTAGAAGTGCCTTATGAAATGGGGTAAATAATGGACCCCAGATGCCCTTGTTTCCTTCATTATTCAGTCTAGGCCTTCAAAGCTGTTTTGCAGTGTGAGGTATCAGGGGGAGGTAGAGTGCTCTGTTAACAAGATTTCAATGAGCTTTGGAAGCAGGTCCAGGGAAGCTGCTGGAAATGTTTCAGACATACAGTACTTTTGTGCTTTTCTGACCCGTATGCAGTGAGAAAGCACAGGACAGAGGGTGCCCTGATTTTTAAGAAAACACCATCTAAACAATATGTAAACAACAGCAATGCTTTTGTGTGCATGTGATCCCTTCAATTCAGCATTCTCAAAGCATCTAAAATATATTGAAGTACTGAGTTCAAGATCATGGCTTCAAACTGAAGCTCAGACAGTTTGGAATATGTATTTAAAAAAAAAAAAAAAAA
>VZRH01006258.1:492322-507349 GCA_013397555.1 Urocynchramus pylzowi
CCTGTAAATGAAGGGGAAGGTAAGAGAAATGGTATGGAAAATTTGGAACTAACTCTGACAACCTGCAAAAGACATAATCAAATATGCACATTTACAAGATTATGTCGTTATTAATTATTCAGTTTTTGCAGCTGAGACAATCAAAATCTTTGTAAAATCTTAAGGACATGTACAAATCTTGGACATTTGTGCACCTTGTTAGAGAGGGATCTTGGATAACATTAGGCTGTAAATAAAGCCCCAAATTCTAGCTAGCTTCCTTACCAAGTCTCCAAGTCTGAGATTTTCACAGAATGTGGATTTTCTTTAATTCCTCAGTATCAATGCCTCCCAGGAACTTCCTAGTTAACAGCTGACTGATTTCTGATCTGCTACAATTTTAATACACTTCTATCAAAAACCTTCCAGCATTTTCAGAAATTCAAAAGACTCTCAACACCAGAAATATCATATGGTGGCTGCAGAAGATTGCCAGGCCTTAAAATGTTATAACAGTTGCTTTTTTTTCATGTCACTGGATATATTTTCAGTCCAGCAGCAGTGGCACACTTCTAGTAGCAAATTCCATATAAATGGAAAACATACAAAGTACACAGAAGCTAAGAATATTCCAACCCTTGACATACAGGTATGCTAGTTTTCTCATTAAGAGTAGAATTATAAAATTGGCAGTTCCTATAAACAAGCATTTATCAAATAGGAATCTGTTTGTGTTGAGTGGGTAAAAGAATTTGTATTTAAGTTTTCTGAATGTGTATTTGTGTTTTGTCATGCATTTGACATCAATCTATAATTAAACTAATTTCTCTAATCAAATGGCAAGAACTATCATGTTTAAAAGAATTGCAAAAGCTGTGAAAGATTCATGATAGCAGAGTTCATTAAAAATGAATTTAAGTCCTACATAAAGCCCCCTGCAAAGATTAATTTCAGTTGTATACCCAAAGGTTACAGTCAATTTATATCCTATTTAAGTCCACAGCATATTTACAACCAGTCCTTTACAGTGCTGATTTAAAATTAAACCAGACATGCAAGGACTTTTCATTTTAACTTAAAGAGCTAATGCTTTGGAAAAATGGTGGAACAACCATCACTGGAAGACTTTAAAAACAAGAGACAAACGTCTGCCAGGAATGATAGAGATATAATTGATCCCACCTTGGGGCAGAGGGATAGATTAGAAGATCTTTTGAGGTTTCTTCCAATCCTATTTTTCTTCATTTCCCAAGGTGTGGAAATGGGAAAACAAAGAATCACAGAAAACATCTGAACAACTGAAGGAAAAGTAATTGTATAATTGAGACCAAATTGTTAACTGATTGCAACTTCCATGTTACATTTGGATGGGAATTAGTAATAGACAATAACACAGATTAACTGAGACAAGGGAAAGATAAAAATGCCAGGGAAAGCAGAACTCCAAAAGCTGCTGTGGAATTGAAGGCAAATGTTTGCTTGCCACACATGCCCCGTGTGTCGCCTCCCAGGAGCCCGTGCACAGCTTGGCTTTGTTTGGAAGCTAGCTTGGATTTTATCCAATGTGTCCTGCCTCAGGAAAAGGGAAAAAAAATCACGAGTTTCTCAGCTAAATCTACAAGGTGGGCACAAATGATAGATGATATTCAAGCACATAAAAAGTGTGTCTGCAAAGGGAGGGTCTTCATGCACCAATCAACTCCTGCTGCCTCAGTCATAGGCGGAAGGTGTGAGGGCATCCTTTCAAAAATTAGGTTCTTGAGCCTGTTCTGCTCCAACACTTCTGCCTTCCTGTAGATCTAAAATGACAAAGCTTCCTTTCACCCAGGAAGGGCAAGCCTGAAGCACTTTGTGAGTCTAGAGCTCAGTTCTCAGGAATTATTTTTGGGTTATTTTCCTTTACTAAATTATTTGATAAGGTCATTGTGCAATCAGATAGGACTGGAAATTCTTTCCCACTCCCTCCATTTGCAGCCACAATGTGTTGCAAGGGTTTCTAAGACCTGAAATTGTGTTGCTTGTAATTCAAATCAGCCAAGCTCACGGATTTTTAAGAACAAGAAATTCAACATCCTATCTTGCTAATGCTGAAATTACTGCCCTAAGATCCCAGCAGGAAGGGAACCTTAAAACAAAAAAAAAATCTTATTCTTAAAATTAAAATCTTGCAGTTATTTGATGCCATTTTGAGAAGAAGGTTGTAAGAGACAACCAGAAATATGCATTAAATAGACAAATTCAGAAACGCAGAATTTAATTTTTCCTTAGAGCAATGAGGATATTAAGACATTTTTTCTATTTATTCCACACTATATTCAGAGTTCATATCAAGGGGATGCAGAAGGTCAAGGGAGTGTCCTTTAAGAATGAGAGCAGGCATTTAGAAGACAAATTCCTTTCCTGACTTGGCCACCAGATCCTCTGGGACAAATCATTTAACGTTATAAAACATTAGCAATTTGAAAACTGATGTGTTTTTACTCCCTAAGAAGTACAAATGAAGAAAAAGAGTGAAGAATCAATGATACAAACTGTATGATAACAGGTAGCTATAGATTTGATGTGGCTTAAGTTTGGGAACCAGCAGCTTTCTGCACTCTTTGAGACCATAGAAAATGTGTGCAATTAAAGAGTGTGCAACACAGCTTACGAAGACAAGGTGATTGTGCAGAGTCCTACACATGTGGAGCTACAATGATGCTGAAGAAGGGCTCAAAAGTGAGTTTTCCTGTTGGAAGGAAATGAGAAAATCAATCTCACATTTCCCAGAAGGCCATAAGAATAGTCAGGAGTGGTAGCACACAGGTTTCCCTGTCAGATCTTCAGTCTGCCCCAAAGGCTACATTGAAAATGATGAGGATGGTGGTGGCAGGGACTCTGAATCATCCAAAGTTCATGTACCAAGAGCATCCTCTCATGGCTAAGGAGGGCTTGCACAGGTGCTGTAACATAAAGAAACAGAGAATTAAAGCAAAGTACCACGTGCTTTCGGACTGTTCTCCACCATCATTTAGTTTCTCCCCACTCAAACAAAAATAATTTGCCAGCATTTTTCTTCTTTTGCCATAGTTACCACTATGATATCTCCATTACAATACCAAAGTGAGAGTTAAAAACAAAGGAAAAAGCCTCTATCAGGTGGCATTAGTCAATAAATACAGAAAAACCAAGAAAAAGCATCCATACTGCACTGCATCTCTCTCCCTGCCTATCTTCATTTATTTTAGCCTATCATTATTAGCACTCTTTACGTAGGAAACAGGCACTGAAGCTTCCTAACAGAGCCCTTGGAAACAGAACATCTAGGCCATGGAAATGTCAAAATCTGATCAAAAAAGTAAAACTGGCAATGTAACCACAGCTTCTCTCTCCACCTGCCTAATGCCTATCAGGAAAAAGAGGGGGAGAGAGAAGACATTGCATTAATGGACATGCTATTGTAGGAATCAAACATTGTGGCTAAAATTATCCAGCAAACACAAGCCTAAACTGTAAACTTGTCAAGTAAGAGGGGCTAATAAACCTTTTCTGTTGATTGCAAAGTGGAGACAAGTAGTTACTGGCTAGGTGCTCTGCACAGCTGTAAAGTGTGAGGGACTTGGGAGGCATTGTGACTGAGACACTGAGGGATTGAATGTGACTGCATAGTAGTGAATAACTTGTTTGTCGTTCATGTGAATAAAATGTGGAAGTAGATCGATGCTTTTCTCCATAATATGGGTTCTCTACTAAGCACAGTAAATCTCCGTCTTACTACAATGGTGTGAGATCATTCATGCCATTAGTTTCAATGACACTGACTCTATACTGCATGCAGTTTTGCTGTTCTCTTTCCTCAGTATAACAAAGCCTGAGAGTGCCAGCTGCCTCTTGAGCCTTTAAAAGAAAGAAAGAGAGAGAGAGACTTTTATTTACCATGATTTTGATTGGTTAATTTCTCTCTATTATTTTGTTGCTTCCTCCCATATGAAAAAATGCATTGTCGTCCAAACTAACACGCAGGAGAAAGGCCTCTCTTTCTTGTTCATGGTGAACATGCAAAATAAAACCAACCAGCCAGCAATGACACTTTGAACATGGAGCATAACACCACCATCAGCCTCAGTTTTTACTCCAAATATCACAGATTTTTTTTTTCCCCCTTTTGCAGCTGGAGCTGTGATCACAATCTCATCTGCTGAGCTTCAGTCAGGCCGCGCACACACGCGGCAGTCAGGGTTTTATGAGTGTAGTATTTGATTGTTGTAGTACATGGTTGGCACGTGAATGAAAGCCAAAGTCCTGCCAGCTACAGATAGGACTAAGTTATAAAGATAACCATGTAACAGAGGCATTTTCAGACCATTTTAATGGCCTTCTGGTTTTAGTGCTGTGTCATTTAATACAGCCTTGCTGTTGGCACTCCTGTGGAAGAGATTGCCATGGACCCCCTTTCCCTCCCTGCACTGCCCTGCCTGGGGCTGCAGCTTGTCCTCTCAATTGTAGCTGCATGCTGGAACTTTGCAAATATCATGCCAAGTTAGGATGCATTTCCTTGAAAAGTCAGAGTAGGGGATGACAGCAAAATCAAAGAGGAAAAAGATTATGGTGCACACACTTAAATTCAACTTATACACTTAAATTCAAGTGCTTGCATCCCCAGAAATCTGGTCTTGAAAGGGAGACCAAAAATGTTCAGGTAGAAGACATCCAAATCCTCAGGGCATGTTCAAATGCGTTGGGCTATACACTTCGTGTTTCAGATGATGCTGTGGTCCACACACCTGTGTTCCTGATGTTTTCAGAAAGTGTTTTCTGATCTATAACAAGAACAAAAAGTTGTCTCTTCATCTGCTTGCATTATTTAGAAAAACAAGAGGGGGTGAGACAAAATATACAGAAAGCCCAGAAAGTTTTACTATTAGAAAACAACATTTTGTGTCCTCACATTAGGACACAAATATTAGGACCAGCTGGTTAAACTTGGACAACTCACTGCTTCTCTCCATACCCCAGATTACTCAGCTATAAAACAACCTGAAGAGTAAACAGCTAACTTGGCTTCAGGGATGAAGTGGTTAATGTGGAGAAAACACACATTTTACATTAGGTATGCAATGCATTTATACTGTTCCTGATCTCCTAGAAGGACTTGGGCAACACTGAGAAATTAACATGGAGACCTGGCACTGGTCTGACTACCCCAAGTGCTTGGGTGTGAGCAACAACAATCCATCTGTTCCATTACCAGCCAGACAAAGCCAGCATTACATAAGAACCACAGGGATATATTGGCTTATTAGGAAAATGGTTCCAGAGCCCATTATACACAACGTTACAGCGCTGTATAAATGAACAAAAATAACAGCACACAGCTTGGCATGTGTTAGCTTTGAAAATGTGTGTACTTTTCCAAAAAATGGTCATGGCAGCTGTTTCAAAATTGATATAGCCTTCTCAGTTTGAAAAAAAAAAGTTTAAAAATCAGCTGTTGAAAAAGCCCCACCCTAGATACACATTTGCCCAGCATGCTGGAACAGCATCTCCTGGGTAAATAACTCATGGTTTTTGACATTAGTACATGTTCCAAATTATGTATTTACCTGATGGACCATAACAGCCATGAAGGAGCCTGTCTAGTCTACTGGGTAATATCTGATGGATTTTTCTACAATTAGTATGCATGCCACTAAGCATCCTAAATCATATAAATAGTGTACCTTTTAAAAAGCCAAAATAAAAATTTAGACAATCCAAAACACACAATGCTTTGGACCACAATGCGTGGGCAAGCTAAATAGTTCAGGGGTTTGCAAAATAGAAGCAAGGACAGATAGATATTTTATCCTCAGTTCCACTGTAACATGAGCCAGAATTTTGAAAAAATTAGCTGAATTCTCTCCTGGTGCCAGAGACCCAGCTACCAAAAATATTTCACAGGGTTTTGCAATAACCTCATGGTAACTACTCACTTAATCCACTGGAAAGAGTGAAACTCCAAAGCAGCCTCAGAGCACTTTGCCCCTGTGGTCTCCTGTTTCTGCAGCTCTGGGCTGGGGTCGTGTGGTTGGCCACGCTCACAGCTCATACCCCATGCTGAGGGGAAAAGGTGCCCGAGTGATTTCACCTTGATGCACAGAAATAAGGCCCTGACAGGTCTCTGAGTGCTCCCAAACAAGGATGAATTTCGCCTCTCAGTGGAGAAGCAGGGAAGGAAGAGGCCATTGTGAGACACTCGTGCTTTCCCCTCTGTAGGAAGGAATTTAAAGGGAAGGGGACACCCATTATCATTCTTCACAGCAGTGCTTACATTTGCTACAGAAAGAGTTTGCAGTTAAAAAAAAAAAAAAAAAACCAAACAAAAAAGAAACCCTTAAAAGGGTGTAACCTTTTCCTTTAATTATTGGCTTCTGTTATTGTGTTTCACATGCTGTTGTACAGTCACCTAAAGAAATTGTAAGCTAAATAGAATCTGTGGGATTCACCGTTTCAGAAAAATATAAATATAAATCGCTGAAGAACGTTTTTTGGCGTTATTTGTAGAAAGCCCCATGGGATGCAGAAGGTTAAAACTAATGTCTGGTGGTGGAAATGAAAATGCCACGTTTCAGGCAGCTATTCATGCCATACATCCCCACAATTTTCAGGTAAACATGCCATAGTCATCTCTACCATTAGTAACCCAAATTGTATTCTGAGTGCAAAATAAAGAATTCATATTTCCATATTAGCTACTGCTATATATGAAATTCATTACTATCTGCCAATCTATGGTCTATGCGCCATTTAAGTTCCACTTAACTCCCAACTGAGAACCCAGAGCAGGCTTTATGCCTTCTTTAAGGTCTATTTGAGGTGTGAACTTTATCCAAGGAATACAATTCCACGCTCTCAAACTTTTTACCATATCCCCAATAACCAGAAAGCTAAATGGGGTTCGTTGTACACATAACAAAATAAACACATCAGTGAATGGGAAAGATGTTAACAGGGACAGGCTTTTCCTTACCTGTTTTCCTTAGGTTATGAGGACACATCACTTTTCCTAAAGCCCCACTGTGGCTATGCAGAGCTTCCAGATAGACCCAATGCAGACACAAGAGATGTTTAAAAGCAAAACTGCACTGCTCTCCTCTCCAAGCCTCTGATATCCAGAGCAGTGGTTGACCTCGAGTCTGAAAATCCAGCCAGAAATTCCAGTATTCAATCTGCACTCCAGAACTTGTCTCTGTGTGGGTTCCCAGGCTTAATTTAAGTAGCACTCAATTTATAGCATTTCTATTATAGATTTTCATATGTATCTTGAATTCCGACAGCATTTTCATTTTCACCACCAAATATCAGGGCCAGACATTAGTTTTAACTTTCTCAATTTTTTTCATAAAGATCTACTGTCTGCTTGAGTTACTATAACTTCTGTTACAAAGTCAAGTGCATACAACCACACAACTTTACAAGAAACTCAATCTGAGTGAAAAATGGACACATACATGAAAATCCCTTCAGAATAAACCTTTCAAAATACTAAATTTGTATTAGCCGTATTCATATCTCCAAATCTACACTGAGGAACAAAAAAAGCTTCCCTACTTCCTTTAAAATAAACTCTCAGTCTCATGAGTTGTTTCTAATTTATTGTCAAGGAATGCAACTGGCGTGCTACCCCTGCTTTATGACCTTGCAAGACAAATTTTCACTGTTCAAAACTGGAGCAAATACTTAATGCTCTGCCCTTCTCAGCTGCCACTGACTTCTGGTTTTCTAAATCATGAACTCTTTGAAGTAGGAGGCATATTGTTCAGAGTATTCAGAATCTACTCACAAACATCAATACAATATTTGGAATTATCATTGTGAGACCACAAATTGAGAAACTCAAAGGGAAAATGATTGATTCAGGATATTTTTTCAATATATTCATGAAAAATTTCATCAAAAATAAAGAGCATGAAAAGCAGATACATAACTGCAGTAAAATATTGGCTACGAACATCTCATTCCTCTGGGTGCCTGAAGAACAGCGTGAATAAACCTCAACTACTGCAACACAGATTAGAAAAACTGATTTGAATGTAAGGCTCCTTTATGACTGGAAACTATTACCTCTAGGTTTCATTTCAATAGGTCCCTAAAGGGAAGCAAGAGGCCCTTTCCATGTGCACAGGCTCTGCATGGACAAAAGCAGCCTGGACTGACCACCCCATGCAGCCTGCCACATATGACAAAACTCTTCCACCTGGATCCTGGGCAGAAGGGACCTTTCCCAGTTTGCTACTGGCCTGTGTTGGGCTTATAAAGCTGCAGCTGATTTTGCTGAATGCCCCTCCTGCCTCTGACAGGCCTTTGCAAGCAGACACATTGTCAAGGTTTTCATTCTGCTTCCAACAACCCCCAAAACTGCTATAATAAATAGGACTACGAGCTGCAGCAAAGGAGAGGCCATGTGCAAGTTTAAATTCATGGACTGCACCCCTGCAGCAGCCAGGCAGGTAGCAGGGAAATTATAAATCACATCATTTTTAGTCACAGGGGTGTACTAGTGAGAGGGAAATGAGGACAAAAGCAAACATCTTAGGTTATAGTTTCTGGAGATTTCATTAACACAATACATACTAAAATCAAACAGCAATTCTTTTTGGTCAGTAGGAATTTTTGGATGAATGCTACATTTGGTTGGGTTTAGGTTACAATAGTTGATTAATCTATTTTTCTCCTTTCATAGAATGATTCAAAATTCAAAAAACCCCATAAGTGAAAAGTGATTATCCTCTCAAATTAAGAACACATATCTTATTTCTCAATGAAAACTCTGTCACTTTCTTCAGCACCAAATGATCATAATTAGTCTGAGCAGCCTGGTGCCATCCAATTTTCACCCGAGCAAATGCATTTTCATAGGTAGTGCCCTGAAGTTGGGATACCAGTAAAAATATTTCTGCTTATTAATCACAGCTTCCAGCTGGTCCACTGCAATTTAATCCTACAAGAAGATTGCTCAAGACATTGCTGATCAAACGCTCCACATCATCATTACACGTTTCCAGTCATGTTTTCTTCTTAAAGTATACTTGCATTGTTCAGTCTGAACTCACAACAATTGCCACAACTTGAGTTTGCAGCACATTATTATTATTATTATTATTTGCTTGTCTACTTATCATTTAGGCACTTTTTTTCATCATCTCAAATTCTTCATCTTAGAAAAGGAGCTGCTGGGTGAGGGACAATTCATGGCTGCTACACAAGACTGGAGGTCAGGGAGTGTTCCCAGTTTGTGCCAGAGGTTTCTTCTGTCAGCTCCAATAACTGACATAACTTCTCTCCTACAGAACCTTTGTAAGAATTCACTAATGTTTGAAAATATCTTTCATCCTAAGTAGGAAACTGCTATAAAACAGTTGACATTTTTAAGCTAATTTTGTTTGGTTTTTGTTTATTTTTTTAATGCTGAGATCCATGAGATCAATTTCTTACACTGGAAGAGATCATTGCAAGGTGCCAGATTCTATTTTAATGGCAAACTCAAATTGTTACCTACATCAGATTCTTAATTCTGACTGAGCTGCAGACAGAAGAGTGGAGCAAAGGAAAAAATTGTGGGCTTAAGTTAACATTATAAGAAAGTTAAATTCACCAATATGCATTGGATGTTTATGTAGAGAAAAGTTAAAGACCATTAAAAAATACTCTGGGCTAGTGTCGAAAACCTTTTAAGGTTGGTTTTTTTTAACCTAGAAATCATTCCAACAATTCCCTTTCCAAAAGACTAAAAATAATTTGATAAGCATGCAAGTTCATGGAGATCTCTAGGAGTAAGATGGTCAAATGATAACCTTTTATATGGAAAGGATTCATTGTGATAAGTCTATTTAATAACAAAATAACTACTCTCCACTCAATATTAAGAAAATATTCTCATAACTTACCTAGTGCTATGTCTTTTGCATATCTTTGTGCCATCACAAGATGCAACAGAGATAAGGTGGGGGGAAAAAAGCAGCCAACTTTTTATGTGTGATTTCCCTCACCATCCTTCCTGGCTCTCATTAATAGCCTCCATTGTTTATCTTAATCTACTCTGTGAACTCATCTGAAATACAGGTATGAGAGAAAGCAGCAATTTACCTGTAACTCAACCAGCTGCCTGCAGCAAAATCACACAACTGCATTTCAGAGAACAATCTGGTCTTGCAGGAGGGGAGACGAAGAGGGAGATGGGGATCAGGAGAGAACCACTGTGAGCTAAGGTAACACTCTCTCCCCTCCTTGTGGTCTCAAAAAGCTCTTGCTGTTTGAAGGAATAAATGTGAATCTCATCTAGTTGTTCATTTTAGGCTAAGTCTGCCCTCAAAGAGATGCAAATCTAATGGAGTTACTAATAGCATGCAATTATATCTCAGAATTGTTTCTGCAAGGCACATTTGTGTGTTCTTGTATAAAGAGCAGGGAAGATGCTTGCAAGACACATTTCTTTAAGAGCAACAAATAAGCACATTTGGTATAGTTTGCAAGAGCAATTGCCAGATAGTTTATCATTAAGAAATTATTTTCCACCATGAAATTTGCATGAACAATGCATCCTTTAATCTCCAAGCTGCTGTCGAGCTCTCGGTAGCTGGCATAGGTGTTCACTGAATTATGTAAAGCAAGATTTTAGGTTTATGCCAGTTCCCATTGGCAATCACCCACATTAACAGGGAAAGTGGCTTTTGGTACCAACCTGAGCAAAGATGACTGAGGTGATAATGACAGCATTCTGAATGACACTTGCAAGTGCAAAAACTAATGCTGGCAAGTAGAGGGGACAGATACAGGACTCCTGTCATCATTTTTAATTACAAAAGATTAATTCATTTAATACCACGTACCAGGATTACATTAGCCCATCTTAATCACCCATTTAATTTACATTTTACTTGATTATTTTGTGGCTACAGGTCTAAAGGAGGAGGCAAGCTCCCTGCTCTAGGGAATGAGCAGTGCTAGGGAGGGAACAGAGGAGGGGAAAGCTGAGAAAGCAGCGCAATGTTTGATGCATGACAGATCAGTCCCATGGGTTTAGGAATTTGTTTTAGCTGCAGGCAAACACCCTCAGCACAGGAAACAGCAAGTTTGCAATGGCACTTGTGCTTTTTCTAAGCAGCCTGGCCAAGTGCAGGAGTGTGAGTTATTAGCAGAGGAAACTGGATTAGGAAACAGAGATGCACAAGGTTATTTAGGGTAAAGAGTAGGAAGAGCCTACTAAATAACACATGGTAGTGAATTTATCCCAGCACATCAGCTCTAACACAGGCACTAGAATTCTACCAGTACAGTCAGAAAACAAATAGACAGCAGATACTGCCAGGAATCAGACAGGAAAGAAACAACATTCCCTGTTAAACAGCCCGTCACGTGCCCACGGGTCAAATACTGCAATTTTGGTTTCCCCATCTTATAAAATGTAAAATGGAAAAAGAAAAGTAATAATTATGGTCAAGGGAATAGACCACCTTCCACACAATGAATAACAAGATAGTCTGAGAGTGCTCAGCCTGGAAAACAGGGATTTATGAGGAACATGTGGTTAAGATCTCCAAGGTCATGATGGGCATGCAAAAGAAGAACATCAAACAATTACTACATGCAGCTACCAATACAAGAACTAGCAAATGAATCTTGCAGGGGACAAATCTAAGATTGATAAAAGGAGATATTTCTTCATACAGTGTTATTTAACCTAGGGAATTCTTCATTGCAGGATAGAGCCATGTGTGCGTGTTCAAAAAAATAAGTAGAAAATTTTGAGAAATGAAATTTCTAATATTTCTTGTTTCTGCACTCAGGAGAACATTCTGAAATAGTGTTTCACTATAACACCTACCATGTTCTTTTTTTCCTCCACTACCAGACTCAGTGTACTTCACTGGGGGCAGCTCTGCTCCACCTCTGCACACCATTTGTATACAGATCTTGGAACCCAGGAATTTAGACATTTGAATTTCAACACTTTAAATTCCTGCTGGGGGACTTGAATAGATTAAAACCAAAGCCCGAATCTTCTTTAACTCCTGTAAGTTTCAATGAACTCATCAAGATTTTCCTAGGAGGTGTTAGGGAAGGTGTCTTAAACAAACAGTTCCATTTTTACAGCCCACTGATATAATGAAGTTATATGAAGTCATGGAGATTCATGAAATGTTGGTATTTTGGTATGGCTAGTGACTCAATAAATAAATAAAATCAGTTCCATTCAAAGAAATTTTTACTTTTTTTTTTTTTTTCTCCTGGTAAAACAATGACTAAAATGTTTGTGCTTCAAGTGTCACATTCCACAAAAGATATTATTTTCAGTCTATTGTAAAAAAAAAAAAAAAAACAAAGAAAATTGAGGGTTTGACTGGCAAAGCTACTAAACGTCAGAGCTGCTCAGTGCATTCATCAATTCTGTTATGAAAACACTGAGGTCTATTCATTCTCTCCTCTAGCCCATCAGATCCTAAATTTAGTGGACCCATGACCCAGCCAAATACCTTCACTTCCTGTGTTTTCCTGTTGCAACCCTGCTCAGCAGCGACTGTGGTAGGTATCCCACCTCTGCCTTGCAGCAAACCCCAACCAAACCTTCACTGGTTGTACTTTTAACCTTCAGAACAAGGATGGCTCTGCTTAGGACAGCAGCCTAGGAGCTGCTGCCCCACAGCACCCTGGAGGGGAGGATGATGGACAGTCAGAAGGAAAGAAATTCCACTTTGTCATCTTGATACAGATCTACTTCAAATATTTACATTATGGGATGAAAGTTAGAATTTGCGACTCCTTAAACAGCATTGTTGTAAAAGGACACATATTCCTTCTTTAAAATCCTTGACAAGTTTCCTTGATAACTTTGTATTTACAATGAAATAGACTTAAAAGGAAGAATCAAATGTAACTCAACCTCAAACACCACTGACTTGGTGGTCACCTGCTCTGCTGAAAATCAGGCTCGTTTCCACCTCCCTGCTTGATTCCAGTGCATTGAACTATGACCTCCCATTTGCCAGAAAACATTTCCTACACACTAACCGTTGGTATTTGATTTAATTTATAAATGATTTTTTTGTTAGGCCAATGGATCACTGCGTCTCTTCTACTATGCTAGAGATAAAAATTGTTGACCCAATCTGTGTGCAGCCAAATACAATGAACCTCAGTGTTAATGACACCAGGAAACTCAATGCATGTTCTGGATTATTGCAATTCCAGTTCAGCAGCTTCACATAATTTCTCAGACTCAAACAACCAAATCCATTATGTGGCTCCATTCATAAAACCCTGCTGCACTTCATTCTGGTCAGTATCTCAGGGCCTGGAGATAAGATACTGATTTAAAGGACTCTGGTCAGATCTGCATGAGCAGTTTTTATACTTGACAAAATGGAAATGCATTAGCCAAAGAAGCCCTTTCAGACACTTCTGTCCCAGCCCCACCTATGGATAATATGATCCTGTGAGGACTGGTAACAATTAGTTTAATAGGAAGCAGGAGAAACAATTGCTATTGCTCCACCTCCTAAACTACTGCATTACAATGTGGTTCTCAGTATCTGGAGAGTTTCACAGATAAATTGTTTATTTATTTAAGTCATGATTAAAGCAAAGCATTCTATAAAAGTAGAACAGCGGGTGAGAGGAGGCAGTCTGGTCTCTTTTCCTCAGAGTAAGGATATTTTCAGAATAACTGGATGTCCTCAATCAATGTAAAAATGGACCCTCACAAAAAAATTATCACAAGGCTTCATTTTCTGTTCCTTTCTTTTTTGGGGCACAGGCTCTGACAGTGAAGATCAATATATTGTAAGCAAATCCCCAAGCATGTGTTTTAAAGTCCAGGAGACACAAATCCTTTGGTCACATTGAAACACACACAAACTGGCAGGAAATGAAGGAAAAGAACATAACTAGCATTCTCTTGAAAAAGTGACATGTACGTGCCCACATAATTCTCATAGTCTCTGCTGCATGGAGCACCCCTTTCCTGACAGTTCCACTGGGGTCTACCTGGGTTCCCCTTTCCCCAGTTCCACTGGGGTCCACCTGGAAGCAGCCCTGGCTTGTGGAGATGAGTGTCTGCCACAGCACCACGGGCTGCAAACTTTGAAGAGTTTAAATAAACTCGATTTCACACTAAGCTGTTCTCCCTGCAGGCCATGTACAAACCTTTATCTGAGTTCCCACCACACCTTTGCCTGGGAATGGTTAGCTTCCCGCCCGGGGTCATTTGATATGGAGCCCCTGCTTTATAAATACAAACACCCACACCTTCATTATCCTTGTGCTTTACTTTCCTCGGGGCTTGCAGTTCCCTCTGTCCCAGCGATAAGGATGGCCGGAGGTGCTTCGGTGTGGCTGCACAACCCAGGCCAGGAACAATGCAAACCCCAGGCATCAGCAGAGGTGTTGGAGGAGGAAGCCACCCAGCTCCCTGGCAGCCCTGCAACTCATCCCCACCCCCAAACCTGCTCCTGGGCTATGTGTGCCTTATTAAATAGAGACACCCTAACCTGGCTGGCACAGACCTCACCTGCCCCCAGCTAACCCTATCCTGCTCTTTCCAAGCCACAGTGCTATAAAGTCTTCTACTCAGCATAAGCAGAAGCTCTCAGGACAATGACAGATGAAATGGCTTTGCATTCCCAGGAGAAAGTCCTGTTAGATTTCCTCCTGAGCTAACTTGGTCAGATCAGCCCAAGTTGAGAACAGTGCTTTCAATAATGCTGAATTTTTTTCCCTTTGAGCTCCAAGGTACTATTAGTTTTAGACACTGAACAAAATGATCCATGGCAAGAGAGTCCATAAAAACCTGTGGTCAGTGATAAAAACTGATCACAGAGAGAAGATGAATCATGCAACAAGCTGGATGCTGTATTCCAGTCAGCTCCAACAATGCCAATAATGATTTGCATTGTGATCACCCAGACACAAATTCGCTTCCTGAGAGTTTGGGCACCTCTTCTCAAAGAGTTTTGGGGTTTTTTTGTGTTTTTTTTTTTTTTTTTTTTTTTTTTTTTTTTTTTTTTTTTTTTTTTTTTTTTTTTTTCCCTTATT
>VZRH01006258.1:507426-524787 GCA_013397555.1 Urocynchramus pylzowi
GTGCATAGAAGAAGAAGAAGAAGAAAAGGTGAATCACCAAGCAAGCAGAGGTGTCCCTTGCAGGCTGTCAAAGTTCAGCTGCTGGGATACAGCAACAGAAGGAAAGGTCATCCCATGCATGACAGTTATGCCAAGCATCAAGACTTTAAATAGAAAAGAGTTTATGTAACCCTGGTGCCCAAGTGCTTCCTCATGACAGTCTCTCACAGCCAAACCACCAAGGTTAGGAAGTATTACCTGTTGCTTTTAAGGGCTTTTTTTTCATCACATTGCAATTATGTCAACAGGTAAGGTATAAGGTGTAATAGTTGATGGATTTTTTTATGTTTTACAACAGGAGATGCAAACACCAAACTTATTTTCGTGCCATGGTTTATAATAGAGTAACAAAATCATTCTGAAAAATTTTCATTCTACCTATCAATGCAGCAATTGGAAGTTTCTGTTGCTTTTCCACTGTGCCATTTAGAAGACAGCACAGCTGGATTTTAGAAGACTGATATTTACCAAAAAGATAAGCTGATAGCATCAACTCATTAATTTTATAAAACTACATAATAAGTTCTTTCATTTTACTGGGAATCCCTCTTTTTGTCAGTTAAAAATCAAGTCCTCCCACAAATCTAAGAGATGAATAAGAGATGCCTAAAAAAATATCTACCATGTTCAGGTGAGAAGTACATCTCTCCATGGTTTAAGTGCTCAAAAATTATCTTCACAAACTACATTCAGAATTTTTGTTAGGAAGTACCTTATCACTATAATAACATGAGATTAAATAATTGAGAAATTCACCCTAGAACCAAAACAAACCAGAGTTTATATATCCACTTGAACTGAAATGTCAGATTTCGCAAACTAGATTAATCCTTCAGTCACAGTGAAGGACTTATTTTAGGATGGGGATACATTCAATGCATTTCTGACTCAGTACAGCTGAGTATGAAATCTATAATCAAAGTGATTATTACGATATGATGCATACCTAATGCACTGTGGGCCAGACATCTAAAGAACGTTTTACTGGTGAAAAACAGCATTAAGTCCTTTATGAGCACCTTCAGGTCTCCAATGAATTCCCAGTCTTAAGGAGTTATCTGCAGCTGAAATATATATTCATTTCACCAGAAGTAAAACAGATATGAGCAGATTTGAACATAAAAATCTATCAGTTCAGATAATTTTATCACTGATAGTCACTTTTTCTCAATAATAGCTAAGGCAATGACTAAGAATCAGCGAAAGTGAGCCATATCCTTTTGGAAGCTCCTGCAATCTGGGGCCAGGGGGTAGGAAAGAGAGAACACAATTTATCAGCTCCATGGGTCATCAAGAGATCAAAGCTCAGTCCATGGCAGCATAGGAAAAACCTCTGCCTTTAGACACAAGAGAAAGCAACTGGCAACTACTGGCTGCAAAAAAAGAAAAAATGTTGGCAAACTCAAGAACTGTTTTTACAGTATTCTTTGCATACCTTACATTTGTTGAATGGTTTCCAAAACTAAAGCTTTCCCATGGGAAGGCAAAGAAACAATAGCAATTTCTTCTGAATGAAGCTCTCCTAAAGCCAAAGAGTAAACATACAGTATGTGACCTGAAAGTTTGCTTTTAACTGTACAAATGGCCAATTACATAACTAATCAAAATACCTTCAAAAGCAATTCCTGAGGGAAGGCTAAAAAAAAAGAAAAAAAAAATAGAGAGAGGAAAAAGGAAAAAGCAGAAGGGAAAGAAAAAATAAAAGCAGCCCAGCAAAGAGAGATAGTGATTGATAACCCGCTACAATGTACGAACTTGTATGTGTGTGCACATACATTCAAGCCTAATGATGTTTAAAGATTTGTTGCACCTCTGCACAGGGCTGTGTAACTCCCAGGAAATCTGCATTCTACCTGAGATGCCAGTGCAGGTTGAGGAGATGGATCCGTACGTGACACAGCTCCTGTTCCAAGGGGGAACACGAGCTGATGACGTGGCAGCCATGGAATGCGTGTGCTGCATGTCCTAGGCACACTTCTTGACATCAAACAGTGAAATAGTTGGAGTCTCAAGACTGATTTTGAGAGGTGGACGTGTTTGCAGAATATAAATTGTCTCCTCAAAATTAGTGGGTGGAGCAAAATTTGTTTCTTTACTGGGGAGACATGACATGCACTCAGCATTGCATTTGTGTCCTCCACAGCCATGTAACATGTGGAATTAAACCTAAGCAGAGGCTTGGTTGGTATTGATTCTTAAAGAAAACCTAAGAGCACTCCACACCTTATAAACTCTGGGGTTCTGTGTTCTTGAGGCACCTGTATTAAAGGCAGACAGGAATTTAAATATTTTTGTGCATAGTCCATGCAAGTGCTGAATTACACGACAACTTAGCAAAACACATGGGAAATGAATTTGTAGAAAATTCTTAAAACCTGACAGAAGGGTCACATAGTATGCATAACTTGAGATAAGAAATGCTGACTTAGAAATGCCATGGAATAGGACAGATATTGTTGAGAGAGAAATTGAACTAGAAACAAGTTTCAAAGGATGGCCTTGCAAATAAGACTGGATACTTTGGAGAAATAGAACTATGAAAGATGCATTGTAGTAAGACCCATGAGGGGTAATTTTAGATGATTGGGTTTAAGGCATTTACAACATGGTGTAGCAAAAGCTGATAGGGCAAGAAATGCTTATAGTGTATTGTAATTAATAAACAGTTAACTTCTGATTGTTGTGGCGTGAATTATAGCATCTGTATTGTCTCACTCTTCACATGAGACTGAAAATGGAATAAAAGGTTTTAAAATGCCTCTCAGTTGCCCCATCTTTAAGTAAAAAAAAATTAGTCCAACAAAAATTCTCCATTTCTGTGCAAAAAAAATGGTTGCAGGTTTAGGTGCCTCAAGTTTTGTTCCACCACCACCATTCCTTGGGTGCTGAGGGCAGGATTAGCTCAGGCATTCCCTGACCCCTACTGGCAGGGCTGGCCCTGATTTCTGCCTACAGAAGGAAATAGAGGGGGAAAATACACTTTATGGCTTTAGGAATGCCAAGAAGGAATTTGAGAATAGAATGCCATAGGAATGCCATAGAAGGAATTTGAGAACCAGACAAAATATTTCGCAGGTAGAACAGCAATCTCTGGACACTTTGGTAGGCTTAAAGTGTACCAGGGAGAAAAACTGAGTTGGGATCCTCTTTCAAATCTTCTTCTGACCGGAGGGATCCACCTGAGGTATGTTTACCCACTGCTATAAGAGATAAATCCAGCTGCCACGGACATAGCTCAAGGAACTTCACCCTGCTGCACACAGGGTGTCAAAAGCATCCACAAAGCATCCAGCACAGCCCCTGGAGTGGCTCAGCCCAGCCCAGCAGCTACTGGGGAGAGGCCCTGGTGCTCACCTCATGCTGCTCCATCACCACTCCAGGCTGGAGTGATGGAACTCTGCTCAGGGAGAGCCCTGTGCAAGGGAGGCCAGGGAGGAGCCTGGAAAATCTCCACAATGCAATGACTGCTTCTGCCCAGAGAGAAGGGTTGTTTCAGGAATTCTGCAGGGAATTGTGCCCAGTAAATTGTCTAAAGATCACTCCTTTTCACAGTGTTATATGGAAGAGGTTCAGCATTAAATTAGATCCACTGATTTCTGCCCAAATCAGCCTCCCCCTGCTGCACAAATGGACAAGACACAGCTTTGGAGACAGCATCTCCTGAAGGCAGTCATATAAAAACAGCCCAGTAACCCCACATTGCAACAGCTGAAACAAGCCCTGAGCAAATGTTATCTACAATGTTGACAGCAAGCTAAAATTCATACTTGACAAGATTTTCTTTTTCTTATTTAGAGACATTTTCAAGCAGCTACTGTGCATGAGTTCAGCTAGAGTTTGACATATTTTTTCATTCTAATGAAAAGTCAACACATTTTCCAGTAGGCATTTAAAAAAAAAAAATTCCTATTTTTGACCATTATATCTCCAGAAGAGCAAGCTAAAGTATAGGAATACCCACCTTAACTGGAATAAATCCATCTCCAGTTACTGAAATCAAGTCAATGTTTTTCTATGGGACAGTTATTTACTAAGGGGTAAGTGCATTTAGTGCAAAATCCTAAGTAATGCCTTTGCCTTGCAAAATCTGTTTTGGATTATTTCAGCAACTAGCTGATCATGTACATTTAGCTGGAAAATATACAGCTCTGAAAAAAATATGAGGGGAAACCTGGAGATGTACAGTATAATTATGAAGACAGACTTGCCAGTACCTCCAACAGAACAGGCCAATATCAATATCCTTAATGAACTGCATTTTCTTCCACATGTGGCCAAGAAAAAAAAATATTTTTAGAACCTATTTATGTCCCCAAAAGCAATCTCCTAGACTCATCCCCCTTATCCCCAGACCAAAGCGGTCTCTATTACATATATCCATATTTCTGAGCAAATATCAAACCTCTTAACTCTGGGTTAACTATCAGACATTCCACATTTTCTGACATCATTCTGACTTTGTATCAACTATATTTCCTGCTAGAAAAAAATGTTAAAAATCATTTGGGAAATACATTTGTTGTCAAGACAACTTCCAGCACTGAATGTCCAAACGCCAACAGATCAGATTTTTCTGAAGGTCTCTTTTCCAAGTAATGAAAGGCTTTGCTTGCAGCATCTCCAGATACATCTTTCTACAAAATCATAGAACCCTTAAGGTTGAAAAAGGCCTTTAAAATGCTCCATTTCCTGCTGCATCTAAAAAACACTTCACAGTCATGATCTCCTCTGATGCCAGGAGACTTTGCTTCCCTGCTAGGATAGAATCTTTTTGCTCTGCTGCGTACCACATTCTGAACCAAGAGCAAATCAGGAACAGAATCTCAACACTATAAATCAAGTAAGGTGGAATATTTGTGAGTGGAGAAAGCAAAAGCCTGGGAAAATTCCTCTGGCTTTAATGGGCCTTGAATTTCACCAGTTTTTGTTTCTGCCATGGTGCTTAGTTCATTGGAATTAGGCAAGCCACTTAACTTCAGAAGTAATAAAGACTTTTGAATATTTAACTCAAAAGCTTTGCTCTCCCTGTTGTGTGTGCGGCCACGCATGTTTTACCTTCTGGAGGCTGCCCACAAAAAATGAAGGAGGGAATCACACTGGAAATGAAAACAAGGATAAAAATAAAATATACTGTCTGTGCTAGAGCCCTGGGCAATGCTTTTTGTTTCTAAGTGACCCACTGGGGTTTCCTAACCAGGGGTCCAGAGGATCTGTATCCCCTCACCTGACTTTTTGGGGAATTGTTTCACATCCTCCCTCTCCAGCCTCTGAACTTACTGACGTGAGATAAACTTTATCAGAATCCATGTTGACCTTCCTCTCTTTTGAACTCTGAAACATTGATTAACTTGTAAGTTATGTAGCAGGGGGACAATTTCAATAACACCCTTATGGGTACTTTTCTCCTGACTGGCTATTTTAGCACTTGTAACTCTAAAAATTATTACAAGGGCTATAACTGACTTCCCTCTTTCTTCCAACTCGTGAAAATGGAAAATCTTGCCTGAATATTAAGAAAAAGGTGATTAATTTCTTATAAGCTGTTAGCTGCTCACTGAGAATTGCCATTAGCAGCCAGTTGCAAAGAAATCACTGAAGCAGGGCTAGCCACACTTCAGAAAGACAGCAGATTGCTGGAGTAATTCTGAGCAGAATTTTGAGGAAATCCTAGACATCACAAAAATAAGGTACTCCAGTACAAAAAAAACAAAAAACCAAAAACAAAATAAACACCAAAAAAAACCCAAAAAAAAAACCCCCCACCCACAGCTCTAATTCAGAAACAACAAAGCCTTGAATGAAAAAAAAAAAATAAAAATGGGGGGGTACAGAAGAAAGTATCTATATCCATAACCAGCACCTGCAGCTGTGCAGAAACATAAGATTCCACCATTTCCAGCTTGTGTTTGTGTCATACTGAATTACATCTTCTTCATCCTCTCCACCCCACATAACCCTGCTATTTTTATTTTTTCCTGCATACTGAAGACTCCTTAGAAAACTGATTAAGTGACTAGGTCCAGCTATCAGGTACCTGTTTCTGTGAGGTGCAGACCAAAGGCCTGACCTGCTGGATCCTCCCCAGCAGCTCCAAATTTTCAGAATCATAGAGGATCATTTACTTCCTATCCCAGAGGAGAGCAGCAGGATTTCTCCCCAGCCTTGCAGTTGAATCAAAACCAGCTCAGGAGTTCCATTTTACATCCTGTTCAGAATCAGGGTTTCCAATAGCACAGCAACAGCCCAAACCTGGGAGGAAACCTCAGTCTGCACTATTTTACTGAAGAGCTGGTGTGTTGTTCACAGCACCACAAATCCTTCAGCAATCTCTTGTCTCAGAAAGGTGCCAGCTTGATAGGGGAGCTAAGAAGACTCAAACACAAGCAGCTGGAGCTGCTGTTCTAAAACACTTCAAAAGACTTACATGTAAGTTATCAATTCACAAATATTACACTCAGGGTCACCACAAACTGTGTTACCATTCTCAAAGTGCTGCAAGCTTTTTTTTAAAGAATTCTCTTTCCTTTTGCAGTTCAGCCATTTCTACCCTAATGCCTTTTAGTCCTTCCTGGTTACAGAGTTCAAGAGATAATTTCTTGCTAAGAATTAAAGCCAGGACGAATAATGCCACTAGTGTTATTTATGTTGGGCTAGTACATTCCGTGGATGTTTCCTCCAAAATTATTTCAAAGTGCTGTTTTGATATCCCTGTTTCTCTAATGAGCAGAGTCTTGTGTTCACAACTAAAACACAAAAACTGTGTAACAAGTACAGAAGCTTTTACAGTGCTGGCATCACAGCTAACAGGAATTAGTACAAACACATTCTTTTATTGTGACATTACATTTTTGGAGTTCAATGGCCCTTATTATCTCTCAAGGCAAGATGAAGCTTCTCATGATTGACCATGTGCACAATATGACAGCAGAATCAAAGGGAGGTCAGTTATCTACACCCAGTGAATTCACCCCATCACTCTAATTACATTTTTTTTTTTTCCTTCGGAGGATGGCTCAGGGAAATAGGGTGATGATACAAGGTAAAAGAGAAGGCAAATAATGTTTTCACAAAAGGTACTAGATCTTTTAAACTACTACAAATATTTTTTCAGTGTAGGGTATCAAGCTAGTCATGTCAGTGTCAGGTGGTTCCTAGCTACAAAATAGCACACTTCAGAAACACTTCCATTGAATTCTGAATTTTACCTATGGCCACAGAAGAATACATTAGTTGACTAACACATAAGTTGGGTTAGAGTTTTTTTCCATTACTGGCTTGGTAAGTTTTGATGTCTCTCTTCAAAATGGTCA
The DNA here is from genome assembly GCA_013397555.1 of Urocynchramus pylzowi. Classification (NCBI taxonomy): domain Eukaryota; kingdom Metazoa; phylum Chordata; class Aves; order Passeriformes; family Fringillidae; genus Urocynchramus; species Urocynchramus pylzowi. The sequence continues at coordinate 514,776 of VZRH01006258.1, forward strand.
CACATTTTTTTTCATATAAAGTTGACTATAAATCCTTATTAATGTACCAGGCACTGGGAGAAAAAGAACTCTCACAAGCCTAGAAAACCAGAAACAGCTTCTTCCCAAGGTACAAATACTACTAGAGGGAGCCTTGCCCATCAGCTGGAACACACAGCCCAAATACTAAAGAGTCCGAGACTGTATCATCACCACTATCAGAAGGAAGGTGAGGTATTTTGTTTGCACACAGCTCTGAAACTTGGCAAGATTGAGAATGGGAGCAGATACCACTCAGCTGCACGTCTTCCTGGCTGTCACAGCACCCAGTTTGCTGGAAGACACCTGGTGTATTTGTTCACAGGTGAAAGTAATTTCAAATATTTGTTCTCGATTAGGTATTATTTTCGATATTGCCATCTGCACCAACCTGACTCACCCATTCATAAAGTTTCTTTTCTTTGAGAAGGCAGGGAAGTTATTGGTGCTTGTATCAATCATTCCAGCTTTATGAATGAAAAGCTTCTTCACTTCTTATTGCCACCCAGATGTTCAGGGTGTGAACCAGATAACCAAGACTTTAAAAGAAAGCAAACCTGTGCATTTTTAATGGAAGAATGTAACCAAGAGCTGCTACTGAGTGACACAAACCAAAAATAAAAATACAGATGACTAAGCACACCCTTGCCAAACAACTTCTGAGACCAATTTAAGAATGAAACACAGCAGTGCCAAAGCTTTGAACTAGAGGAAGCAGATGCTTTTGCTGCTGTGACATGAATTTCCACCCAGCAGGTAGACGAGATGAAATCCGGTCTCATCAGGTCACTAACAAGGATCCAGGGCTAACAGCAGATTGGGCTAAGCCAGCAATAACAACACTTTTACATATGATTTCCTGATACATGGAAGTTGGATATTTCCGCTATTTCATCTTCTATTTTTCTTAGGACAAACTGCTGAAAACTAAATTGCCATGGAATGCAGGCATCTATTCTGATGCACAATAGTTTATTGAAATGAACTGCACGGGAAGCATTCCTTCCCTGGATGTATGTACCAACACCAGCAAGTGGGGTGACCACTGCACACACAGGCAGAGCTAAGGGCACTTGGCAAAAGTCAGGGTGGTGCAGGTGGAATTAATCCCTGGCTAAATAATTGTCCCTTCAAAGCCCACTCAGGAGGGTTATTGCTGTCAATCTAATGAGTTTTATTGTTTTATTACCACCATGTGTTTTTACATAGTCAAATCTTCAGATGTTTATGTTTTCACTTGGCAAAAGCAAAAGCCTCAGGAAGGCCTGTGGAGCTGAGTCAGGTTTGTGTGAATTAAACTAATTTTATTTTCTTTGTACCACTAGCAAAAAGATTTGCTACAGCAGTAGCAATAGAGGGAAAGGTTTGCTTGGGAAAAAAAAAAAAGTAATCCACTTTCCATGAGATATGTGTTTCATCTAGAAGTTGTTCATGCTACAGTCAGTTCCCATTTCGCTGTTTTTCTCCCCAGAGGTCCCTAATGTCAGCTACAGGCTGCTTCTGGTCACTTTCCCAAGGGAAAGCTTTGTGTGGCATTAATGGCTGGAAAGGCATGGATTGAGAACAGCATGAAAATACATGGAATATAAGGCTCTAATGACAGCAATAGTGTATTTTAAACTCAGGGTTCCCCAGGGTATTACATCAGTAACTCAGCTAAGGCACTGAACCAAGGGAAGAACTCTCACATCATTTAACTGTTTGCTAAAATAGATGCAAAGAGAGAAGATATTTTGATTAAAGCTCCTCAACAGTGAAAGCCTAAATCCAAAATCTCCCTGCATGAGCCCACTGACCTCACGTTTGCTCATGCAGTTCTGGTGCACTCAGAGAGGAGAGAAGTCAGGTAGAGCAGCACAAGGACAGGGGCCCTGCTCTGCCTGCAAAGACACTTGCACAAACAGCAGAATTTTTTGATTAGAAGGGACCTCTTGAGATCTTGCAGTCCTACCCCACATTCATTCATTCTTTCCCCTTGGAAGTACTACAGACACGACACATTGATCAACCACCTGAAATTCCCAGTTACAAGCAGTGAATTTATAGATTTTTTAAAAAAAGATATCCATTTGCCAGGGCTGAAACAGTAACTGAAACACTTCCACAGCCTTCTGGAACATGTAAGTACCAGCAACAGGCACAGGAATGACTGCAGATGCTCATTTGCTTTTGTATTTCCACTTGTCTCTTAACAGTCCCAGGTTTCTCCAGCTTACATGTCAGCATATAAATGTCTTTCTCTTGAGAGAGTCCTGGTTATCCCAAGCAACAGACACACCAAAATTCCAGCTGAAGACAGGGAGAATGATGGTGGCTGTTCATTATTTCTCAAAGACAAATTGAGCACTTCCCAAACTTCACGTAAATATTTTAAAAGTCAGATTATCTGTCTAGTCTCAGACTTCATGACACAGAAAACAAAACTGATTTTGTCTTAATATTTCTACATTCAAAAGGGCCCAAATTCATTACAGGGCTGCATTTTTGTTCTGTGCAAAATTCAATAAATTGTAGTTGTGTATTAACGAAATATTGAAGAGGAAATGAAAAGTATATTCAGTCAGGTTTCATTTTCACAAAACCATAAGCATAGACAAGAGGGAATATAAATAGTGCACATTGGAAGCCTTCATTATTTAAGTTGCATGTAAGCACTTCTTTCATCAACAGAGACTAAAGAAAGGAGAATTATACCACAGATCACTTTTGTTTTTCTTCAAAATTAGATAGGTAAAGATAGCAGACTAGAACTTATTAATAAGTGAAAGAAGGCCTTAAAAATCTGAAGAAATAATAAACTGATCCGCCCAGCTGTAACTCCACCAAGTTATTCTGTCTCAATCCAAACACCTTCAACACTGGTCCTCTAAAAAGACCTTTTCAATCTTTCCTTGCCTTTTACAATACACCAGTGTTGCTTAATTCATTTAAGGCTTAATTCATGAATAAGAAACCACATTTACTCCACGCTCCTGCTTGGGATCTATCACACAGCTGGGATGAAAGGGCCTCGATTCAGAAGTTGCCAGGAAGCTGGGTCACAGTGGTACAGGGGCAAAGTTTAGGCCAATACAATGAAGCCCACAAAAATTTGAGTAATATGCACTTCTCATCACAATACACAGGAACTTACACTTACCGAGTCCCACAAAATACTCCTTACAGATCCCAAAGGTCTCATTAAAGAGAACATGAACAGAGACTGTGGGCATCAAGTATTTCTCACCCTTGGCTGAAAATGCTGGGATGGGGAAAAAAGGAGATGGCAATTGTAGCAGAATGTAAAGCAGAGCACTGTCTGTTCTCCAGTGCTACATGGCTGCTGACCAGAATAAATAATGATTTTCCTCATCTGAATCTTAAGAAACACTTTGGGGATCACATGCATGTTGCACAATTTTTAGAGAGAAGGGAGAGGAAAGCACCCTCCAGTCTTGGACTGGAGGGGTTGTGAGTGGCTCCCAAAAAGCCCACTCATGATGCTCAGGAACACTAAAAGCATCTGTGTGGCTGCCTCCATCGGGCAGCAGCCCCCTCAGTATGCAGTTCACATACAGCTTTACCTCCTCAAGAGAAAGAAACATTCAGCAGGGAAGGTGAAAAAAAAAATTAAAAATAAAATCCATTAGCGTTCCAAAACCTTAAACATTGGAACAGAGTGTTTGCATCTTACAGAGTGTTTGCTATGAAATTCTCAACTGCCAAATGAAATGCATCAGTGCAAAAAATAGCAGAGAAATACCAAACGATGCCATCATGTCCAGAACCGCAAGCATTTCCTTGTATTCAGTATTCCCATAGCCAGACAGGGAGGTTCCTCCACCCAGTGTGACTGTAACTTCCCTTGTAGAAATACCACGGGCTCTGGAGTAAAGCATTGAATGTGGTTTTTAACACTGATGATTCAGCTCAGAAGTGGCACACACACAGCCAGGCTCACTGGAGCATCGTTCTGCGTCTGCAAGCAGCAGTCAGAGACCCTGGGAGTATCCTCCACAATTGTTAACCAAATGGAAAGATTCCCCTTTATCCATTTCAATCGAGCCATTACACAAATCATCACCTTCTCTACCCAAACCAGGGATCTGGGAACGAGATGCAATTTGCAGTTGAATGGCAAACTTGGTTACAAAGGGAAGAGGTACGGCTCCATACAGCTCCAGCAGCAACGGGGTTCTCCCTACTTACACCTGCGCCTGCTGCTTTTGGAATGCTGGGCTTGAACCTCCTGCAAAACTACACCCAGTGCAAGCTTAAGACATGGAAATGAAATCTCGAGGCTCCTTGATCAAGGGAATAACTGCTGGGGGTTGTTCAAGGCAAAACTCATCAGCTCATCTAATAGTAACATACCCCAGTTCCCATTCTGTCTCTCCTCTTCATCCATATCCCAGTCTCCCTACTTAGGAATGCAGAAGCCTCACCCTGGCAGAATTCCAATTCTCTTTGCAGTCACAAAGTTCTTTCTTGGTTCCTCTTGTGCCATCTCCTAGCTCCTCTCTAGCTTTTGTATCCCAGATACCAGTCTCCTTCTTGCAGTCCTACTCTCCTCCAGCCCACATCCTTCCTAAGACCTTTCATATCAACCATCCCGTTGGTTTCTTATCACACTGTTCTTGCCTTCAACATCCTACCACAAAACACTGCTCTCTTTCATTAACTGAAACTGTAATCTGTTAAACTAACACCCAGATCCTAGCTTCCATTTGTATTCCCAGTCTCTGTGACCCACCTGCTGCCCAGCCAGTCCATGAAGGGACACCTCTTTTAGAGCAAGAACGAAATCTCCCCGTACTGCTGTCCATGTTTAACTGCAATTAAATCTAGGAAAATCCCATTCAGCCCTTGACTCAAAGAGTCCAAAACCACATCACGTACTTCAAGGAATGAACTAATGGCAGTATCACAAATCCCTAATAAGCACATCCAAATTATGACTTAGATTTTTATTTCCCCAGTTAAAAAATGTGTTCCATACACAGGAATGGCAGAAAAGGAAAAAATATTTCACAAGGAGTCTGCAATCCTTCCAAATTTTAGATACTAAATTCAATCTAAGTTTCAAGCACCAGCACACTTAAAGTGCCAAAATAAGATGATCAGAGTATTTTTGACATGGGCAACCAAATGTATTTTCATTCTCATTCTGAGAAACATCTGGATTCTCACTGTAACAAGCCTAAAATTCAGCTGAAGTTTGTTACTCCAAGAAGAAACCACAGGCAACACAAAAACACACAGGCCTTTGCCCAGGCAAAAGAATTGCAAATGAGCTAACAGCAAAATGTTACTAACTTTTCTATAATCCAAGGTTTTCAGAAGCCCTAAAGACAGTCAAGTCAAATTTCATAATGGCCCTGGAATGTATTATACATCAAATAAATACTGGTAGAGGTTTGCAAAGGCATAAAGGCTATCAGAGTACCCAGTTCCCCATGAAATCCAGTGGAAAGAAAGGAGTTATTCACAGGAAAAAGGTAAATACTGGAAGAAATTGAGTGTATTTATGAGAGCAGACTGGGAATCTTGGAAATCCTTACCTGAGCTGTCATCTCACTGCTGGTTCATAAATATGGGTAGGACACATGCCATCAATCCAAAATCCTCCTCTGCACCAATACCCACCAAAGACCTCAGTCTTGACAGGGTTGAATAATTCAGCCCACGTGTCGTGGCCAAGCCTGGCTTGAGTCCAGACATTATGTCTTTTTTTGATTTTCCCATATGTACTGAGAATCTCCCATTTGGTGGATTTCCTCAGATTGCCTCATAAAACTCATTTGCACTGGTTACCCCTTAGGATTTTTTTTTTTTTTTTAAACGAAGAGAAACTGCAGTACCAACGTCCTGGATATATTTTATAAATTAGTTTATTTGCTGTAATATTTGTCTCAAAGGTAAAGAGAAGAAACCAGAGAAGATGGAAGACAAGAAAAAACACAAATTCCAGTCTTCTATTTTATGCCCTAGGAAAAAAAAACCCTTAGACATTTCTTCCTAACTATAATCCTGGTCCTAAGTTCTCCCTTCAGCATTTCATCCTAAGCAGAAATCACATTTCCACATTGTTTAACCCTGCCCTGTCCCAGAGATAGTTCTTGAGTTTTGTCACCCTTCACAACAGCTGCTTTTCTTAACTTATCCAAAAGGTGAAAGGAAGAGACAGGGAGCGTGGAAAAAGGGCTATTTAGGACTGTCTTTTGGCTTTGGCCAAACATCATCCATGAGAGTAGGAAACGAAAAGACATGATGGGGTGAAGGTTCTTGACTGTTTACAATTAAACACCCAAACCACAAGATATTTATTGTTGCGTCTTTGACATGCAAATTTTAGGAATCCAAAATAGAGCTCTCAGAAACATTTTTATATGGCACTGAATTATGGTTTACACTTCTGATGTAAAAAGAAAAAGAAATTACCTTGCTCCAAATGTGTTTGTGCTGACAGCTCTATCAAAAAGCTATTAAAACCTGAAGAATGCTCTAAAAGCTGTTGGAAGGAACACGGTTTCAATTTAATTGGGTACATTTATGGAGGGGTTTTTATAAGCTTTACAGATGCTCATTCCTGCTACTTCAGCAGAACTCCCCCCTGACTGCAGGGAGCTGGTTCTATACCTGGAATCCACGGTACCTCTCCATGTTCCTGTGTCATCTAAAAACCTCCTAAATTCCCACAGTGAGATAAAGGGGACTCTAGTACATAAAGGGGACAAAGGAATTGTTTCCCAGGGCTGGAAGTGCCATTTCTGGTATGATTTGTCTCTCCATTCCAGTAAACAGCAACTTCTTCCAGCAGCTACAATTTCAGCTGGCAAAGGGGACTGAAGGACTTGCCTATTTCTAGGAGCATCGAGGATTAGGTCACTTGAAAGGCTGAGAGAAGGTTCTGTGAGGGAGCTGCCTGCTGCATCCATCATCAGGAATGCAGCTCTCCAGCTTCCAGCCCCATTTGCCCACACACACAAATGAAATTAAATTAAATATGCCAAAAGAACACTGTGATACCAAGTAATATACACCTTAAATTTTAAATGTAATTGCTTCCTATGCCCATGTTTGCCTTAACACTGTAAATACGGAAGGGTGTAACCCTTAACAGGCACTTATCAGTTAACTATATAGAAATAAGAAACAGTTGGTGAGTTTTTAAAAGTATTGACTCAGCAGTTTACTACAAGAGATGACTTGGCTGCACTGAAAGAAAAGACTGGGAAAAAAAAAGAGTTCTCTGTAGGCAGTTGGCTCTCACTTATGCTCCTTCTAAAACTCCACATACCAAATTTCAGCTTGTTGTGAAGAAGAATATAATTTGTTTGCTTCCCCTCCCTCCCCTTTATGTAACAAAATAGTGAATTATTTATGCAGTATCTGCTTTCCAGATTTTTGAATATCAGTTAAGGTTTTTGCCAATAAATAATAATAGTATAAAAAAATCACAAAACATCATTGGTTTTTACAGGCCAAAGTATAGAGCATGCTATAATAAAACACAGCTTATCATCTGGTGAGCCTGATCTCACAAAAAACACACATGAACATTTCCACTGAATTAAAATGAGACCCTTCACTTGACTTCTTGCTCACACAAGCTTGCTAAACTGGAGCTTCAAGATTTTATGCACAAGACTTATATAAAAATATAATTTTACAGGGGTATCTGAAGCAAGTGATGATTCATTCATCACAGACACATGAAACATATGGGCCTGGCTAGTCACAAGGAAAAAAGGAACTGGAGAACGAGAACTTGCCTCTTTTTATTCAGGAGAGTTTCACCAACACTGACAAAACAGCAGAGTATGAAATCAAAATGACATTTTATTTACAGAAATAAGCATTTCCATCTTTGCTTTATCCTCTCCATTATTTCCAAACTACTGACCATAAAAACACCCAATATTGAGCTTATTATCAATTGTTATTATTAGACTGTAGAGCTGAAATCTTGGGTACCTTATTTTCTGGAAACACTTCTATTGTGGCACAACCATTCCTAAGCATCTCTAAAAATCACTGCCTGGAGCCTTGCAAACCATTAAACCAGGTTAAGTCCAGATCTTTCAAAGAAACACAGTTCCAGATAATGTCCTAAGTACCCCATGAGATCCTGCACACAATCTTGTTTTGACCTAAATGGTTTACAAGCTTTTAAGTATGGTTTGAATTTCAAAAGTGAGCCAGAAACAGAAGCATTTCTCGTCTGTGGCAAAAAGGGTTTACAAGTGGCGAGTGCAGTAAGAGCACAAGCAATGCCAGAGAAAGGAAGCTGTGGGAATTGGACAGCAAACAAGGGACATGGAACACAGGGACAGCAAGGAAGAACAGGAATACCATGACAGAGCTAAACAGAACAGCTTAAACACTTCTTCTAGGTAGGAAAAAGGAAATAATCTTATGGTGAACCCTGGATTTATTTAGACACTTTGATTGACAACAAGGATGGGAAACATCTCGGAAGAGTTTTGCAATATTGAACTCAATGTGTTTTAAAAAAAAGTCCAAATGAAACCACCCAGCCATCAGAGTGTGACACATACAGATAAAGGCAGTGTTCTACATCATCACAGTTTCATTAGAGCCTTTGAAGCCACGCACCTTTGATCTGAGGCAAGTGATAAATGTGTTATGTTTTAAGTGGATTATTACATGTTCTGTTTAACACAATGGTAGGTCTGAGCCAGCACAGTCATGGTGCAATGAGGAAATAACCTGAACGGAACAGTCACAAAAACCAGAGGCATCTGCTCCGTGCCTTTCAGATGGACAGGTGCCTGGGTGCCTAGGAGTTTCTAGAGGCATGACAAATAACACCCACCCAGCCTGGGGGATGAAGGACTGGACATAAACTATTTGCAGAGTAGAAGTCTTGTCTTTGTACTTCCACGTGTGAGGAAGTGTGGCATGTAAATATTTCCCAGTGCAACCAGACAGGACTCAAAGGCAACAAACCTTCTAAGGGGCCCTTTCCAACATAAATGAGCCAAACCCAGGGTATTTGTTAGGAATCCCTTCCAGTTTTGGGGCACACAAATGGAATGCCCATTCAGGAACTGAATCCCTCGTTGTCAGGCCTTCATGCAAGCCCCAGTTTCAGTCAAAGGCAGAAAGACTGTCCTAAACTTGGCTACCTGAGGTTTTTTCTGGGCAGACCAGATTTCCACAGGTCTAATAAAAACAGCTGTCAGACACTTCCAGTCCTCCAATCTAGGATTCAATTTCCTACCCTGTAATGTTTCTGAATCCCTTTTTATCATAAACCTTAACCAGAGACGTTTCATTGTTTCAGAGGTTGGCTCAAAATGCATTCCAAATTGATCTCACAATATTTGTGTGGGTTTGTTTGGTTGTTTTTTTAACTTCCCACTCTGAGTAATCAGCAGTTTGCTTGTGTTTCTAGCTTTTAAAGAAAGAATGTTATGGCTGGGTTAATCTGAAGGCAACAAAAGCAGAAAGCAGACAAGTGTACTTCAAAGCGTTACAATGTTAGGGGTAGCAAGCTTAAGAAAAACAACAAATCAAAAAAACTCCAAAAATAACCCCACTTAATTTCTGTTTTAATGCCCTGGCTTTGATTTTATGGCCCTCACTAGAATCTCATAAATCAGTAAATATGACACTATTCCTTTATCTCTTACACCTGCCCCTGTAAACTATTCTAAGCTATGAAGTCTCCCTGAGCTCTTTCCCTGCAGCTCAGCACACTACAGTTACCTGCCCAAAAAGTGACAAGTAGGCTGTAAAGAACTGATAATAAACATGAAATAATTGTTCACAGTGGCAGACTAGTGGCACATTTGTTAATAATACTGTACAAACAGCCACTCAACCCACAGAGCTCCTAAAATGGAAGAAGCAAACAAAAACCAGTGATTATCAATGGTCCAGTGAAAAGTATCAACTGCAGGGAATCATGGGAATGTAAACCCAAGCGTGCTAATTCCAGTGTCTAAAATATTTGGGTTGAATGCCTAGGTGGGATTTTTTTTTTTTT
>VZRH01006258.1:524823-542233 GCA_013397555.1 Urocynchramus pylzowi
GTGGGTTTTTTTTTTTTTTTTTTTTGTTAGGAAAGCAGAGGAGAGGGAAATAAAAAATACAATCCACTTATTATCCTAGTAATATTTCTCAATGTTGTCATTGCTTAGAGGTTAACTGGAACACTCCTGTTTTTGGGGAAGACCCATCATGGAACAAAGGAGCTGTACAAAATGTCCCTTCTGGTCTGTGTTTGTCCCCACTTTTTTTTTTTTTTGTTAGGGAGAGCAATAAATTTTGGTGGATTTGCAGTAAGAGGCATTGTTGCCTCTTACTGCACATCTCTTCCTGCAGAATGAATCATTTTCTGAAAAAACCCTTGGCCCACAGCTCCTGAAGCTGCCATAATAGAACACAGGAATAATTTAGCTATATATGAGTAGTTATGATAGTCTTATTTCTAGGATGAATATTATTGAGCAAATGAATGTGAGCCATAAAATGTTACTATCAGAATAAAATATACTTATTTTCATACCTAAAAGCCATTGTCAATACTTATGCAGTTAAATGGACTTTGTAATCAGCACACTGTGGACAGCTTTTAACTTAACCTAGAAATAAATGCTTCTGATGTGCAGTTTTTCCTCATTATATATAGAGAACAGTGTACAAAATCTTAAACTCAGCTAAGTATCTTTCCACTGCTGCTAATTTATACCTAATTTTGTCCTCTATTTTTTTTTTTTTTAACTTAGACTAAGGTAGTTCATCTATTTTTTTTTTTTTTTTTTGTAATTGAACATTAAATATCCCCCAATAATTGTATTTAACAGTAACGTTTTTATTTTGGGATAAAACCCCACACACTTCTAATCCAGGCCTCCCTTGAGGTCTTGATACAGAGATGAGGATGTTTATAAACTGGCTGGAGCACCTTTAAGAGCATTCTAGATATGACAACCCTTCCTCCTCTTCCTGGGTAACCACAGAGAACCACAGTGTTCAGCACACCTTTGGGGCTTGGGAATTTTTCACATGGGACCTTCCAATAGATAGAGGAGGGAAAAAAACCCCTCAGGTCATGCTCTGTTCTCTCAATAGCAGAGGATCTGATAAAGTCAGGTGCTCCACAATTCCTACAAGCAGCTAAGCATTACTAAACACAGGCATCTTAAAAGTGCAGCTCAGGTGAGACCATTTTTAGTTCACCTCCACTCACAGTCCCACCACTGTGAGCTTGGCAGCTGCTCTGGTTTTCTGCAGAATATTGGTTGTGAGGGTCTGGAGACTGTGAGATGTCTAACTATCATCTTATAGAGATACTTCTTGCACCTCCAAACTATAAAATGTTAAGGAACAATTTTTGATCCTGTACCAGCACAGATTGTGGCCTTTATTTAAAAAAACCCAACACTGCAATAGCACAGAAACAGCTCATAAAATTAGGTTTATTCCCTTTCATGCCTCATATTTGTACAATTATACTACAGGAGTTCTGAAAAATCTTGCATAGTTCTGCAGTGAGTAGATTTCCACTAATGGGATTTGGACACGTATTCCAGCCCTTTCATCAGCAATAAGGAAACTGAATGTTCTCTGGTAATCAGCTCAGTACAGTCATTATTTAACCCGCAGACAATGCATGGCAGCAAAGCCTAAATTTTCAACCTTGAGAAGGCAGTGAGCTGTGAGGCAGGGTCTGTGAGCTGACCCTGTTGAGGGCAGGCAGAAGCCAGGGAGACTCCTTGTAGACAAGGGATGTAGACACACTTTATCTTCTACTGAGAAAAAAATTCAACAAATTTGACCCACTGCTGAAGCTACAAATAAGGAAAATCATCGGGCTGCACCCAAAATTATGGATATGGGCTGCACACAGAGGTAACAGGAAAGGTTGTAAGATATCTTTAAACTCCATCAAAACTACAACACCAAGAGGCATCAGCTTCATCCTTTTTTGGGAATGTTTCAACAACAAGGATAGGCATGAAGACAAGAGTAAGTCTAACTGCTTTGCACTGCAGGGAGGTTCCTTTATTTTTACTCTCACTCCAGACAGTGACAATACAAAAGTGAGAGAGAAAGAGGTATCAGCTCCCACTAGGCTGCAGTGCAAGTGCTCTTTGAGTGCATCTTCCTAATGTGAGCTACAGCTCATCCCTGTGAGATCCTAGCTGGAGACACAAATACATCCCCAGAGGATGTAACCCAGAGACACTATTTGACACCAAGCAACAACATAAATGTGGTCAGAACAGCATGACAGACCAATCCACGTGTCTGCAATAAGATGGTTACATTCTAGTACATTCCAATATTGTTATTTCAGCATCCAGGAAGGACTTTGCCATAAAGCATCAACAGGCCATTGCTTTGTACAGTTGTATTTGCACTCCCACTGAAGTTGCTCAAAGCATATGAGACATACAGAGTGTAATAAAATTTTTAAATAAGCTAAATTTGATGATATGAAAAGAGTTTTATATTAAAGGTAGACATTCCCTACTTCTGCTTAAACAGAGCAGGTGGGGCATCCCACTTTGAGACAGAAAGAAAACACAGGCTGAAGGAGAAAGCATCCCTAATCATTGTCAATTCATGGTTCTGCAACAACAAAAGGTCTCAGTGATTTTTAGGTCTGACCCCACGAAAAAAACCCCACATCTACTTAATCAGAACTTAAGTACTCACCAAAACAGCAAAGTGAATTACTTCTAATAATTTATATGTTTGCTTCTGTTTTTGCAAACCTTGTGCACCTGCCTAGCTTTAAACATGTGAATATTAACACGTGAAAAAGAAAAATTTTAATTTGAGGATCTGGATAGACTAGGAAGTTGCTGGCAAATGAAGTTTACCTGTAAAATCACTGTAGATTTTACACTGTAGATCACCAAAGCTCACTTTAATTAAATCTCCTTTGGGTAAAACAATAACAGTTACTTTCTTTAAAGTTAGCCCACACACACATATTTGCACCCACAAAGTTTCAAAGCCATGCCATGGGGCAACCTGCAGGTGGCTGCAGTAGCCTCCCAAAAAGGCCAGGAGTGTGCCAGCTGTGACTCCAAGCATCCTGTCACTTGAGAGCACAAGCCATGCTTCCATGTGTGGCAAAACCAGTTGTTCAGACTCTCCAGCAGGAAAGTTTGTGTATGAACACGTTTTGCAAATATGTGTCATTTCTTATCTGCAGGTGAGGTTTGGTGCTAGGAGTACAGGGCCAGGAATTCCCCATCCAAATACAGGCTCTCTCAAATAACTTGCCAAGTTATTTGTTCTACCTCTTGCTTCTTTTTAACATTATCATTGATAGCCTGATTTTTATGGTCTTGTAAGATTAGAATGGCAGTATTAAACTTAGATACACAAAAATACAAAAACTTTCGTTATTGCTAAAACTTAAGTATATTTTAAAATTACAAGAAAGCCAGCAATGAGCTAGGCAGGAGAGCACATACCTTTGCAAATCCACGCTAATTCAGTCATGTTCCAAAGCAGCTCCATGCTATGTGCCATAATCATGCACTCCCAGCCCAGCTAAAATCCAACAGCAACTTGCTGAGAAAAGCATGGGATGTGCAGGGGAAAATTCCTATGGCAACTTACCCCAATGCTTTTAAGGATCCATTTCACAGCAGGGAAAACAGACAAGAAAAACTGATTTTTTCAAGGTCAGGCAGCATCAGAGGCTGACCTAGATTTCCAGAGGTCTCCCCTAAACCACAGCTAAAATTCAAAAATCTTCTGTAGCCTAAAACTCTGGGCATGAGTTCTGGCAGTTGTCTCCAAACCTCCTCCAGAACAGGCAACTCAGCTTTCCTTTCCAGAGAAGAGGTAATTGGAAACACACTTACTACCAGTGATTGCAAATAATTACCAGGTGAGATTACTTACTACAGAGAACCTGGTCCCCTTAGCAAGCCCAAAACTAGCCAGCACAAAGAGCTTGTAGTTCAGTGATAGCAATTTTCTATCTGTGATGCAAATCAATACATTATATAATTAACACACAAGTTATTCCTGTGCACTCCACTGGTTTTGTGTGTTCCCCTTGAAGTGAATTCTCTCACCCTTTTTGATGCTAAAGCAGTCAAAACAATAAATGCTGCGAATCAGCTTCTAAGGGAATGGGGCACCTCTCCTCACAAATAGGGTGCCATATGGATTCCCTTCATGAATAGGAGATTTCCTTTTAAAGTCACAGAACTCTTTCAGCATTCAAGGGCTGGTGCTGGTGCTGCTCAGGTTCCTTTTGTGATTTGTACCCCAGGGACACAGAGCCCCTGCACCACCAGCTTCTTCCCTTGTTTTTCACCCCTCATGATCAATCTGTGTAAATAAGATGCACAGCCTCCACTGGTTAACAAACAAACTCTCACTTTGATTACACTTTCAGTTTCCAAGTGCAGGGCTGACTTAACAACGAAGAATAAATGTGTTTGGGGTTTCGGTGCCCTTGCAAGATTGTTCACAAATCCGTGATTCATATCCGATCCTGGACATTAACACTTTCCTTATGACTCACTCATACAGTTAAACAATAAAACAGAAAGCTTATTGAGGTTTTGTTTAACAGGCATAAAGCACCTATTATTAATATTTTTCAATTTAATTGTATAACAATTTGCTGATCCTATTATTAGCTGCAAGGAGGGGATGTTTCCACTTCTGTCTCAAAATAAATAGATGCTTTTGAATCTACTCTGATTTATATTTAGAATCTTTCAGCTACAGTTCAGAACATAAATAATAAAAAGCCATTAAGCACTGTATGGAGCAGGGTATGTACCTTACCAACCTGCCCACAGAACATTATTTGAATGGATAGAAGGCAACTGCCCTGTGTTTCTCATTCTACAGAGCACGATGTGTGCAACATACTGATCAACACACCATTTCCTCACATTGTTTTTCCTCTCCAAAGTGAAGGATAAACCAGAAAATTTGTCCTTCCTCACACAATAGAGCCTTTAGGTCTTCTATCTGGTCCCTACACGTTAGGATGTTCTCTGCAATACAATTCCCGGATAAATTGTAATGAGCAACTGGCAAATCTGAAACCCCTTAAGAGTTCAAGTTCAGTTAAAAAAACCCTGAAGGGTTATTTTTAAAACTTTATCCTTCACTATTCAGTATTCTTTTAAAGCATGTAAAATCATCCTCATTGGGCCGTATTTGCCGTTTCACTGCAAAAAAGACAACTCCATATCCACACACAGGAACCATGGAAGTGCTAAGCAGAGTTTGTAAGAAGCATACTGTAATGTAGATATATATTCAGGCAAAATATAATATTTTGATCTCCAGTTTCAGCCTGCAGGACAGTTTCTTATCTTGGGACACATATGTCTGCCTGAAGTTGTATTCTGTTGCCTACATGCTGCTTTCAAACCAGTTTCACAAACCTTGCTCCTATCTTCATGCAAGCTATTTCTAAACAACAGAAGTGTTTCACTGCAGACAAAGCTTTTCAGTTTGCTCCAATGAGCTTTTCCAGGGGGTAAATTCTTCTAAAATACTAGAGGACAAATTCAGGAAACACACTGATGACACAGGACATGTTCTGCAGATGTTGTTCTTGTCCGTAACCCATCAAGTGATGAGTAAGAACCTCCTGGGCTCCATCCTAACCCTGCTGAAGTTACTCACGAAATAGTCACCCTGTAGGTGTGAGGCTGGCCCTAAATTCAGAGGCTGGCTCTGCCTTGAGAATGCTTTCAGCTCTACCCACTAATTTGTGTAATTTCCAACTGCTTCCTGACTCTCCATGCACCTCACTGGTGGCAGTCACAGTCTTGGACACGTTGTCTTCAGCAGCTGACCTTGCAGAGGCAAGAACAGTGATTTGCTGGTATTGACAAAGCCCTTCTGCCCTCCCAGCTGTGGATGCTATTTCAGGATGGCTGAGCAAGGACAGGGAAGATGGGGAAGTTACTCACAAGCAGACACTAGGACCAGTCATTGCCCCCACATGGCTAATAATTAAATCCCAGAAAACTACATTTTTGCTAAAATAATGTTAACACCTTATCCCTGCCTCACCAGCAGAGAATAAATAGAAAATTCTTCCCTCAGGATGAAGCACCACCCCTAGCTTCCCCCTCAGGTTTCCACAGACATAAAGGGAAAGGGGATAGTGCCCATGCTTCTCCTGCTTGCTCAGGAACTCAAGTACCACATCCATTTGAGAGGGATCCTCACTGCCCTGGCATCTGGGCATGCTCCCATTATCCCTCATTAATGGTTACATTCTCAATAGAGCAATGTCCAAGAACCTCATCTGTGAAGGATTCTCTGGAAATAGGTGCCTCAGGCAGCAGCAGCGCTCCCAAAGGACCTGCCCCACATAGCCTGGATGTAGATGCCACCTCAGGGTGATGCCATGCACCTCTTTCCTGGCTGGAAAGACACCTGAGGGTACTGGAGAGCCACCTGAGGGTCCCTCAGCACCAGCCAGGGATGAGCAGCTAGGGATTGACACAGCTGGGCATGGTGTGCAGCATTCCCACTCAGCACCATGGCTCTGCAGACAAAATGCTTCCACCCATTCCTCCATTCCAGAGTGCCTCAGAAAACCCAAGCCAGTTGCAGGTTTCACCGTGCAGCTCTTATCTCAGCACCAGATGACCAAAAAAACCAAAGGGAAATCTGAGCAGGGGAAGCGACTCTCGGTGTTTTCGTGTGCCGCTTGTTGCTAGGAAAAATATTTCCTTAGTATCTCTGTGGGCTCTGCAAGTCAGCATCAGTGGAGCTCTGCTGGTTGCCAGAGAGCATAAAACAGCAAATGTCAGGAAAAAAATAGGAAGAAGAAGTAAAGCTTTAAGAATGCTGGTGAATGTCTGTCCCCTAACACGGTCAGCGGGGAGACTCGGAGACACACGCACCTCCAGTCTTTTCTGGAACAAACCTTGGGAGTGTCTTCCCAAGGTATTTTGTCTAAGTTCTACCTTTTTTTTTTTTATTTCCCCTGTGGGTTTCTTTTTTTGTCTTTTGGGGGTTTTTTGTGGGTTTTATTTTTGGTTTGGTTTTTGTTGGGGAGGTTTTTTTTGGTTTGTTTTAGAAGGTTGAAAGCAGTTACTCGTGTCAGGGCAGCACAGGGTGGAGGGGAGCCCCTCTTTGCTTAGTGCTGAACATTTGAAATGGGCAGAAGACAGAGGGTGGGAAGGGGCCCAGCAGGGCCAGGGCAGAGCATCCTCTCCCCAGGGATGGTGGGACCTGGGTCTGCCACCAGTGACAATTCTAGTCACAAATGGTACCAGATACCCCAAAAAGAAAGGCAGACAACCCCTCTGGTCTGGGCACCCCACACAGCTCTGAGCCCTGCTGAGACTGGTGACAGCATCACGGTGTTCCAACCTTCCTAGAGGCCAAAGGATGACCCATTTCCTAGGCCAGCTATTCATCCATCCATCCCTCTGCTAGCAGCTGGGGCCAATGACAGTGATGAAGGGCTGGAGGTGGAGAGTTTGAAGCTGGTTATCGCTCAGTTTGCTTCACAGGAGCCACAGAACAATTCAGTGGATCTGCTTGAGCTGGGTATCGAGCTCCCATTAAACATTTTCCAGCCTCCACTGATCATCCTCCAAATTGTCCCATGTCTGCTCCCATTTCTGACTGCTGCTTGAGTTCTCACATGGTGCTGCTCTTTGAATTTTCAGTTTTTCACAATAAAGTGGTCTTCCCCACTCTCTTTGCATTGTTTTATAAACCATTTGTTTTTAAGTAAGACTCTTTTTTCCCCTCACAAAAAGAGCAAAACTTTGTCTGAATACAAATCCCATACCCGGCAGTGTGCTGACATTTGTGCACAGAGATGTGCTTTCCAGTTTATTTCCAGTTTATTCTATTGTGTGCTTTCTTTCTTTTATTTTTTTTTTCTTTTAAATGTAGTTCAGTGGAAAGTTTGGATAATTCCAGGCGAGTAGCCTTTAACACCACCAGAGAAATAGCCTGTAAAATTGGAAATACATCTCAGTGTTGCAAGAGGAGTTATGTATGGGTTGTAGGTTCCTTGCCTATTTAATACACAATACCTCAAAAAAAAAAAAAAAAAAAAAAAAAAAAAAAAGCTTTCATTAGTAGCACCAGCAGCTGTGCTTCTCTCCACCTGGATGTATTAATGCAAGTGCAGGATTTCTGCTGTCCCAGCCACCTGCCTTTTTAGAGCCCACCATTGGAGCGAGGCCATGGCAGCTCCCGGTGTCCACCAAGGATTCTGAGCCCATTATCAGCAGTACCATTCCAGCTTCACAGCCTTGCTGATGTCCAGCAGAGGCTGGGCGCTCAGGAGGACACCAGGACATGGATATTCCCGTCGGTCTGGGTTATACTCCCACAGCACGCTAATTGCCCAGTGGTTACCTGGCCGCGCCGGGCTTGCCCCAGCACAGCCAGGTAAAGGGCTGGAGCATTATTCCACGGCGCCATCTAGCTCCCGCTAAAGGAATTCTGTCCCGAGCTCTCTCCCACATCTTCCTGACCCAAACCTTAGCTGATACTTCGCAGAGAAAACACAGAAGGTGGCAAACGATGAGAAAGAGTGGACGTCACTGTTGTTCCTTCTTGAACCTCCTGGGAGCCGGGAGAACTGGAGCAAGGCAAGTCACCCCACAGTCCCTGCTGTCCCTCTTGGGGAACTTTGTTCTCTTACTTCAGCAATGGCAAGTGGCTTGGCCCAAACATGGGCAGAAAACCATTTTGGGTGCACAAACTGCCCCCACCCTTTCTTCCCCAGGTACCTCTCGCCCTCTGTCTCTTTGTCACACCCCCGGGCCACTGCTGTGCAACAGACAACAGCCAGAACATGCAACATCAACACCACAAAAGCAAAGACTTAAATCACTGCAGCTGGCTTTTAATTTCCACTAATTACATATAACACATCATTTTTTTCTAGTGATAGCCACCGTGGTCAAGCTGAGCATTTTCCATCTTAAATATTACAAATTTCAAATAGACAAGAATTCAGACTCATTTCGTACAAAGAAATAAAATGCGAAGGCTATGTCTTCTCTCTGAATATCCTTCACTCACCAGGCTCTCAGCCTTTAAGTCTGTTTGCTAAATAGGAAGAGCTCTGTGGCTTGCCCCAAAATTTTTAAGACACTTAAAATTGGGGTGTGCTTGTAGCCCACAGGAAGAGAGAAGACAGGCTGAGATCCCACAAACCAGGAAATGCTCAAAAGCAGGGAGACAACTGTATGAAAACAGCTAATATCTAAGCAAAAAACAAACTTAAAACTCCAACTCAAGTCTGCAGGACACTTGCCAACCTGTGAGTTAGGCTCCAGTGATGTATGGAATATATTTGCTCTGAGTCCATGCTCTGCTCTATGCCAGAAGCTTTTAAACCATCTTTACAAATATGTTCCCATCTTTTGCCAAGTGAATGTACAGTCTTGTTCCCCTCACGTTGGTATCTAGTGTTGTTCTTACTAAACTTAGTGATTTCTGAGGTTGCAATTACTTCTGAATATTCTCAAATACTTGATTGGTGTCTACCAAACTTTAGTGCTTTCTCATTTTGGCAAAACAAGCAATTTTTTTGCATATTTACTTTGCACACGTGCTTTGCAAAAAGACTGACAAAACTGCCTGAAAATGCTTCAGAGTTCAGTGGTGTTTCAGCTCTGCAGATTGGCAGACTTGTCTGCTCTACTGCATTACCCTTGGAACAATGAGTTGTTTCTCCACTTCCCTCTGTGATCTTTTGTCCAGAGTGATCCTTTTTCCTCCCACGAAGCTGCCACGCTCTGTGCCTGCACCAGCAGGGACTTCCAGAAGCTAGGCCTGTTTTTTCTGCTGTACCCCTTTTGATGTTATACACAATTCTTTTACATTTCCCCAGCTCCTGCTGTCCCAGAGGAAAGGTTGGGTAGGCTCTAAAAGCCTGGAGATGTGGCACGGACACAGGACCAGACTGAACCCGCAAGTGGCTCCGTGAAGGTGGGAAAGTTGCCATCAGCATCTGATGCTCCTTTGGCCATGCCCTGACCTCATCCCTTCTTGTCCTTCATGTAACAAACAGGTTTGAGTTACAGAGTGAGCTGCAAGCCCTCCTCTCTGGATTTAATAATACACATTTGATAACAAGGATGGAGTTTGAAAGGAGATGAAGCCAGACCAGGTGCTGCTCAGTTGCAGGAGGTTGACTCCCTTCAAAACCCCACATCCAAGAAGAACTGACAGGAAAGGACCCTGCAATTGCTTCTGTGGGTAGTATTTAGTGCAGATGAGTGTGGTCCTGGTGTTTGCTAACTTTTAGGCTCACATGCTTGTCAGATACAAATAAAGAAGATTTCTCCTTTTCCAGGGGTCGCAGCTGTACATAAAGTAAAAACTAAAATTAGAAACAATGACTTTCACTAAGGAATGCAGGAAATGTTGTGATGTATTTTCACTGCAACCACTTGAAAGCAGAATTGCTGTGGAAATAAAGCAACTCCAAATACACTGAACTTGATGACTCAGTTGGTCTAGAAAAAAAAATCACAAGTCAGCAATTTGAAGCAGCAGCAGCAGCACCAAATGTACTGTATCTGCAGCACTGATGTAATGTGCATTGCAACATCATATTTCCCTGCATGCTGTGCTCATGAGTTTGATGAGCCACAGCTTTTTTAGATGAAGCTTAGGATTTGCTGCACATTACATAAGAGACTTTCCTTTAGAGCTGAGGCTGGTAGAGGTTGGAACCACCCAACTTCTAAAGAAACAGGACTTTTAGAGGGAGCAATTTCCTCCAACTTGCTTCTGACCCTGATCTCAGGCACACAGCAAATTAAAAACCAGCATAGGTCTAGCCAATTCTCCTAATGCACCCAGGATTATCAGCACTGTAGCATTTTCCATTCAAAACAATTATGCAAATAATCTTCTATAGCCACATGCAAATGATGGAATTGATTTTTGGTAATTTTTCAAACAATTTTCCAGGTTTTATCAGTACCTAAGAAGCAAAATATTAAGATAAAAGTGGGCATCTCTTCACTTCAGATTTTCCATTTAATGTTCTGCTTTAACAATGGCCATAAGGAAGTATTAGCAGCTGTTAAAAATCTCTTTTAAAAAAGGATATATCCTCTGGTCTGTGGAAGGACAATAGAGAAAAAAAAATAAACTATGAGAGGATTGTGGAATAACAGTTCCTGCTTTAATATTACAGTACATTTCTACATTCCTGAAGCTGCACACACTGCTGTTTGGAAGTTTAATGAGCAGGAACCATGACATTATATGATTAAATTAAAGGAGGGTGACTGCATTTAAAATAGAGATTTAGGGATCATTTTATCTTTTGCACATTATATTGGACAACTGTGAAATAGAAAGTAACCAGAAATTAAATATAGAAACCCAATGGAACCAATTTCCCCCCCCCCCAACATTTTGTTTTGTCCTTCTGAAGTTCACACCTTGCTGCTTCTGTTCATGAAAATTGTGCAAGAGGATTTTATTTGCTGCTGCCAAAATACTGAACATGAAGGATTTTTTTTTTTGTGTGTTCTGATGGAGTTGGCCACTCTTGAGAACTCTGGTCTTACTTTCTGCTGTTATTTTCCCTAACTTATCTGAGTATTCTTCATTGTCTGTTCAGAGCTCTCTGATCTTCCGTACCACAGCAATTGTTTACATTAATTTAACTCCCACCATGGCCATCCTATGCTATACAGCCATTCCTGCTTTCAGTTTCTCTAATTTTCCAGTCACTGGCATATCCAGGAGTGACTGAGAATCAGTTCATATGCAGACAAATATTTCCCCATCATGTTTAAAACCCTCCATACTGCTCTGCTACAAGAACAAGGCAAGAAGTAGCAATGCAGAGAAAAAACAGAAAGCACACAGAAAATGACTAGGATTAAAGGGATCCCACAAAATATCAGAGTCCACTTCTTAGAAACACTCTGCTTCTGCTAGAATAGTGCCTCTAGCCTTCATTTTCCAGGCAAATTGCCATGACCATGTAACCAGCAGAATGGAACAGCTTGGTTATTCTCAGAGAAATTTAATAATGGTGCTTATTCTCCCTGAGGAATATTTCTGGATAGAGGACACCACTATTTTGCTTTTCTTGTTGGCAGTTCCCAGCCAGGCCAGGAGAGCCATGGCTCTCCCAGAACTGAGCTGGTGCAATACATCACTCAGGAGCAGCTGACAGCCCAAGGTTTCTGTGCAGCCACACGGTTGGGCTGGGGGTAGTGGTGGTCTCTGCAAAGGGAAAGGAACCTTCACCAGGAAAATGAGATGAAAATCATCATCAGAGAGTGGCCAAGGAGTTTTCCAGCTCTGATTTACTCACTGTTCTTGGCTCATCACTCCACTTCTCTTTTTCTGAAGGATCCATCACCAAGCAAGTGAGTTCATGGAATAATAACAGCCATTAGCTGCATCGGAGTTACTTTATTCCACAAACTCAGGGATAACTGTGCTCAAACTCGTTTCTCTCAAAATACTGAAAGCCAACTTGGAGCATCCCATACTTTTAATTCTTTGCATGACTGTGACCCTGTCTTCCAGCCTTGAAATACAAGGTAATTTAAGGTTGAAGTGGCTCCAAGAGAAAAAATAAAGACTGGAACAAGAATACATTAATTCAAGTGACATTTAGGTCAGTGCAATCTTTGGTTCACTCACAAGAAACCAATTTAAAGTCCAAGAGAGTAATAAAGTTGAGTGGCAAGAGGCAGCTCCAAGCTACCTCTGTGAAAGGAAGGAGAGAAATCATTGCACTAGAATCTTTGTTTCTTCTAATTTCAAGTAAGAGATGGAGGACAGAGAAACTTGCTAAATTATTATTATTTGCTTATTTCTCCCACAATAAGAGCCATAATCCCATGTCATGGCATGGACCATTAGCATGTTTCTTACCCCTGTTTTGATCCTTAAGTGGCCTAAGTGGATTATCTTCTGATATTGAGGGGTTACTTTTAATTGACACAAATCACAATCTCAGGTCTGAAGCTCATTTTCATCAGCTAAAATTTAGAAAGTTTTAGCTTGCATTTTTTTGTTTCCCCACAGGTTAATTTTCTTAGCTCAGGATGGCTCAGGATTGTACCTGTATGAATAAAAAGAAATAATGAAAGAATCCCTGTGGTTCAGGTCAGCAAATGAAACAGAAAGTCCTTCTGGTGGTGATTGTGGTTTCTGCATGTAACAATGTCCTGTTCATCCTTGTTACTGTTAATTCTTATATGAACTAAACCCTATTTCCCAGAGGGAAAATTAATCTTTTTTACTTAACTGTCTGTGAAGATGGGAGAACTCCTAGAACCCCCCAGAGTGTAATTGATACAGGTGATAATATGGCTAAAGCAGGTCTAGCCAGGTGCTGCAACCAGATCGGGAATTTTAAACTGCCACAGACAAATATTCCTGGCCATGCTTTTGTAAGACATGTACACCTGCAATTTTCTCCTTTCTTACATGCAAGGAAACATCCAAAAACTTCTCTGAGCATGGATTGCTCCTCAGGCATCCCTCACTTAGGGAACAGCAGAAGAAAATGGGCACTAGCATGAAACAGCGATAGAAATATTTGCATGGTGAATTCCTGGAACAGAACCATGTCCCTGTGCAAAGTTTACTTGTATTTTTTCTACTGATTGTTTCTTAAGAATGACTGGCCAACTTGATATTCACTCCAGCTGGTTATTCCCACATACTTTGGATTTTATTCAACCTGTACTCATGAGGTTTTGTATTTGGTTTGGTTTTGGCGGGTTTTTTTTTGTTTTTTTTTTTTTGGCAGTATCAGCCAGTAGTCAGGAAAACAAGGCTCTGCAAACCTAACCATAAAAGGTATGTGAAATTCAAGCTGTGGAAAAAATCCTCTTGCTCTAATGAAGAAAATTGAAGAATTTTGATACAAGGAAGCTGTGACCACCATGCTGAATAAAACACCTATGCAAATTAATTTTGCAAATATAGACATGAGCTATTTGAAGAAAGTGGGAGCAAGAAAAGAAAGGGATTCTCAGGAAAATTTTAAAATGCAACAGGTGAGGTTATAGATGTGCTAGGGAATTTTTGTGAGGATGGATATTTGCACATATGCTCCTTCATGCAAGTAAACTTCAGTGGAAAATGGAGCTACTTGAAGGCATTCTGTGTCTAGAAGTACCAATGAGAAGAAAAACAGTAACGGAATTTTTATGGACTTTTATGGATTTATATAGACGTTCAGAGTTCAGATGATCTCCAACAATCTATCAAAAACAGCAAAACTTCCAACAAATTAACAGTTAATATACTACAGATTATCATTCAAGGAAAGCTTTTCAAAGATGAGCATTTTATTCTCTGGAAAAGAAGTGGTGAAAAATCAAACTACCTTTCTTAGGACAGAAAAGAAGAAAATCACCTACATCGAAAAGCTGAAAGCAAATCAAACAAAGGATGCACTATGCTGAGAGACAGCAATCCATGCACATTCTGCAAAAATGCTGAGATAATAGACAATTCTGACAATTGAGCCTTTGTTTTCAAGGCCAGAAAAATCAGCTTGGATTTAGGTTTTTGAATAGGTTTCTTTGATCTGTGTATGAGGGCAATGACAGTCATTTAGAATAGGAGACCTTTAGTATTAGCTGACAGGTTTTGGTCATAGGTAAGATCTGTAACCAAGAGTAGAGCACAAATAATAAAATTAAAGTGCAATACAATCAGTCTGAAAATTGGTGGCTTTAACATGCTAAGATTAAGCACATCCAGCATGGCAATCCATGAATAGCAATTAGCAATTAGAGAAGCACTTTTCTAACTGAGATTAAGAGCTGACAATAGCACTGAATGTTTGCCTCTCCCCTATTTAATATACAACACTTTTTTAGCTACTGTTGTAAGAAAGAGCTCAAATAAATCTGGGGGAAAAATTATGAATAAGATGACTCTTTCCACAGTAGTTACGTGTAGTCACATGAGAGGACATGGGTGCATCAGGAGCCTGAACATCATCCTTGACCTTGCTTAGGAGCACTCTGCATCACCCCTCTGAAGGAACCAAACCCTCAGCACCATAAAGCACCAGCCCAGCCCTGCCCTGTTCCACTTTCTGTGTCCAGGAAGTGACCACACCTCCATTAACACTCGGTGGCTTTGTTAGGAGTCCCCACTGCAGAAAGTTTAGGGTGGAAAGAGGCAGCTGTGACACTGAGAGATGGACTCCTTGTGGCAAAGGGGAAACACCAGGTAGGCTGGGAAAATTTGCAAGCTAGTGCTGTTCAACTGGGCTGGAAATTTGGTTCTATAGTGATGATCCCATCACATTTAGGAATTTTATCTTTGCAGAAAAAAGCCCCCAAAAAACCAAAACCCACAAAGAAACCAAAAACCCAAAAACTTCTAAAACACACAGCTATAAATTGTAGTCTGCCATTCAAAGCCTGGCCAGTATATCAGATTCAGTGAGGCCGTGTGATTCCGGCAGGTGTAACTGCAGCACTGAAATTCTTATGTACCTCATGCACTGAAACCCTGTTGCTGTAATACAGCATTATCTGGTCCAAGTGCTTTTCCTTAAGGCATAATTTTCTATCCCAGTTTAGGTGGTTCATAGCAACACTGACAAACACCAGAGTGTCATCCTATTCTTAGGCAAAGAACTTTCTGCTTAGAAAAAAGATTAACTGCAAGTATTTTTGAGGTGTTCTTACACAGACCTCTAAGCTGTGATCTTTCTGAGACTGAAGAAAGGAAAGTTGCCTACTTGTTCTTAAGCTAAATTTCTCCACCCCTCCCAATCCTAGCCTTTTTCTGGAAGTTCTACTGCTCACTGAAAGAAGCTGCAGAGGCAACAGGCTAACAACATTTGTTTACTGTGGATCTCCCTTTGAAGGGTGATTACAACAACATCATTCTGCATATCCGGAGGGTGGATTCCTTATCTCCCTGAAGGAGAAGGAGAACAATCACATATTTGATAAGTTCAAACAAAAGCGCACACAATTATAGGAAGCCAAGTGTTTGCTGGAAGAGGGCAGTTTATACAAACCCCATTTTTATAACCTCATTACACACAATTATTTCATGACAGCTTTCAGGAGCAATGTTCTGCAGCCCTGCAGTATCTCTCCTTTGTGGTGACACGTGAAATATTTTCCATTTGAAAATTGACACCAAAGGGGATGCAGAGTGTAGAAAGGAGTCACTGCAAGAACTTTGCTCCATGTCCACTTTTGCCCCCACCCACCTCACCCTCTGAGGCAATGAGGTGATGGTAAATCCACACAAGGCTGCCCTTCCACCTGTAGGAACAGTGGTGAGAGCTGTGTGGGCAGGAGAGGCACTTGCTTCCACGTTAGCTCTGGCAGGGACCTGCTGATCCAGGCCCCAAAGGAGCAGCAGTGCCCAGGAATTAAAGTTAGAGGCAATTTGCAGTGGTGTGCAGGCTGTGCTCTCCAGACAGGACAGGACAGGGTTATGTGGCTGCAGATATGGAAAAGGGACTGCTGGGGAAAGGCATCACATTCCAAAGGAAGAGTTCTTTGCCCTAGTATTCACCTCTAAAAAGATATTGACAGCAGGAGATCTGTTTGATATGTAAGTGACACTCACTGAATGGGTTCCAGTGAGCCATGTAAGAACATGCAGCACTAAAGGGCTGGAGATCCAGGGAACTGGTGGTCTCAATGTGACTGCTTTATGGGGGAGAAAGGGATTTCTGCCTAGTGGAAGAAGGAGAAAGAAGGAGAAAGAAAGAGAAAGAAGGAGAAAGAAGGAGAAAGGAGAAAGGAGAAAGGAAAAAGGAGAAAGGAGAAAGGAGAAAGGAGAGATTTTAGTTGTCTTTAGCACTTTCTAAACACTCATAATTGGTCTACAAGCTAAATGACACCGTTGTCTAAGAAAATAAAATCTAGTTGTGTTATAAATGCAAATAAATGAATACATTTTAAAAAAGAAGGAAAGTTAAAAAGGCATTTCCTACATGGATTGAGTAAGGAAGAATTCCTTGATGTTATCTGTAGGTTTTTAATAAAGGTAATCCTCCAGCCTGAAAATCCAGATTCCAGCAGGAGAGAGGAAAGTTTTCAGAATCAGATTGTAGAGTTTGTTTACAAAAGAATGCTAGCAAAGGGAAAGAGATGGGCACAAAACAGTGCATCTCAGCACAGCGTGCTTATACCTTTGTTATAGTGCTGTAAAGATACTTTGAACAGGTTACTGGCAAATCCAGTCAAAAAAGAAAATAGGTTACACAGGGCTCTTTTGGGTCTGAATAATTTTAGGTCTCTACAATTGATGTACCTATGTCTAGCCCTTGAAGAAAAAAAAAGGTCAGTGACTGCAGTTGTTCAGTGACCACAAAAAAGAATGTGTCCCACAGGCTGTTCAACCTTGAATGTTTCTGTAAATAGAATTCTGCCTGGAATATTTAAGGTTTTCATCACAATTAGTGTATTCTGTTCATAGCATTGACTGGTTTATTACCTTAGCATTATGACATATGTAAAAAAAAAAAAAAAA
>VZRH01006258.1:556226-655730 GCA_013397555.1 Urocynchramus pylzowi
AAAAAAAAGTTGACTGGGAGGAATTTGCCAACTGTATGTTTTACTAAACTTTAGAGCTTTGTATAAAAGTGTGATGTGTTGCAAGGCTCACCAATGTCAACACACCTACAGTCAGGATAATTTTCCCCTGTGCATTCTGTCCTTGTTATGAGCCTGATAATAACACACCCAGATTTACCAAATCTATTAAGCCTTTACCAAATGCTTGGCAGGGATCAGAGTATGATACCTGGTTTATTATTATTATTATTATTATTATTATCATCATCATCATCATTATTATTGTTGTTGTTGTTGTCGTTGTTGTTATTGTTATTATTGCTATTATTGTTATTATTGTTATTAATCATCCAGGGGTGCCAGGCAAATAAAGGGATTTAGGATAAAATCCTGATTCCCCTGAAGTCTGGGATTTTTTCCACTGGTCTCTACAGAGCTAAGATTTCACTCCTGATCCCTGTCAAAAAAACAACAACAACAAAACATTAGTAATAATCAGAATAAACAATAGACAGCACAATGCTGGGAGGTTGAGAAGAGGAGACAGCAAATCCAGAGACAGAACTCCATGGTTATGCAAACTTATTATGAAACATCACCATGCTTTTTCAAAGCAAACAAAATAATAACCCAAAATAGAAGGAGTGGAATAAAATGTTAGTGACTGTATTACCCTGTTTCATAAAAGGAAACACAAAGATTCACAGAGGTTTGCACCAATTCTTGGTTTTATAAAAAACAGATTACTTTGCAGCTGAAGAAGGAATTTAAGAAGGAAACTTAGAAGCTGAATTTCTGAGCAGGAATTTAAGGAAAGCTTGGTAAGAATTTTGAAAATACAAACTTTTTGCCCAGTGTCAGCAGGACCATTTTCTATGACAGGGTGGGGATTTTGAGCTTCTGAGTTCTGACTCCCAGCCACTCATTCAGAATAGGAGGTTTTGAAACACCAGGTACAGCCGAGGTGACATGGACATCATCTACCTGCCCTGGCTGTGTCCTTGTGTAGGGGAGTGGAAATAGGCTTCTGCACAGGAGAAAGAACACAGAGAAAAGGAGAGCAAAGAACACAGAGAGGCTCGGTGAGTGTCACCAAACTCCAACACAGAATTGTTCACCAAGGTCTGAGTTTCCCTATTGTGGTTGCGCCAAGATTTATTAAAGCACAGCATGTGTTCGTTTATTTCTATCCAAAATTAACTGAAAAGGCACTTCGCATCTGCTCTAAGGGGGGAAAAAAAGAGAAAAGTTTGCTTATTTGGCAAACTTTGTTTAAAAATCTGTTTCTTCCAAGGTTTGTCTCTTTAGTTCTTTTTGTTTGTTTGATTAGGGTTTGAGGGGCTTTTTTGATTTTGTCCATGGGCGTGTAGCTTTCTTCCCCTCCAGCACCTCTCTTCCTCCATCTGTTGACCTCGCTTCAGCACATAGTTTCCCACTCAGTTTGCCAAAAACGTATAAAACTTGGGGCGTCTGCTCCAATTTCTTTGTGACCTGTAATTGTATCATTAAACTAACATTTGCTGTGTTAGTCCCTGGAACTTTAATTAGGCTCTTCTGCTCCGTTTGCCCTCGTGCAGGCGGGAGCGCAGAGCAACACTCCCACGTGGAAGTGGTAGGGAATGGCCTTGAACAAACAAGCTGGGTGAAAAGCCAGAAACCCCATTGCTGAGTGTTTTACAGCATCAAGTACTATCCTTCCTGCATATGAAATGCTTTTCCTATGCAAAGTATTTTCCTTGTCTTGCATTTCCATCAAAGCGCCTTTCTCTCTCTATACCATTCCTGAATTCTGCTAGTCTGTGGACAATCATATTCCAAACCCTTTCAGAGGCCCAGGGAAAAAGGTCCATTCCTTGAAAATTCAGTTTTCAGCCATGGATATAGGCCACACAGCTCACCTTATTTTCATCAGTAACACTACTCTAATGCATATTAAGAGTTGGATGAATACCTTGAAATAGAAAGATTCTCCTGCATCAGAAGCACTAATACAGGTAGGGAGTAATTATGTGTACATGTGAAGCAGCACTTGGGGACATTTTGAGAACAAGTTTCCACAAAGTCCAAAAAAGAAAATTACACTGAAATAAGTAAATGCCACAATTTTCAGAGTTAGCAATCATTTTGCCTTGTTAAAGTGATCCTTTACTAAATCTAGCGGGTAGAGACAGAGGATATAATATTTTCTACCACTGCAATCAGCTCCCGGTTATTCCAGCAGCTGCACACTAGGAATCACAGAGTATTTCAGGGAACATTCTTAGAAATCAGATCCAGTTGTTTTGTTGATTTATATCTATCTCAGGTAACAAATCTTCTGTAAGAAGGAATGTTTGCAAGCTAGGCTGTTTGACATAGGAATCTGACATTGGTTTGCCTTTTCAGTGGAATGAGGACAGCGGTGTTTCCTCTTTTTCTCTGTGATTCCTTCCCATGACAACATCATTTCTTATTCACGTTTTGTTTAGCTCCATCCAGTAGATGTTACA
The DNA here is from genome assembly GCA_013397555.1 of Urocynchramus pylzowi. Taxonomy (NCBI): domain Eukaryota; kingdom Metazoa; phylum Chordata; class Aves; order Passeriformes; family Fringillidae; genus Urocynchramus; species Urocynchramus pylzowi. The sequence continues at coordinate 558,716 of VZRH01006258.1, forward strand.
TCTGTCCTGCAATAAAGCTAAATCCTTACAAGGTGTTCCCTTCCATTGCCACATACTTGGAGAACATTTGAACCCACATGACATCAAAAAAGAGAAGTCAAACCTCCCAAATCCTAATACTTTCATTTGATCATGTTATATTGCGGTGTTGGCAGATGGGTGGATTTTCCTGGTACTCTCCCCAATTTCTTAGAGGCACCATGAATCCAGAAGTACATTCTTTGAAGAGATTATACCCTGAAAGAACAACAGTGAGCACAGGGAAAAGATCCACTTACAAATACACTGCACAGGCACTGACTGACCACCCAGGAATGCCGGGAAGTCGAGTTTCATTAGGAAATCCCCAGGCACCTTGAACAAAGGAGAGACATACTGGTGGAAAACCAGGAAAACAGTAAAATCCTGCCTCTGAATCCATTGTTCTTTAATAGAAAATCTAATTTCTTAAGGTAAGACATAGCTCAGCTCTGAAGCAGGCACTGTTCCAAGTCACAGTCCCATCAAGATACAAGATGCAGCAAAGGCACATGAAAACAAAAAAACCCCATGTTTCCCCCAAACCAGCACTGAACAGATCTAGGGTAGATCTTATGCAAAGGGACCTTCTGAAGGTTTGTTCCTCCACTGTGTTCAGAAACATTTGAACATCACTCATAGTGATGTTCAGGGGATCTGGTCTCCTGGCCCTGGGGAAAGTGGAGCTCCTACAGTCAGGTGGCCTTGGAGGGAAGGGACCAGCCACGGTCCCTTCCCATCTCCAGGCACTCCAAGGGCAATCAAGTGTCCATCTTTATGAGCAGAGAGTGAAGAGAAGCATAGAAGTGAAGATAGAAGTGGCACTGTCATGACAGAAGACTTTTTTTCTGGGCTCTGGGAAGGTTCTAATAACCACCTTTGCCACTCTAAAATGTACAGAATTTTATACAACCATGATACCTCAGAATTCCTGGGCAAACAGGAAATTAATTTGCTTTAATCATTTAATCATGAGTCTGGGTGAAAAGATATCTCCAGCATCTCTTAATTCCTCCCAAGAAAGAGAGATTACTTAGGAGAAATGGATAGGTGTTGTTTTTTCAATGACATAGAGGAACTGATTTTTTTATTTAATAAAAATTCAGTGCTTTTAAATGAGTATGAAAAGTATATATTATCAAACTACATGAACTCCCCTTTGAAGTCCCCACACACAAAAAAGAGAAAAACACAATGGGCTAATTTCTAAACAAAGAGTTGTGCATTTTCCCATTTTAAACTGTTTATAAAAACTAAAACCCAGTCAAACTGTACTGAGAGTGAGAAACAAGGGCTTTCAATTCATCCATGCCTCTTCCTTCAAGTGTGCCTTTCACCATCTAAGAAAATCCCAAACAATAACAACATACTAAAAAGCCTAAACTTTTGGCTAAGTTTCCAGCTGCTAATTTTGTCTGTCATGAGCTGCTATTGTCAGTCTGAGGGAGGGATTATTCCCAACTTTAAAAAAAAAAGAAAAGTGGAAGATGCAAAATATACTCAAAGTAACATCTGTGTTTTCTGATTTTATTAAAGCATTTTGTCTTTGTTAAACAGAAATAACAAAACACTGAGCCCTTCCCATCAGTATTCATGACGTCTGCCTTTTCATACAAAACCCTCTGAAAGAAAATTCCCCCTGGAAAAAAAAATACTTTCCTTATAAAAAAACAGATTGTGAGACAGATGATTGCATTGTTTAATCAAATTTCCATCTGAAAACTCTTTTCCTAGTTTTAGATTTAGCTCACCCAGTAAGGCACAGGCACTAGGAAGCACGTGGAAGTATAAAGTAGCAGCTCCTCCATTTTATTATCTCCCCTGAGCTTTGCAATTGGCAATTGAAAAAAGGGGAGGAACAAAAGTAGCAGACATAAATTAAGCCCTGCTTTTTAAAGTTCAAACTGAATTTTCTTTATTTTTCTACAGCTGTCAGATAAGCAGGGTAAACCCACTAATGCATGTTTAATATATAAAAACTCATAATGTTCAGCAGTACGACCTCCATTGGAGACATTAGTTCAGGCCAGTGAACTTGGAGCAAGCCAAGTGTGGAAATGTGGAATTGGGCCAGTGACCCCCACCAGTGCCTGTCATATCTGCTGAAAGCAAACTTGTCAAATATAGAAGGGGCAGAAGGAGGACAAGAGTATCCTTAAACCAGGGAGCAGCAACAAAGCAAAGATGCCCATCATCTATTCACAGTTGTCTGTTGTTCACTAAGGGCTCTGGCCGTCTCAGGAACAAAAAGTCTGGTTATAGCCTCAACCTTTCAACCCTGGCTGGTCTGGGGGCCTTTCATTTCACAGGCTCCCCAAAGCTGATGAGTGATCATAAAGCTATGATACGCTCCTTGCTGTTATCATCTCTTCAGACATACTCTGTACCCAGCAGAAGAGGGAGAGGGTATTCCCAGGACTGCTAGCCTGCCATAATAAAAGAGCTACTGTTCTTCCCCTTCAGCTACAAAAACAGTCTTTAAAAATAGTTGATTGGTTGTATTAATAGTAATTCCTTAGGATTTTTTTTAAATAAATCAAACAATTTTAAATATCTGCCTTACATCCCAACAGTGATGGTAATTGACTCATGAATGCTTTTCCTGGAGCTTTGGCTGTGGCCTGATTTCTTGTTGTCCCCTCAGCTTCATTTGTACAGTTTTATTCCTCAGCAAAACAAGATACAACTGCAGGGGAAAATCCCCCATGAGCCTTTGATTTCACAGGCAGGGGAACCACTTAAACCCTCGCCATTGTCAACAGAAGACAGAGAACCTGCACTGAATTAATAAAAAAACCCAAAGAAATTTGTAGAACACATTCAGCTCTATTAGCAGCAAGCTTTGATGACCTTCCTCATTGTTTATTTCCCATGTTCTATGTATTGCTTCCATGACTACTCTGTATTTATAACTCTCCTTTCCAACAAACATGTTGCAAGTGAGACACCTGATTCTCTCTCCAGCAAGATACCAGTGATGGCCCTTGTGTGAAAGCAGATCTCTGGGGGCTTTTCCCACCCATGGCTCCCAACAGGTACCTACCCTACCCACACAGTCACACATCAGCACTTCTGTCAGATGTGATCGAGCACAGTTCTGCTTTTTTAACACAAGAAAGTCTGCTGGTGCTTACCATTTCCTATTTCCCATTTTGGAGGGTGTATGCTTAAGAAAGAAAGCTGGATTGTGAAAAAACCCTATAATTTTGTCCTCTTCAATACAGATTCCTGCCCACCAGATGAAAAGCCTGATGGTTCTTGCTGTACAAAGCACTCTGTGAGTATGTCCCCAGTGCCTTGCACCATCCTGTGCAGGCTGCTAACATGCTTGGGTTTGATCACATTTTCTTATCCTGGAGATAAAGTTATACTGGGATAATTTTCAGACTTCTTATGCCATGTTCCTAAAAGATAATTTCTAGGACAGCCATTTCCAGGTTAGGTATTTTTAAGAGAGAGATTTAAGGTTTTCATGTAATTTCTCATTTTGTTTGTTCCATTGAGATAAGCTTTAGTGTCCAGAGTGAACTGTGGTCTACCAAAACAAGTATTTACAAACACAAATTTTAAAAAAATACATACTACCACATGTATAACTTCTGGCTTCAGTCCCAGAGAGGTAGGTGAGGCAAAAGAATTAGGCTACTATACCTAAGAATAAATAATTTAAGTAACTTATTTTTACATTAGTGTCTCCTCTTGAGTTAATTATGCACACAGGCATTGAAAGAACGTCTTTGTTTCTTCCAAGAAAGAAAAGTAAGAACTCTGCAAAATACTAAAAAATTTAGATTTTTATATTACAACAAGATTTTATAGCTGGTAGATATTGTTTACAGTTAATAAGGTGAGCTAATTGTAGCTTCTGCTGCATCAAACACAACAGTTCAAATACAGCATCACACTGGAGTATTATCAAGTGTCATTTAAGTGATGTTACCTTTTTAAAAAATCCTAAAGCCAAAAAAAACCCCAAAAAACCTAAAAAAAAAGACCCAAAAAAACCCCACAAACAAACAAAAAAACCCCACCCATAACCATTGCAAGACTTTATATTACAAAAATAGAGAGAAATGATTTCATAGGTGCACAAGCGATGTATTCCTTATACATTCCTATGTTATTTCCCCACAGTAACCAAATCTACTTAATGACAAAGAGGAAATCACAGCTGAGCCCATCTCATGAATATAAATCTCTGTTTCAGGGAAAATTCTCGGAATGTAATTGACAAAAAAACCTTAAATTGGAAGCCCTTAAATTAAACTGTGTCATCCTTCAGCCTCATTACTACTTCCCAGCTTAAAATGAGGGGTGGTTATTGAGTACTGTAAAAACACTCTCAGCTTCACATGCCCTGGGGATGATTCCTGTGCACTCAGCCTGGTGAGATGGACCTTAATCTGCCATCGTTACCTCTGAGATACACAATCCTTTTGTGGTAAAAAATCCCATTAGATGACCTGTTTCCAAATTCATGCTGGTAACAGCATTATGAAGCTCAATCTATCATTTATTATTTTGCATGTTATTTATTAGAAAGCTTACAGACAGCCCTGAGAATATTTAGAGGACCCAGAGATAGAAACCAGCTTATGGAAATGGCTAAACACAGAGATGTGAAAAGGATGGCAAGATCAAGTCATCAAAATTCAGAAAGCCTTAAAAGTCAGACTTAAGGTTGGCCACACAACCTTAATTGAATGTGAGGAGTTTGGGGCTCAGTGTGCCCTCACTTCCCTCTGTATTTTTGGCTCTGCCATCCATAGGATCAGAGTGCACTCTTAAACCAGATGAAAATCTCCCCACACCTGGGCAGTGATCCCTCTCCTCCTACTACTTCTAACACAGATGAGAAAGCAGAATTTTACTCCTTCAAAAGCTCAGAGTGTGAGCAAGTAGCACATGCAGAGAAGGGACTTTTCCCTCACCCAAGAACTCCAAGTAGTGCAGTTTGGGAGGTTTAGGGATACTCTTCAGCAATTCACATTTTGCCACACCATCCTCTGCTCCCCCTTGGGTTTGTTTTCAGTTTGTTTTTCTGCTTGTTATTTCTGGGGGCTGAGGTGGGAAGCACACGTTTGTTCATGGAGTGTTTGGCAAGGTTGGTTGCATCCTTGAGCCCTTTCCCATTACACTGATACTGAACATTCCTATAAACCCTATGGCCTTTTCCTCACACATTCCTGGCCCATACTCCAGGTTTTACTCTAGTAACTACCTCCTTTTTGTGCTACCTGTTCATCCTAACTGAAGACTTCATCAGCTTTTAAGAAGACCCTGTAGGCAGATATTTAAAATACATGATAAAATGTGGTACATTTATAGGGTTCCCACAAAATAAATGGAATTTGGAAGGCTTTTCACCATGGTGTTTTATGAGGATGCATATCTCAAAAGAGCTGCAACATTTGATTTATCATTGCTGCTAACAAGAGTTACATAGTTTTTTTTTTTCCTGCAAAATTATCTTTAGTGGTTGTTTTTAGAGTTTGGTTCTCTATCTGATCACAATAGATCACATTGCAATTACAGTGATTTATACATACTATTTTTTAAAGAAGACTTTTACAGGTCCATTTCAGTGTCAAATTTTCAAGACCTTTACTTGCAAACTGATTTATCTTTTATTTTATGTTATACACTGATGATCAAGTGGTAGGCAAACTTGCCTAATAAGAACATTAACATTTGTCCACAATGCAAATGGTTTCACATGGTCAGAGCTCCTCCATATATTAAGTGTTTGCTCAGTCTCTGTATCAGCACTGCTCTGGGGTGTTCCTTAAGAAACCAACTATCCCTTATTTGGAATTTTATTAATTCCAATTTTGGAATTCATCTTTATAAGTCTTCCACTTTTGGATGTATAACCACTGTTTTGATGACACCTGCCTACCCCAAGCCTATTAACCACTTCCAAAAACATTTCAGATCTTTCCTCTGACAGCAGATCAAAACCTAAAGATGTAATCTCTCTTTCTGAGCACTATCTCCTCATTTTGTGTGTTTCTGGTCCTCCCGTGTACCACAAACATGTATCTCATTAGACCACATAACATCCATGTTTAATTATCCTTAGCAGACTAAAATTTGCCAGTTTCCATATGGCTGATCTGTTCAATCTGCCAGGTTTTTCATTATTTATTCAGGAAAAAAAAAAGGCAATTTACAAAAACAAATTCTTTGTTTCCCCACAGAAAGACCAGTTTCTATTCTCTGAGCCAAAAAAACTAGAACTAAACAATATGTACAACAGAAGCAGATGTAGCCATTATGGTGTGGCCTGGTGCTTTGAGAAAAGGGACAGCACGGGTAAAATTAGAGCATTAATACATTTACTTCAATGTGTTTAACCTCTCCTACTTAACACCATTTACTTCAGTGTGTTTAACCTCTCCTACTTAACATCATTCATGTTATTCTTGTGAGTGTAGGGAAATTTAAACTTCTTCACCCCAGTTTGCTGCAATCCCACCACCAGAATCCTAGTTCTGTGGATCAAAAGGAAAACACTCAGAGACCACATACCTAAATATAGCCAGTGCTTTCAGGTGGTGACCAACAACCTCTGCTGTTGTCGAGTTCAGCATCAAACCCATGGATCTATTTTGTATCAACACACTGGAACTGGTTTTCTGGGTGGCATCACCACAGAACGCCAGGGTCGGCGCTGAGGACCAGGGCTGCACCAGCAGAGCAAACATTAAGTTATTATGTCCCTTTCAGAGAGCATAAAAGTTACTCTAGCTTGAAGCCATATGCCCAGAAGCATGTTGACATATCTCAGTAATAATGGGTTGTGTTACAGAAGGGACCATGCCCAGGAGATCAAAAAAGCTGGATCAGCTACTTGACCAGTGTCACTTCACTGAACCCGCGCAAAGGGCTGGAACAAAGTGCCATGAACTCATCTGCACCACTGTCTAGGAGCAGGGACCTTCAACAATGGCAGCACCTGCCAGATCTCTGCTCCCCTCCCCAATAAAGTCACCAACAGCCCCCTCACTGTTCTGTCATGTGCCTGGCACAAGGCCCCTATTGTTACCAGCCACTCTCACTCCAATAATTTCTCCTCTAAATGACACTGCACCACCACAGGTCATTTCAAGGGGACTGAAAAGAAAGATTTTGCATCTGTTTTGAGTTGTAGGCACCAAGGGGGAGGGGGCTCGAAACCCCTTGATAGCTGGCAAATGGTAATAGCAAAATGTCTCTATTGTTTGTGTCTGAACAAACAACCATACTACATGAGAGTTTTTATTGTCCTCAAGGCAATCTGCCACGATTGCTCCCCTTTGCCCATACTCTACAGAGAGAGAGAGAAAGAGAGAAAAAAATCTCCACAATAGTCACAGTTAGGAAACCTTAGTGAGAGTTTAATGACCAGCTACCAACTAATGGATGGTGAGTAACATATGGCAGAGCTTGGCCTCTTCACATATTGATTAAAAATAATTTAAAATTTAAAGCCAAGTTTGTTTGACAAGGTTCCAGCTTCTCAGCAGCCACTTAACAATCTGAATAAATCTAAAGGGGAAAAGTTTAAATTCTAACTAACCCAAGGCAAAGCAGAACAAAGTCATTGTCACATTACATAATTGAATCTATTACATTTACCCAAGATTAACAGCCAACACTTCACGATTTTCTGCCTCTACCTAAAATAGTTTCTGATGCAAACAGCAAAGCAACTCCTTGCAATATTTGGCAGCCTTTGTAGAGTGCCTTTATTAGACCCTCTTTATTAAACACAAATATTAATGGCCATAATCAAGACCTGCTAGTCACATTTAAACCACATAATATTATTTAATGCAATAGAATGAGTCTATTCTTATGCCCTTGAAGCACCACTTGAGTTCAATGGTCATATTTTAATAAACATCTTTGCATTCTTTTTAGATTGACGAATGTCAGAAGCTGTAGCACTTGAGATAATTGTTCCTAGTGAATGGATTTAAATAAAGTCTAACTGGATTACTTTTTATTTGGTTTCAAAACCAGCCACACGCACTAACAAATGGATTAGATAATAGCATAGAATTTACAGTACCTGTCTCTATCAAGAATCAGATGTGCAGCTAAGAAGATTCCAAGTAAATGCAAGGAAAAAACAACAACAAAAAAAAAATGCTGGTGATGAATTTTAAATGATGTTTATTTGGAAAAGGAAAAAAAGGGAAAAGTCCTCTATGGCTCAGCTATACACACAGTAAGGATCTGGATAAAGACATTGGATATTTGGAAGCTGATATAAATTGGTGGCTAAAGAATAAAGACCTCAGTTATTCTCAGGAGACTGCAACCTGCTCCTAATTTCGGTGCTGAACTGCTCCATAACCTTAGACAGGTCACTTTATCTCTAGCTTCTCCCTTAGACAGTTTTTAGTGGCTTCTACAAAATGTTCTGATCTTTGTTGAGGCTCTGCCCATTAAATCAACATGAAAGAGACACCAGTATAGGGTTCCGTGCTGAGAGCCCCTTCAGATCCACTGCAAACGTTTCCCACACCTTGCAAAATAAAAAGGTAGGTATCAAAAAACTCTCTTTGGAAATGGCACACTCCAGGTACTCAGAGAACACCACCCTGCTTAATGTAGCAGTGAGGCAAAATATCTGCCTCATTTATGATCCATGAATCCCATGGATCAGCTGAACTGGAAGGATGTAGGGAGCACAAATACTGGGAACAGCACAGATTCCCTGGTTCCTGTGAACCCTAGTGAGAAGAGCAACACACAGAAACTGTGCTGAGGGCATTTTTGGGTATGAAGCAATGGCAGAGGATGTGTTAGAAAACACAGCACTGATGACATGATGGCATATAAAAAATGACAGATGATGGCAGAAACGATGAGGGAAGAAAATGTGTGTCCTTTTCCTGAGTAGCAGCTGCAGCAATGTGGGGAGTGGGCAGCACAAGCACGGAGATGCAGCCTGGTTCTCAACCAAGAGGGTCACTTTATTCTGTGTTTTAGTAAAGTGACTTTAAAATGTTTTAACAGTTAGACTTGATTATATCTGCTGATTTCTCTTTAATGGAATTGTTAAAATACACTTTAAGAGCTGAATTTATTTCTAGAGATCTTCTATTATGCCAGCACATTAGTCCATGACAGAATTTTGAAAGGTATTAAGCTACATGTGGATGGAAGACAGAAAGAGATATCCCAAAGTGCCACAGGAGTTAAGACCTAACTTGTTTAAATGCTTTTATAGGAACACCACAGAAAAACCGCTGGATATGAAAGTATCATCTTTGAGCACCTATAGATGTGTCAAAATCTGTCTGGCAACTATGCATTAACTGCAGAGTGCTCCTTAGAGATAACAAAGAATGATTGTTGCATTTTACTGATTGGAAACTGGAATGTAGCAAGAGATTTTTCCAAGGTCACACAGGAAAATCTGTGTCAACACCAGGATTAGAAGTGAGATCATCTGGCTTCCAGCTCCATAAAATCATCCTTCCTCTCCAAAAAAATCACTTGTCTTTTCTAACAATGAAAGCAGCTGCAGGAAGGGGTGGTCTTCTGTATTTGTCTTTCAAGTTCAGAAATATAAGGAATGATCAGCTCTGGTCCTTCCCTGCATTTGGACTTCCTAGATGCTTCCCGAGGATGGCCAATGCACACTGAACACAGGAAAAGAAGTGAACAGCTTCATTCTCACCTCATTCCTTCCCCTTCATGCTCCCAGCAGCAAACAACCTAAATCAGGATTAAACAAACTAATCCTTGGCACACTCACTTTTCTTGCAGGTGTCTCCATGGAATCTGACCACATCCCAGTCTTTGGTGTTTTTTTCAAATCTACAAGGCAGGAAGCACTGGTCTTCATCAAAAGAAGAAGAACAATGGTTTAGACCAGGAAGTTGCTAAAAATCAGACAGAAGGTAGGTTTTTGAAAGAAGTTTCCTAATTCAAAGCTTAGTGCTTCACCTGTTGTATCCACCTGCATCTCAAAAGCCTGAAGGAGGTAACTGGGACTCAATGTGGATGCCAGCACCACCTTGTACTAACTCCTATCAGACAAGCATAAAACACTAAATGATACAAAACCGGGCCATTGCCAATCAGTTGTGGCATTTATTGTGCATTTGAAGTGCAATATGTTACCTAGGTTTGTTGAGTTTCGTATTTGGGACAACATCAGTGTGCCACATTGGCATGAACACACAAAAACAACTTCTGCAGGATTGCAGCTACCATGTGAGCTTCTGGCAGGCCAGGGGTATGGACCAAGTGTCCATTGAAATTGTGTTCTTCACACTCTCACAGCAAGCATTTTATACATTGTATAAACAGGATAAAACTGAAGCCTGTAGAAGGAACCTAAATGCCTTCCACAGAAAATATGCTCAGAACACCAAGGGTGCCATCATTTCCTCTCAGGCAGCTGCACGTTGCCCATAAACATCACTGGAGTTTATGTGCACACAAATGATCTCTGAACTATTTGTCGTTAAATTTAATTAAAATCTCCTGTCTGAAGGGAAAAATAACAGGACCTGGGAGTGCATTTGGAAGCCATTATGGACAGCCTTTGTGCTCTATGGAAGGGCACATTGCAGCTGAAATAGCCCCGTGTCAGTGCAAGCATGGAGGAGCACGGAAACACATGGCACTGCAGAGGCACAAGGGAAGGCAGAGGAGAGGGACTGCAGCCTCTGCACTTCCCAGGGACCTTGGATCTTCCTGGCTGACATCAGGATGCTGGGATTTTCATCATGGCAAACATTCTCCAAAAGGAAAGCAAAGGAGGATTAAGAAACCCTCATGAACAGGTCTGATCCTGATGCTCACTGAGCCCTGTGAAGCTGATCTGCCTGAGGAAGGACAGGAGGGCATTTCCAGGGAAGTCAGGGCAGCACAGGCTTGGCATCACATTTGCAGAAGCTCCTGACACAGATATTTTTAGGGTCATAAAGGACTTCCTCCTCCCTTCCTTGCCCCCCTTCTGCCAGCAGGTCAAGTAAAAGTCTGCTGCCCTGAGCTATCTCTCTTAGCAATCTGATTAACATATGGACATACTCTGGCTTACTAAAAACGGGAAATCAATTTGAAAGGCAAGACAAATATTATTTGCTTTCTTCCCATCTGCTGTGATATGTGAACACGCCTGCTTTCAGCAGTGTTACAGGATTATTGATTTAGGATATTTATAGTGTTTATGCCATTATCAGGCCAGCTATCAGAAGGCTATAGGAAAGCCTCTTCGACCCTACAGGCTATTTAAATATGCAGTTGCTTTAAAAAAGTCAGATTTTCTTATTCAAGTTGACAGCATTACTATTTCATGTTGTGCCTAAAGATACCATTTCCTGCTTTGCCATCCACTTCTGTTTGATTGCAAGTCAAATTAAATGTAATTGTTAAAGGTCTCTCCTCTCTGCATGGTGACCCCGATGCGTTTCTAGGCTGCTGCTCTGACCCTCTGGGTCTGCAAAAAGCTGATTTTCATGACACCATTGCCTTTCTACCCATAATCAGGCTGAGTCACTTTGCTGGAGGGAGCACAGAAAGCCAGAGGACCATTTACCATAAGCACAGACTGGCTTTTAAACAGATGAGTTTTAAGAAGTCTCTCCATAAATACTCAAGCCAAATAATGGTGAAGTGGCCACAGATAACTATCTAAAAAGAGATAGCACTGTGGGCTTCCAGCAGTAGCCCAGGCCAAAATGTGAAATATCCAACTGGATTGCTACTGAGAGCATATAATCAATATCTTTCATAATAATAATACTGCATCCAACCCACAAACACTTCTCCACATTGCTCAAGCCTTTCTAGAACACCCACAAGTTGTCAGGAGGGCTTATTTTGGAATTAATTAACGAGAGCCTGTGCTCACAGAGTGCTCCATGTAGCAACGTGTGGCTCTGTCAAGGGATATGGTCCACACAGCAATTAGCCTCAGGAGAAAAAGCACCTTTTAGGATTGGATTAGGATGGCTGATGCTCCTGGAAGTACTGTGTTATTTGTGTGACTATCTCTTGACCCTTCCAGCCTTATTTGTCTATCATTTTAAGTAGAAAATAACTGGAGAAAAATGCAAGCTACTGGAATATAAACTAAAAATTAATATACATTAGTTACTAAGTAAAGCATTTAACATCCAAGTAGATTTTTAACAAATATTTCATGTGTTATGCAGATAAAGCACTGAGCTGAGACACACAAGAGTTATATGTGATTCTTACTTCTGCCAAGGCCTTTCTACAGTCACTCTTAGATCTTAGACCTGGCTGCTCCCTGTATGTTGTCATTGCACCCCAGGTAACAGAGCTGGCCCTGGAGCAGGGATTCAACTCAGCTTGATGGAAGAGTGAGACAAGTCAAACTAAGGCAAACCCCCAAATCTAGAGCAGGGAAAGGGCCTGTCACATCTTCCCTACCATTAAGGATTTGGGGACCTGAAGCCTTCACAGGAGAATGAGTGTGAATAACCAAGGCAAAAATTACTCCAGGGTTTCAGATAGGGCAAGGCAGACTAATGGAGACAAGCACTGACTTACAAAGCTACATGGCTTGAGGTAACTCAAACAGAAATGCAAGTTTAGAAAGCAATTCTGTGCTTAGGATCTGGAGGAGCTACAAGGTCATGAGAAAAACTCGGTTTAGTTCCACCACATCAGCAAACTCCCTCCTGCAGCAGGTGATAACTGGCTCACAAACATCTGGCTGCAGTTGTAGGGAAGTCCAAGGAGAAGGAATTGAAGCAGCAGCAGTGTATGAAATCATCTGGGGTTGTATCATGTTATAAGGTTACTCAAATGCAGCAGGGATGTTGGAAGTCACTGACTGAGCAGCATCCTGGCAGGACAATTCCAGCTCTGTGCACAGCGTATTCCTGAACAGCCAAGGGTTCTGCTGGGAGTTAATCACAATATTTTCTAATAACAGGCATAATTTGCTGCAAAAGTTGCAGAATTAATCTTTGGGGTCAGGTAACCCTCATGTCTCAAAGGCTCTAACACACCATCACAGGCACCGCTCCTCCTGACCGGAAGAAGCATTTAATAGGAAATCCTGACATCTGGAAGAGCACATCTGGCAACCATAACGTTTCCAAACTTGCTAAGGGTCCTTTTACATCAAATTATTACCAACTTCCTTGTGTCATGTTCTCTCTTTACAAGGTGGGCCTGCATCACCCACATTTATCCCACAGAGCAGCATCAATTATGCAATAATCACCTGCTTATCTGTAGCACTGTGAAACTTTTAAGACATTCCTGGTGCTGGTGAAAAGTCGAGAAGTTTACAGTGAGGTGTCTTTTGGTTGTTCAGTGTTACATGGCAGCTGAAAACATCCAGTCCAAGCTAATAAAAGGAGCACAGAAAGGAACATAAAATCTTCTGAGTCAGGCCTTAAGCCAAGCTCTGAGTACAGGGGATGGGAAGGACACTCTTGTATTTTCACATCTACTTGACATGAGGTTTCTTGCCTTTTTCTCTGGAGTAGTCTGGGGTTGCTGCTGTCAAACATATCCAACAACATGTCCATAAAGGAATCCCTAAAATACTTTGAAGTGTCTTTCCCACATTGTAGGATAAATTCACAGGGGGAAAAGGATGTCTCTGAACAGTTACAGAGTCTATCAAAACAGCATGGCACTCAAAAAGAAGATGTTTTGGCTGCCCTTTTACCAATGTAAGTCTCTTTTGTCTCCAAAAGCACCTCATCAGCTACATTGTTGTGATTTTCCCTCTGTTCAAGTTCTTTCTTGTGACCTTTTCCACTTATCAAACCAAGAGTGTTCCCTACAGTTCCCTACTGAGATAACTCAGAGACCCTCACCACATAAGGCCTTGGAGCTCCCACTCATCCTTCGTTGCCTTATAAACCCATCCTTTGATTCATTGCTGCTCTGTCTTGCCAGCACTCTGCAACTGGAACAGTTCTCTGCACTTGTTGATGAAAATCTTTTTGTTGGGAAATAGCTGATTTATAAAATATCACATAGAAATTATTTCACAGAGCCATTAAAGTTTAAAAAGACCTTTAAGATCAGAGATTACAACCCTTAAACCAGTGCCATGCATATTCACTACTAAACAATGTCCCTACAACCATATTCCCATATCTCCACTGTCTGGTGCACAGCAACAAAACATATCATTATTGCTCCAGAAGTGTATCAAATCAGGTCAAACCATAATTGGGTTTTCCCACTTTTTTTTAACTCTTATTTGATAAAGTCTTCTGTTAAACTAAGAAAAAAGTAGAATTTGAGATTGGATGTCCCCATGTCTGGTCCAACAAAAATTATTTTTCTAGGACTTAGCTTAGATGAAGGGAGTTATATTTACAATATTCTGTGCAAAGCTTACCTAAAATTGCAATGACTGTGTGAGGCTGACTGTTGAATCACAGAGCCCTGAACCAAGAGTTTGGTTTTTACTCTGCAATCCCAGATAATTCTCCTCACACTTTACCTTCGAGTATTCGTGCCTTGACATTTCAAGAAATACCAAGGATACTTTCCCTGACTCGATGTGTGTTCCCTCTACAGACAGAGGGCATTTCACAGGAGTCCGTGGAACAGAAACATAAACAAACCCCAGTGCCCTGCTTAGGCCTCTGATCAGGAATGCCAAACACCTCCCCCTGCTCCCTGTCACTGATATCTTCAGCCCCATGGGTCACTGCTGGTGGCCACAGCTTTGAATCACATGCTGGGCCTCCAATGATTTATCACCCCTTAACAGTTTTTGTGTTGAAGATTCCCATTTGGGAGTTCCGCTCCCCTTCACCCCCCACCATGAAGTGTTACCCAAGAGCATCAAACCCAAGCAGGAACACACACTGTCCATGTGGAAGCAGAGTTAAAGCTGTTTAAGAATACTGTTACCCACAGGCACTTTTAGCAAATAATTAGTGAAACCATAAAGGATTTTAGGAATTATGCAAAGGTTAAAAAGTTAAAGACTTGAAATCATGTTTCCGACAGACTACATGGCTGTCTGTAGCTCTCTGCACATTCCATTTAAAAACACAGTCAGTCCTGCTTTTGATACATCCTTGCTATGAAATTCACCTTAATTTTCAGCCTCCTGCTGCTTCTGTGGAACTTGATTCCAGTTTATCATGAACAAAAAAATTGTGCACAGGAAAAACTCCATCACTTACAGAGTGCCACCACGTGATGTGGTATTTTCTGGTCTGAGTAAACACTGATGCAACATTTTTCGTTCACAAAGTTTCCTGCACCTTCATTCCAAAGCCAAGCTCACTTTTAAATTCACAATGTGGGATGCTGCCTGAACCTGGGTTAAAGCCAAGCTTTCTTAGTCCCCAGCAAAAAGGTTCTGGGACTGACCTACACATCTCTCAGAAACAGATAAACTTCCTTTACTTGATCAGACTCACCAGGCAGTAATGGTGATCCCAAGTCCTCATGCCTGTATCTCAGATTCTGGCAATAACCCCTGCAGGTGGTGGTGCTGGCAGTAATGAGGATAATATTTGTTCCTCTCCTTCTGAGTTGGAGCTCTGATGGATCCAAACAATCCATCCAGTTACTTTTTCTCTAAAACAAAACAAAACAAAACAAAACAGTAGACCTACTATATGTGGGTTCTGAACACAGTTAAACTACTCATTGTACACAGGAGCCACATAATTTCAGCCACTGAACAGAGTTTGACCATTTATTAGTATTTATTTCAGTGGAAAAAAGGCAGGCCCTTTGAGCAAATGGGTCACACTTCACTCCTGCTTCGCTCCCTCACATCTCTACTGTCATTCAGTGGTGTAATCAAAGACACATAATGCCAGCAACAGAAGAATCAGGCTGGAAATACAAAATAAAGTGTTACTCAGAAAATAAAGTCCAAAAGGCAAAAAAATCCAATTCATCAGCTGTCGTAGCATGGGTCCCCACCAGGTAATAATTAGCATTGACTCCATGATTCCAGAAGGCTGATCAATCGCTTTTTTTACACTGTACTTATTAAGAAACCCCATCACCCTTACCAACAGTCCAATACAGTTTTACCTAATTGGTCCCCTTATTAAAACACCATCACCAGGGGCCAATCAAGAAATCACCCTTTGGTAAACAAATCTCCATAACACATTCCACATGTTCACAACAACAGGTGCAGCAAGTGAAGATAAGAATTGTTCATCATTCTCTTCTCTGATCTTCCCACAGCCTTCCCCAGGACTATGCCTAGGAAAGTTGTGTGCCACGCTCTGTAGCCAGAGAGCTGGTGCCACAATCAGCCAAATAGGTATCTTGGAGGGATGCATGGGAAGCCTCCTGTTGCCCAGGTCAGGGACACAGCTTCAGCTCATCCTTCCTCCATTCCCATCCAGCTCTCATGCTCATGGAAAGCAGGGTGACAAGAGGGAACAATGTGGATGGAGAGGTACAGGTCTCATCCTGGCGTGGAGCTGTAATGGAGTCAGGGAACATGAACTGCTGTGAGAACTGAGAAATACCTGCAGCTGCCTGACTTTATGTACAGCTTTAGCAACTCCCAACATTTTGTAGGTTCTTTACTGGTATAACATGCAGGCAGGAATTATTATGGGGAGAAGGTGTATTCTTTATACATTTAATCCAAATCTCCCTGGGCCAAGTCTCAATGATGCTGAGCACTCACAGCCATAACCAAAATCAAGCCATTCTGGGATTATCTTCTCTAAATACAAGGCACCCTGTTAAATGTAAAGTTATAATCTATAAAACAATAACTCAGTGCATATCTAAAGATGTTCAAATAGAAATGTACAATTCATAAAGCACAACATGCAACACTACCTTACGAACAGGTAACTTACCTGGGCAAAAGGGCAATCCACCACTAAAACAAGGCTACAACACAGGCTCTCTTCTCACTTCCTTTACAAAGACATGGAGTGATAATAACCAAATGTGATTGTCCAATTGCTAGCATACTGTGTACAAATAGCATTTTTGCATGATGTCACACAACTACCACTGCCCTACATGGCAACAGGTCCTTAATAAATAGGTGTCTGTGACAACGAGGGGCAGGCCAGAACCCTAAATGGCAAACTGCTTCTTCCTTATAGTTCTACCACTTACCATAGACTGTGAGTAGAAGTATTAAAATTAAAAGCTAATACACAGGAGGCTTGTTTATTGCACTGTATGGACTGAAGAATTTCCGCCATATGACACTGAAGGCAGAGTGCACAAAAATTCCTCTGAAGTCTGCAGAGAACGTTGAACAGACCCTCCTCTGTATTAGCCTCTTTCTCACATATCTGTGTTTTGAATTTTAACACAGCTGTGAAAGAAAAAAAAAAAAAAAAAAGCCCCACCAATAAGCTTTGCCAATTGGGCATTCAAAAGTCGGAGACAAAGGAAAGTTTGGGGAGGAGATGAGTTTGCTGTGGGCAGTGACTGTGTCAGACAGCCAATGACATCACTGCCTGTGCTGTCTCCATCACAATTTTCCAGAACAGGATTACAGCGATGACAGATTCCATTCCAAAACTCCCAGGCAGCTCTTTACATAGATGTTAGCAGAACAAAAGCATTACACAAGATTTCCTCTCTCTGTCGAGCAGCATTTGATGTTCTTTAATGCTCACCTTGGGAAAAGCTCTGGAGAACCATATGGACTTGCTGAAATCACACAGGATGTCCTGTCTCACAGGCCAAACTCACGAGTCAAGGAACCTCTGTGGGGCAGACAGAGCAGAGGAAGTGGGTTTTATTTTAGTGGTGCCTTTTATTTCCAAGAAGAGAGCAGAGATAGCCTCCAAAGTTTTGCACATCACCTCCAAGTCCAATGGCCATGTGTTGCATAGAAGATTATTATGGTGGCTTATTTGGGCATAATGGGGAGTAGAAAAACAGAAAAAGCATCAACACTATGAGCTGTATTAGAGAATTCTTCAGTATCCACAAATAAGTAACAGAAATTTTTAAAATCCTTTCACTTTCATCTTTAAAAACTCAGTTCCCCACTTGTGCAGAATTCTGAACACAGCTGGTTGTCTAATAAAGTACAGGAAGTCTCAGCTCTTGATATTTGGATGTAAGCTTTCACTTAAAATTAATAACCACCATTGTCATGTATTTCAATTTAAACTGGCCCAGTAGTTAAGAATTTATGTGCTCAGTTAACCTAGTTCCCTTCACTGATTCAATTATTTTTTTACTTTCACCATTGACAGGAAGTTATTAAATAAATGTCCTTATTTTTTGTGGAAATTTAATCTGATTTGTATCTATTGCTGATTTCATCATCTTAAACAACACTCAGCATCAATTCTCTTCTGTGTCTCACTTGATCTGAGTAGAAATGTTTTCTTCTTCTCAGGAGAAAAATGAGCAAACATTTTCAAAATTTGATGCATACAATTGTGCACAAAGCATTTATCTAATTTTATCTAATTTTCATGCTCTGTATATTAGAGGAATCATCAGAACCTAAAAGCAGATAAAAATAATAGCACACATTTTTTGGAGTTGCCATTTTTTAAAATTCCCCATAAAATGTTATAGTTTTATCATTTTCCCAGCCTTCCTTATGCATGTACCTCCATGTTGGTATTTAGTTAATGGAAAATCAAAGGAAATTTAACAGGTGTTGTTGTAAGGAACCACTTAGACTTGGGAGAACAACTTCATGGTCATTATCTAGCTTGTGGTCTGGAGCCACCCTGGAAGGTTTGGATTTCTTACCCAGCTCCATTCCCTGCCCCAGCCTGATTAATAAATGCCAGTGAAGACCAGGCATATGTTTCAGACAAACTCTGTGGAAGTGCCTCCTCCACAGCTACTCAGGCCCATCTCTGCTTGCTGTATAATTCCTTTGTCCCCTGCTGTAGCCTGGCTCTTCTGCAGTGTGATGAAATGAATTCAGATGAAGAGCACAGCTACTGACATGCTGCCCACCCCAAGCGACTCAGGCGCTTTCAGCTTTGTTGCTGTGACCTCCCAGGTCCCCAGGATTTATCTTTGTAGACAACACCATCACCAAAAGCATCAAAAAGTGCAAGGAAGTTGCTGTGTTTCAGAAACTCTTTTTTTTTTTAAACTTTAACTGCAAGCAAAGGGTTGTAATAAGAAAGTATTACATTGCATTTCCAGGCATGTCACTGCAAGCAAAACCAGTTTCACATCTTGGGTAGTTTGAGAAGCAGACAAATACCGTGACTGTCTTTTTCTTCTTGATGTCCCTGTATAATTGATCTTGAGCTAGGAACTTTGCATTCCAGCAAAAGCCTGGATTAAAAACCTAGACCAACAACAGTCAGCCATCAATCTTGAGGCAATCTATCCTATCTGCAACCATTTGTATGAGCCATTAGCTATTCAGTAACTCAGGAAGAGATCATCTTTCAAAGAGAATAAACTCTCAGTGCATATCCCCATTCATTCCTCCTATTCTTTTGCTAATTCCCATCTATTACTCCCTCAGCACTCGCAGTGAAATTGCATGCTCATTGCTTTGGTCATATTTATATACCACATTACTTAGCATCAGAAAAGAAGAAATAACTGCTTTGGTTCTTTTCCACATACAATTTCCAACAAAGATTCGAGAGAGAATTTTCCAAAAATACTGCAGACCAGGATGCAATAATATCCTCCAGCATGCATCCATACCTACTTGATTCTCAGTTTTATCAATTTCTCCTGACATCATTCCTGAAATGCAATGTAGTACCAGGAGCAGCAGCATTAAATTAAATAAAACTAAATTAAATTAAACAGCACATCCTCACTGTGAGGGTCCTTTCTCACTGCCAAAGCAGAGTAAAATGAGAGGTTAGGTAAGATAAAGGAGACAAAGGCTTTGTTTTCAAAAAGGCACCTCTTCAGAAGGCATCTCCTCTTCAAAAACTTTGGAGCTGTCTTTCCTGTGTCTGAAAATACTCTCATTTTATACACATACATTTTACTGAGAAAACATTCAAAATTCACCTTGATGGTCAGTTATGCTGCATGCCTGTATGGACCAAGGGCAGGGAGGAGGGATGTTCATTGCTGGATCTTTTCACTGTGCCCCTGCCTCTCCCGAGGCAACTTCCTGCTTCATCTACTGCCCCAAATCAGCCCCATCAGGTGAGCTTCTGGCTGAAGTTGAGTCAGGGTTGCAAACTCAGCCTGAATGTCTGCTCTGGTGTTCATACATCAGTAGAGAAGAAGAAAGAAACAATTCCCCTGTCCTGGGCTGAGACAGACTCCTTGGAGCCTGCTGGACACAAGCACATTGTCCAGTGTGTGTCTTCAGAGCACCAACCTACAGCATCCACAGCCTGCTGGACTTCCTAAGTGACTCCATTACTCAGGACAATCTTCTTAATTGTTTAGGTAAATTTTTCCAATTGTTAGCACTCCTCTGGGGTATTCCCATTGGAATTCTTGTTCCTAAAGAACCAACAATAGACTAAAGCAAATTGTATTACAGACTGGTCATTAAGTCTGTTACATTGTTTTTCCTTCTTTTCAGATAGCAATTACAGCCTGTGAAGTGTTATTTTCCAGTACATTGCACTGAAGGTCTTCCTGACCACATGAAGATTACAATTAATTAGCTCATGATCTTTCACTTACTGAACTTGGTTAAAAACATCACATTCAGAACTCCAACTATATTTCCAAGCCATCAGGTTCACAGCATTTTATGTTAAAGCTAACAAATAATTTCAAAAGATGCTTTTTCAGTTTTTATAAATTGAAGTCAATTTGATCAAGCCATGAGCAATGCAATTTTCAAAGTCCAGGAAAATAATCTGGTGCCTAATCATGGCAGAAGAGTCAACCCTTACAGACTCCTCTTTAAATTCCTAGTCTAAACAGTCATATTTCTTAGCCAGAAACAGCAACACTGAAATAAAAAGGTGTAAGTTATTTGAAGGGCTTTTTTTTCTTAATATAAAAAAGTTAATTAATTTTTTTTAAATATAAGAAGCATGCATTTTCTGACCAGCTTCACTTTAAAGGAATTTCATATGCACAATTAAGATACTAAGCATGGGCCCAACCATGTTATGAATTTAAGTGTGCCAGTACTGACAAATCATTGGCACTTAACAGTTCTGTCTTTAAAATCATCATAATTTGACTTCAGAGCACTGCAAAAAGCTAAAAAAAGATTTTAATAGCTGGAAAATGACTTTTCTTTCCAGACTGTTCAGAGAACTGTACATTCATTGTACTTTTGAAAGCAATGTGACTTGTGAAACTGGCAACTTTCCCATCCATAATGTCTCAGAGATGTTTATAGCACATGATATTTTAATTGCCCGGTGACAAAATTATTTGGAAATAGATCAGTTTCACAATGCATTTGCTTCGTATTTTAAACAAAAAAGCATGAGGTCTGAATATTGCTAAGGTCTGGACATAAGCCTGACAAAACAACACAAATGTTAGGGGAAGGTGTCCATAATCCACCACCCTTAGTGCATCCACAAATCCATATGCACACACTTAGGTGTGGGCAGGGATTCAGTCTGGCCAACAATTATCCAGGTGCATCAGAGATTCATAACCCTCATCAAGTTTAACCCAGGCCATGTCTTCTAAAGGATGGTCTTCCCAAGCAAGCAGTGGCTGCCCAGACCAGCACTTCAGCACTTCTCTTTTTTTTGTTGTTGTTGTTTTGTTGTTGTTGTTGTTGGTTTGTTGTTGTTGTTGTTGTTTGGTTGGTTGGTTTGTTGTTGTTGTTTTGGTTTTTTGGGGGTTTTTTGTTTGTTTTGTTTGTTTGTTTGTTTGGGGTTTTTTTGTGGATAAAACCGCAGTAGCTTCTAAACAACTACTGCTATCTGAAATAGGGAGCTGCTGGACAAAGAAGACAGAGTTACTCAAAAAATATATCAAGTCATTCTACAGTCAAATTATAACATTGTAGTCTGATTTGCATAAACCAGGCC
Organism: Urocynchramus pylzowi; assembly: GCA_013397555.1. NCBI lineage: Eukaryota > Metazoa > Chordata > Aves > Passeriformes > Fringillidae > Urocynchramus > Urocynchramus pylzowi. The sequence goes on from VZRH01006258.1 coordinate 580,615, forward strand.
ACAGAATTCCATCTAGCAGATAAACTGATTTTTTTTTTTTTTGGTGCATGTATGGAGGAGTATTTTTTTACATAGAGTCTCTCCCTGAACCTACAGGACTGATTGGATGTGAATGGGGTGTCTGCTGCCTTTTAAGCCAAATTTGCCATCTTTGATTTGATGTATAAAATACTCAAATGGCTTTGGATACACCACTTGGGGGACTGGCTTTGACTGCATGTCACACCTCTAAACCTGGACTCTTTTTTTATAGAACCAGTATTGGATGTGGCCATGTAACCAAACTCCTGCAGTTTTGGAATTTGTACCTCACTTTCTCTAAGCCCATGCACAGAAAAAATTTAATCTGTCAACCACACACCAAAAGATTTTTTCTTAACATCCCACCTTTTTTAAGAGGTAGTCAGGAGGGTTGATTTGCTTGGCAATTACATTCAGCAGAGAGGGGAAAATAATAAAATGTTTAAATGTTTTTCATTGCAGCTTTTTAATTTGGAAGCTCCTTCCATTTCCCAAGATTTTGGTTTGTTTGTCTTATTTTTAACTTATCATACCAGGGTTCAAAGGTAAACTTATAAGGCATTTTTTAGTTAAAATCAGGGAAAAAAGTCTCTTCAGTACAATCCACAGTTTTAGACTCTTGAAACTGTGTGTGCAAAGGGTAAAGAATTTCCTTTTTATTTTATTTTACAAAGCACACGAAATATACACTGTACTTGACACGTGCACAACTCAGGGCATTTGATCCAAGTCCCATTTACTGCACTTGGTGATTTGCAAATTTAGGTCCTGCTGAAATATCTGAAAGGAAACCCTCTTATGAGCATGCTTTTGATTTACAGCAGCTAAAGTTCTAAGCTGTAGATAAGTCTCTTAAATATTTGTTTATAGGAAAAACGTGGGTCCCACTCCTAAACTGGGATTTTATTGGAAGGCTGTGGTGGAAAAGGAGTTACATCAGTGTTCCTTGCCATGTTAGAGATCATGTTTTGTAAATGGGGACTGACCTTTAGCTGTACCAACACTAGTAGGTGTCACTGTAATTTATTCCTTCATGGGATTTCCTCTCTGGTACTTCCCCAGCTCCGTGGCCTTGTTTATCAGCTCAGCAGTGCTTGTGACAAAACATGCCCATATATTCCACGTCACATCCTCACCCGGAGCAAGGGGAGCCAGACACCCTGAAATATGGAATGTGCATTAGCCAGCATGCTCCATAAAATTTCAAAGCCTGAGACCTTTTCACAGCCTGACAGATTTTCCCATATAGCTTTCCACATTCCTGGCGTAACCCAATACAGGCACTGCCGGCCGAATGATAAACAGAGACTCCTTCAGGAAACCTTGGGAAAGTGGAGCCTCAGAATATTATGCTTTGCTCTGAATATTCCACAGGTGACCGAAGGCTGCACAGCCCATTTTTTCAAGACAGACAGAAAAAGTAAAAATGGGACAAAAAAAGTAACTAAAAGTATCTGGCAATGACTTAACACCACCCTCAAACACTATCTTTAGTGAAAAATAAAAAATACTTCCGATTTTTTTGGAAAGTTACGAAGAACTTTCCAATCCTGGAAAAAGCAGAAGTAGCATTTCAGCAGACACATTATTTTATGTTGGTTTTGCATTATGCACATCAAGGCATTTTATTGCAAATAAAAAAATTTAAGTGCAAATCATGAGAAGCATGAAAAGTCATTTCTGCTAATTGACTCACTTCTATTTTTTCTGTTTACCAGCTGTGGTATATGTACAATATATCTATTTTTTTGCACCAGAAAAAATAGATATATTATACATATATCCACTGCAGCCCCAGTTACAGGTACTCAGAAAACATGAGCCTTGCCACAGGCAGCAGGCACCCACTGAGCCAGGCTCTGAGCAGCATTCAGACCACACAAAAATATCCCAGACTGGAGCCAGGGCAGGTACACACTGCCAGGCTCCTCCAGGTCACACCCCAGGGGAAAGCAGAGCATCTTCAGAGCTGCTCTGCTTCCCATCAGTTGTCAGGGGCTCAGAGCTGGCGCAGGTTTCAGGCATTGTTGGGATGTTTTGACCACACTTATGGCTTTGCAGCCTGTGGAGCACGGGAAGAGAGGGGCAGCAGAGGATTGCCTCTCTCACAGAGTGACTTTTCATGGTGCAAATCCAGAGCAAAACCTCCGACAGCACAGCCAGGAGCCCGGCCAGGATGAGTAATGAGGACCTTCTGTGCAGCCACTGCACGTAGTGAGAGCACAAAGTACACGGGGTTTGCAAACAAAATAATGCACAAAGGACCATGGCCACTGTGCCCGTGTCAGAGCTGGGAAAGCTTCAGCTGGTACTGTTTGCAGAAGCTGTTGGCATCAAAAGAGGGAATATGTAGCTCCCAATCTTACAAAAACCTGTCCTATCTGTTATTCAAAATTATCTGTTGAAACAAAACAAACACGCACCTGTGTTTCTGACCATGGATTTGGGCAAAGCACTGGACTGGGTCATACTTTCATCAGCTGTTATCCTTGTTTATGACTGGACAGCAAAACCAGATCCTATTGCCTCTTCTCCCTCCCCACACTACTCTGTGATGCCAACAAGATGACAGAACAGTATTTCCACACTGGGTCTTTAAGCAGGCAAAATCTGAAGATTATTTTGAAGATTTCTGCCGTTCTTAGTGATTAAAAAAAAAAAAAAAAAACCTGAAATCCTGTGTCATCAAAAAAAAAAAATTGTGTTTTTTGGCATTCATTTAACTTTAAATTCTACGCAAAAGGATAAAGCAGGTTCATTAATTAATAGATACCAAGTGCAAAGTGGCATCCACTCTGTCGAGGTCAAGGTGTTAAATGGCTAAGGTGAAATTCTGATACTTAGTACAAACCATAGCCATGTCAACACTATACTAAATCTGGGAAATTACATCCCTTGTGCTACAAAACAAAACAAAACCAACAAACAAACAAAAAATTATGTTTGCCGCTGGTGGAAGTAAATATTGAGAAGTAACTGACAACTGAGGATACCACATATTTTAGTAATTTTGCTCACCTATGGAATGCAGTGAGCTATGAGCCAAGTAAGAACTTTCAGGATTTCCAGCTCTCCTATAAATTAAATCAGGGTGATCTGAAGACAAGGAAACAAATACATCCAAGAGAGGCTTCTCCCTTTCACACACAATACAATCAGCATTGATCGTAGGCAGTGAGGAATTTCTAGGAGACAAAATTCCCAGGTAATGGGCTGAGGGAGAACTTGGAAAGAACCATGACCCCAGTTCTGCTGAAAAAATGTTAATATTTATGAGAAAAAAAAAATTATTTTACTTCCCAAACATGTCTTTACAGTCTTGATCTAGAGACACTGATAGAGACACAGATTGCTCAGAACATATCCATTTCTACATATAATTACATCAAAAAGGTTATACATTTCAGTGTACATTATCTGTAGAGCTTATTTTATTGTTAATAATATTACTCTAACATGTAGATGACAGAAATTCAATTCATCACTAATAATTATGCACTATTTCCCACCAAAGGTAAATTTATCTGGTTTTAAGGCAGAGAACAATACTTTGATTAACTCTACATTTTTGGAATCCAGCCTGAAACCTCAAATTTTTTCCAAAATACAACTATGTTAATAAAAATCTCAAACTAATCATCACAGAAGTTACACATACTCTTAGCTAGAGAAAAATATCATGAGTGGAATTTGGGAGAGACTAATTCCCTCAAGCACACCAGAAAATTGGTAAGCATCTTTATCTTCATGTCCAGAAAATCTTTTCCTGTCTTACTGAAGAATAATCACTCTTGTGTGATGGAAATATATTTGAAATAGCTTTGTTTTTGGGGTTTTTTTTAATGTAATCTGCCACTTGAACTTTCCAATTAATTCCCAGGAGCCACTAAAATGCCTGATGCAACACCACAATTTTAAAATCATCTGTGGTCACTGAAGCTGACCAAGCCACCATGTGTGCACACAATCTCCACCAGCAGTTGAAGACCAAGCTGCAGAACAGGTGATGCCACCATGTGGGGCCTTGACTGCTAAATGAGGTCAACTGACAGGCATTATTCTGAAGGAGGGGGACAACATGGAAAGAAGAGCCAGGGTTGGAGAGGAAGCTTTGGGAGGCTGAGCAGCAGCCTCACAGGCAAGCTCCTATTGTGCTCAGAAACAGAAAGAATTTGACATCTGACCTCTCCTAGGAGAAAAACCCAAGCAGCATCTCCAGAGTAGGCAGTGGAGCATGGAAGTGCACTGTCCACACAACAAAGAACAGATAAACCAAGACACACTGGATAAACAGATAAACAGAGGCTTCCTGGGTGTCTCTGGGAAACCCCCGAAGATCCATGCTTTGAGAAACAGTGCTCAGATGTCCTGTGAAAAGTTTTGAAACATCACTGAGACTGCTCTAAAACCCTCCAAATTCATAGCTCTTTTTAGAGTTTTGTGACTCACTTCCCCATAAGACTTCACTACAAGCCTGATTCTTGTATTAAGCAACATTAATGTTCTCCTCTTCCTCTTTATCCAGGCCGTGGCATTTTGTATTGTGCCCACTTGTGGCAAACAGGCCATTTATCTTTCGAAAGAAGAGTCAATGAACATTATCCCCCATTAGTATGGCTGGTAAAGGCCTCAGTCCAGAAGCAGAGGTGAAAGCACTGATCACAGCCCTTCCCACTGCAGGGAATGAATTTCCATGACATCAGAATTAATCCAGAATGCCTTTTTACTCCAGATGCATCCAGTGAAATGGGCAGATTTGTTTACCAAGAACTCCCCAATCAGACACTCCCCATTCAACAGATCTGTGCCATAGGGAATGCTTTGCTTGTGTGGAACACTTACCACCACATTGCTCCAAGTTTCCTTCAAAGCAATTTATGTCCCATTTTGGGCCTCCTCCACTGTGTGCAAGCTGAGCGTCTTTAGCGCCTTCTAAAAAAACAGCTTGGGTACCTGAACTCTAAAAACAAATAATACCTGAGCCTCTGGAAGCCTGCTCAAACAAATGTATTCAGTCAATAAAATAATCTCAGCAGAATTCCGAGTTGTGTCTTTGCCTGGCTTTGGACCAGCAAAGAATGCACAATCAAACTCCATTATCCAGGCCTTTGAAAACACAGTCTTCAAAATGGGATGGATTTGAAATGACTGGTTTTCCTGCACCAATACCTTCACTAGTGGCTTCTTCTGTCAATTATATGACTCAGGGGCAAGTGAAGGGAGAAGACCTGACTGATCTGAGACCTCTAATGGGGAATCCTGTCAGATGGATATTTTGTAATAAATTTCTCCTTGCCTTGTAATTCTCACATGCAGCCTGAGGAGAGGTAAGCAGGTTTTTTTTCCTTTTTTTTTCAAGTTGGCAGCGGATCCTACTCAAGGTAACAAGTTTCTCTGGCTACAAAATAAATATTCCACATCTGAAATATTTGAGAAAACACTACTTTTCCTTACTACATTCCATAGTACTTGGGCCATGGGGTTTCCCAGAATAGTCTAAAATGTTAACAGGGTTACACAAAGGACTACCTCCAATTAGATTATTGCTCTAAGACAGATACAGATCCGTCCCTGTACACAGCACTGCTCACATATTCTTTAAATAGTATGTTAAACCTACTCCAGGGTCTGGAGCTCATGTGAAGTAGTTTAACTGCCTAGGAACAAATTAGCTGGCTGGATCCTGTGCCCTTTTAAATGTAGGCGTGGTGGGAGACATTTTGCAGGGAATGAAAATCTGGAGGTTGCTGTGTTCAGTCTGAGGCGCCCGCCAAGGAAAGCACATTTAAGGAAAGAGACAAGGGAGCAAGACACAAAAGATATCTCGCCACCAGGGATGCTCCTGGAAGTACCTGCTCTGGGATCAGCCCAGACAGTGTGGAAGTCACACTGCAGTAGGTCTGCAGGCAGCTCCCAGTTCTCCCTGCCACCCTCCTTTCCATTCTTTCAGTATGGCACTGCTTTGTCCAGGACAGTTGAAGACAATTCTTCCAACCCTCTCAAAACATTTGTCCCAGTGATGTGTTCTAAGTACCATCATGGACAGATTCTTATTTTTCAAATGCAAAGAGAAATACTGTGTCCTGGACCAGTAGAGAAGAACCCTGCAGAACCAGCTAACTCTGCACCTTTTCCCATCATAATGACAGGGGATGTCTTCAAAGAGACTAAGAACAGGTCAAGCATTTAGTGATGCTTCTTTAATATCCTTTTCAGCTCTCAGCACTCTGTAGCACAAGGATTCCCTGCACTTAATAGCCCTTGATGAAGCCTTCTTCCATGAATTTGTCTTCATACAATGACTAGGGAGGAGAAACAACTAATTCTAGATTTTATGATTTGGCAATAATTCCCAGAAAAGAACACCAATTATATGGAGTTTTAAAAAAAAAAAAAACCTATGTCAAAGAAAAAGGTATTCTTGAAAGAACAAAATAGGGATTCTCCACCTCATAAGCATCAGTTAGAAACTTGGATGAAGAGTTTTAAGGCTGCCAATTCTCAAAGGGGAGGCAGTCAGGAAATGGGTTGAAACTCACGTGCTATAGACCTAGGTTCAAGTATTCCTTTAAATACAGGACCCAGGTTTCAAACTCACCTGGGCCTTTCAAGAAAAAAAAATTTAGACATGTACCTCTGTTATGCAGTCTGGGGATCTAAGGTCAAAATTAAAAGTCTCCCATGCATACCTAAATGCTGTGGGTGTTTCCATTCTAAATTTTTTTTTAATTTCTTCATATACCTAGAGTACTCACATCTCAGAGCTGGAAGCTCCACATCTGTGGGATAGTCAACTGTGAAAAGGGTCTGGACACTAATTACACATACCTGGACACTCATTTGCACCTTAGAGAGAAGGAACTATTGGTTTCTTCTCATTCATATGGGGATGTAAAGGTACTTTCCCTCCATTTTGTTATACTCACTTGCCAAGGAGATTATTTTTCCAAGATGTGCCACATTTGCTGGACAGGATGGACAGTGGTTGCTTTATAAATTCTCATGTTTTCCTCATTATCAGCACTTTGTCCGTGTTGCAGGAATAATTAATTTCCTCCTAATTTTCCTCCATAATGTGTGTGTTTTGCAGATGTTGATTAACACTTTTGCATATATCCGCATTATCTCATTTTGCAATGAAAAAACAAACTACAGAAGAATTCCTCCTTTTGAATCTACTTATTCTACACATCTTACTTCAGATTCTCAGAATTTGATTTTTCAGTGTACTTGTTAGTTTGTTAAACTGGTACTAATTTATTTGTTAAACTGACAATCTGAAGTTTATGGTGATTGGCAAAGGCAAATAGCAAATTAGCAAATAAGCAAATTAGGCCCAGGATCTTCAGGTAAACAGCCACAAAGCAAAGAATAAGTATCTCTAAGTGTTTTCACTTAGAACCCAATGACCCACAAAGAATTAATTTCCTCATCACTGCACTCAAAACTTGAGTCTTCCTAGAGCTTGGCATTTCATAGACTATCACTCCATTTCCGGGATATTCAAAGCATTGCTCCTGCAAGCTTCAGTCCCAGAGCACTTCGTCCTGTGCAACAAATGAGCAAAAGAAGCTGTCATGATACTCAGGAACAGAGCAAAAAATGCATATAAATCCTTAATTCTATTACTTTCTTAATGTCAGTGCTCCACTTTGGCACACCCTGTCAATACAGCCCAGTAGATGCTCAGCATACAATGCTCCACCAGCAAAACCAGAAATTTGCTGACAGCCAAAAAAAAAAAGGATGATACTTGGGTTCCAGGATTTATACCAATATTCTAAAGGGACAGTGATCCAGCAAATGTTTTATCCAGTTCTTATCCCTTTGACAGTTCCCTGGATTCTTTATTCCAAGTTCAAAGCAGTTTGCTAAATAAGTCTTAGCCACCCGAGTCATAGAATCATAGAATGTTGTAGGTCATATATTTCTAACTCCACTTTTGTCCTGTCTGCTGATAGTCCAAACCAACCTAATTTCATCAGCGTCTCCACTCTCACTCACTCCTGGAGCCAATTCTCTCTCCTACATGGTGCAGTTCCATGGTGCAGTCCAGCTTGCCTTTCATTAATTATGCATGGCCCACTTATCCTCTTTAGCCAAAACCTCACTGAATTTCTTTTTTTTCCCTGCCAGTTTCCTTATCCTCATTTCCCCACATCATATCTGATCTTGTACCCCTTGAATCTGTGGTAGGTAGCTACACAATTTTCTTCATGTGAACAAGAGTTACATATCCCTGACAGGGCTGAGTACAAAATATCTCTCAGAGTGGGACAACTACATCTTTTCAGAAAAAAAAAAAAAAAATCCAATATTTTTGTAACATGGGAAAAACAATGTATTTTTTTCTAGTCTCGTTCTTGGAAGACATTAAACTGTTCTGGCTGAAACCTTCTGAAGAGAATTCAGACGGAGGCAGACACCAAATGAAACATGGAAAAATTTAGTTTGAAAACCTACTTTGACAAAGTTGTGAACAGCTGAAAATAGGCCTTAAGGGCTGGAAGTGCCTGGCAGCCTCAGCAGTATATGCTGTTACAAGCCCTGCCTGCAGTGAAAGGGCCACCCTTATCAGGTCACCCTCTTTGGTGACAATGAAGCATAACCCAACTGCATTTCTGGAGTAACTCCGTGTCCCTGCTAACCAACCAAGACAGGACTTCTGCCATTTAATTGTCCAGCAATTTGGTGCCTACATGAATCCTGACAGGGAGACCCTCACAACACTTCCCTACTCTCCAGGGCCGTGACACAGAACATGAACACGCGTTGTGAGATTTCCCCCGAGCCCCAGTTTATGAGGTGGCAGTACATTGCAAACAGCTGGTGACTGGGCCCCCAGCTGTCCAGATTCCCTCTGCCAGAGTCAGTCGTAGCCCTACTTGTGTCTTCAGCTTCTCCTCCCTGAATTTGGCTGTAATGGACCTACCTAAAGTAATTAGGCCACCTGTTGCATCGCCAGATCCATTTAAGGGAGTTCTTCAGCACCCCGGTTTACATGGTTTGACAGGAATTGTTTAAGTGGATACCAGTGTAATGGCACTGCAAAGTGAAATCGTGGCATTATTTTAATCAATAAATATAATTACATGCTCAGATGACCGTGAGCTTGTTGTAATTAGTTCTCCATAACATAAAGCAGTCTGTAAAATGCCAACTTTTTGCACATTACATGATGTGGGATGGGAATTGCATTTGCAGATGATTGGGATATTTACAATCAATTGAGTACAGCTCAGAAAGATGTTTTATCCCTGGTTAAAAAAAAAAAAAAAGAAAAAAAAAAGGAGTATGAGTTGTAGAACTTGAAAATGGCTATTTGTTTTGGGAGTAAATTTGGTTTTATTGGTACCACAGAAAAGGTCACCATAAATTAGCACAGTCCTAACACAGACCAGTTCTGCATCCAAACGTCATACATTTTTATTTTTGGTTTAGATGTATTAATAGGATCTGTTTAATCTATATATTCATATACATACACACACACACACACACACAGACACACACACACATATATATATATATATATATATATATATATCCCCATCTTAGAGGTTCTTCACAATAATGTCTTCAGGCAAAGAGTGAGGTTTCTTCTCAGTAGGTTACATGGTAATTTTGGCCACTGCTTAGCATGTTAATGATATAAATTAATATAAACATACCAAATATATTTATATGCTGTAGATTTTAATCAATTTATAAAACATACAAATAATTTTCCATTAGCAAGGATTTTTAAAGCACAGTATTTCACTTTTATTTTTCTCTTTCTTTACACATACCTTTGTTTCATGTCTTAAAAGGGGGCTCCATCATGTAATCTTCATTCACTTTGTCCACAGCTCAAAACTGACATTAAGCACTTGTTTATTTTTAAATACATCCTTAAATGCAAAAAAAAAAAAAAATCAACAGGGTATAAATATCTTTTAAATATCTAAATGTCAGCACACTGCTCCATAGGAAATACCCAGAAATACCAGTGGATACTTTCACATCATACCACACTTAAAGGGCTTAGATTTTTCTTATCTCCATGAAAAGAGAGAGGGAAAAGGCCTATGGGGATAAAGAGGAAGATCTCAATCTCCTTTGTATTTTGCACTCCTGAAGGTATGATAGTCCTAATTTTGTAATGCAGCATAAACAGGATGGCTTCCCACATCCTGCAGGATGGGATAACAACTATATGAATGCAATGCGAAATTAACCAAGTTGCTATGAAAACTGCTTTGACTGAATAAGGAGTTTAGTACACAACAAGATCTAAATTAACTCTTCAGTCAAAATTTTTATGATTATTAAATTAATTAAATGTGCCTCAAAACATGGATGTTCTAATAAACTGCTTGGGGTTGCAGCCAGTTTTACCATTGTAGGATACAGAGCAAAATTATGCCAAATAATATTTGGCCAGACCACTCTTATAATCAGAGTGCAACTCACGTGACTCAAATAAGGTCTAAATAAAATGTTTTAGATACATAAATACCAACAGATCCAGTTCATAGGGTATGGTCCATAACAAGACCACAAGCTCTGATTTACAGGGAAAACTTGAAACGCTGCCCTGCAGGGATAAAAAAATGAAGTTGTGAATTCCACACTGGTGTCAGTTCCAATATCCCCAAATGTTAAAGGCAGTAAACCACAACTTCACCTGTACAGCTTCTCATTACATCCACTTTTTTAAACAATTAATACAAACAGTACACTGTCAAATGCAATTTCAATAGGACTGAAATAAAGAATTATAAGATTTATTTCTTAAAGGCACTATCAATTTCTCCACAAGCTTCATTTTGCACACAACAGCTCAGAATAGCGATGATTAACTGAAAGAAGAAAAATGGATCACTGTCACTATTTTTCCAGTTACTCATTATAAAAGGTATGTCTGCACATCAAGTAGACAACATTTCCCTTTCCCTTTTTGGTTTGCTGGTATCAGGGAAACAAAAAAAAGACAGAACTATCATTAAAATTAAGAATCAGAGAAACAGACAAGCGGTTAGTATATCTACATATAATTTATTGTTGTCTGGCAGGATTTCAAGCCCATGACATGCACCTTCAAGCATTACAGGCTGTTTTGTAGATTGGTCATCCACCATAAATAAAATCTGAGGCTGGAATCAATTGACCTGACATTTACCCTGCTCCACTGCCTAAGCACATACCAGCTCACATGTCTGATTTTTAGGAGGCTCTAAAAGACAAAATTACAAGGGCTGATGAGCAGTTACTAATGACAAGCCTGTAGGAGTGTGTGAGCCATGAATGGGCCAGAAACTCTGTATGGGAATACTGTAGGCTTTTACCTAGCTGAACTCTGATATCATCATGTGAGCTACCAAGAGATGTAGAAATAAGTATATGAAGTGGTAATCTTCACTTTCACATGAGATAGAAAATGATCAAACAAAAAAAAAAAAAAATTTTTTTTTAAAAAATTTTTTAAGAGTGACTAGGCCAAGGATAGTGCATTTCTTGGGCACGGTAATACAATTTTCCTATCTTTACTGTAGAAAAATTAAATTCTTAAAAGACAGTATTACACTGAGTTGCAGTAAGAATTAAGTTTTCGACTTAATACAACACCTATTTTAAAGAAGACAGTTCATTTGAAAAAATTTACTTCCTTTTGCCAGGTAAGTTAACCAAGAAATCCCAGGTCACTTTGTCCTTGGGCAAGTAGTCAAATCCTCCAGTGTCCTAGTAGGGTGCTTGTTTCAGCCTAGACATGAAGGTCACCTGCAGGGTTTTGGTATCAAAACTCACTCGTGTTGTCACCCCACCCATTGTTGGTGCTGAAGCACAGCCAGAGTCCATCAGACAATCTCTGACACACAAATCTGTCTTCCATGGAACGGATTATTCCACCTTGTACTGGTACTCATATAGATCACTTGCTAAGAAATGTAAATATTTGGCAGGTTATGGTCAGCTAAAAACATTCGGTCAGTTTCAGATCTGACTGGCTGGGAAGAGCCACGAGGAATTCGGTAACAAATCAACCAGCCAGGTAAAAATCCACTCCTGCCAGCCCACAGTGTGGCATGTGGACACTGAGCACTCTTGGACTGCCCAGCAAGAGGGTTCCTTCCAGCTTGTCCACATCATTTAATTGGCAGAAGTCCACCAGTCTGTTCCCAACAGCAAATTCATGCCCAAGTTGGATAGGAAGTCATTTGACTCAATCAGTTGTCATTCCTTCCCCTCTGTCAGCGTGAGGCCTTCTGAAGGATCTTCACTCGGCTGCAGACTCAACAGGTCATTTCTCTCTCATCAGATCCCAAGGTAAAAGCTGCTCTAGCTCCATTTACCTTACCCAGCTCTCCCCATTGTCAATTCAAATCTGAACAAGCCTTTTGAAGTCTCTTAGTCCTCTTTTTTTGTGTCAGGAAACCTTTGGGACAGTTTATAATCTATATAAGCACTAAGACAGGACCACAAAATGAATCGTATTAATATAATTACAACCAGTAAAACCATCAAAAGGACTGATTCCATATTTAAGCTAGAATAATGAGGTAATGTGAAAAAAAATACTCTGGGAGATCTAATTATATAATGCAGTATTCAGTTCTGTACGGCCAGCCCAGCAATTCCTCTAACATTCCAATCAAAGTGATCTCACTAGCATGTGAGAGAAGAGTCCAGCTGACAGATTTGGGACATGTAACGTACTATTTAGTCAAGAGGCCCCATGTGCTATTCATAAAGAATTAACAACTCTTATATTGACAATGACAGTATTGTCAGAAGACCTTTGGAAGGGGGAAAAAAACCTCCATAAACTCCGTCTCTGTGAAGTTGGACTTTTTTTTTTTTTTTTGGGCCCTCTTTTCCAATGCTGATGTAATCTCCAAACATCTCCAGCAGCAGCTGCTCAGCGAAACCAGGCACCTTCTCCCTAGTCCCTTTCAGCAGCACACGCAGCACTTTCCAGCTCCCTCAAGACAATCAGGGCCTTTCTTTCACCAATTAGCTATCACTTCAAGAGTCCTGCGCTGTCCAACGAGCTCTTAAGAATGGTCTTTGCAGGAAACAACACTGGAGGAGCTTTTTTTTTTCCCCCTAGACAAATGAAAAGGGGAAGAAGGGGAGGGGGAAGAGGGGGAGACAAAAAAGCACAAGAAAACAAATCAGAACACAGAAGCTGTCCAAAATGCATCACTCATTTAGTACATCGACAAATGCAGAAATGTCCTCAACAGCCAAGGCTAGAGCAAAGCACACACACACACAAACACAAAAAAACCTGCTCCTACTTTCTTTAGGAGATAGTTTGTTTAGTCAAATATGTTAAAAAGGTTTCATAGAAAGAAGTGTTCTTGTTACAGCAAGTCTGAGCCGTGCAAACTGAAAGGGAATGAAACTCCTGTAAGATTATGCTCTGTTTCCTTATTTGGCTCTCCAAATGTAAAGCAGCATTATTCAAAGTAGACACTATAGGAAAGAACTCGGTTTAGCTCACTTTAAATATAGATGGATTGATGAAATGAGTAATTATTGGAACGTTAAGATCTTTTCAGACTTACTAACTAGCAAGTTCCTTTCCCCAGAAACCGCACTTTCTGCCTAAAAAGAAATTAAAGCCTGATTCAAAGACATAAGGCTTTGGGAATTTTACATTCTTTTTCCCTTAAATTCAGGGTACAGTAATACCTTGAGGTCCTTGGAGATGCCAAGTCCTCATTAGGACTAGCACAAATTCCAGGACCCAGTTCAGAAGAAAACAAGGAACTTTTATTGATGTTTAAGCAACTCCTTGCTGGGCCCGGACATGTGGAGTTATGAAGGCAAAACTGGGAAGTGAAATGACTTGGATATGGTTCAAGCAATAGCCCTGTGTCAGAGCTGCTTCCTTGATTTTTAAAAATTCTGCATTAAACCAAATGTCATACCAAAATACTGACTGTCAGTATCCTCTCAAAGTATCACTTTCTGGTCAAATTTGTCCTTGATTGGGCTAACCTCATGAAAATCAACATGTTGCCTACTACACAGCCAACAGAACCACATTTACACTGCAATTAAAAAAAAAACAAAAAAAAAAAAAATCCATCTCTGTTCTCTTTTATTGAATGTGTATCAGAAGTAAAGCCCTGGGCTTTGTAAACAGTTAAATGGCAGAGCAAAGCAAATACTTTCAGGGGTTTCAGGAGTTTGTTCACACTAATGGGTGTTCTCAACTACCACATTGATTCTTTAATGGAGGTGGGAAGTGTCAGAACTGATCAGATTGCTTAAAAGGCAAGAAAGTCTGACATAGCCCTGCATGCATTTATGAAGGAATAGGAATCAACTCAAATTCCTCTGGATAGGAAGGCTCAACCAAGGGATGAGTACACAAAATCAGGATTAAGGAGGAATCTTTGAGGAGGCACACCAAACAATGTCTTTTTATACCTACAGATTCCAAAAGCTGCTGAGTTTAAAGGGACTGCTCCTTTCAACTAGCAAAGACTTTGCTGAAAAAATGCAGCAGGCTGGAGAGAACAGATAAATACACATGTATATGTGACTAGGGTCACCTACAGCTACAGGAAAAATGATAAAAGGGGCCTAAAAGGTCTACCAGCTTGCCCTAAAGCAAAATCAACGACATCATTCCTGACAGCTGTTTTTCTAACCTGCTATTTTCTTTTAAGAGACCTACAGCCACACAGATGAGAAGAAAGGAAATCATCATCTCATCTGAAAGGGATTTCAGCAGGAAAAACAGTTTGACAAGCTGCTCAGTGGCTCTATCTGCTGCAAAACCTGCAAGACAGGGGCTCCACAGTATGCACTCACTTGGGCAACTGGCTCATTTTGTAGCTGTACAATTAATTATTGTTTGAGGCGATGATATCTGAATTTATTTTAGGGAAGCATCTTTGTACCAGCCCATCTGGATGGCTGCAAGGAAAGCCCATCTTTTGTGACAACCCTCTTCCTCCAGCATGGTGCAACGCAGCTATCTGTGCTCCAGCAGCATTGCTGAAAAGCACCGATTTCAGCATTAGCTGTAATCCAGCACATCCCATGCTTTGGCCACCAGCTCCAGCTCACTCTGCTAGCGCCAAAGAGCCCAGTGGCTACTTAAGGGCACACCCCAGGGACGAACTGGGGGTTCATTCCAGGGCCAAGGGAACAGGTGCCTCCTCCTGCCTGGGCTCACAAGCGGGCTCCGGCGGCTCCGGCGGTCCCTGCGAGGTGTCAAAGCCGGAACAGAGGCGGCACATCCCTGGCGCCTGGCACCGGGATGTGCCCGGGACAGGCTGACACAAAGCCGGGGCAGCTTCCACGCCGGCTGCCCGGGCAATGGCAGCTCCCTGGCTCCACATGCCACGGCTGTCAGCTTGGCACCCTGCTTTTATTCACACGCAGGAATGCTGCCCAAAATGGAAGGACAGTGCTTTCCTGCTTGGATTTCACTCCTTGGGACAGATTTCCTCCCACAGAAAATTAATGGCACGGCATGAGCAAGGCGAATTTAAATGCCAGACGAAAACTGGCGTGGCTGGATTTTAGAAAATGCGGTTTAACATGGGTAGTTGTTCTTCCCCTCATTGCAAAGTATTTCAAGAACAAGTGAGGAAAAGCATTATGTAAAGCCTATACATTGAGCATTATTATTTGGATTTTCCCAAATTTACTTTTTCACACAACAGATGTTCCTAATGTCTGGCACCATTTTTAATGATGTGCCTTTTTTGAAGAATGTGTGCTATATCACCCATAAAAGCATCCTCTCTGTTCATAGTTTATTTTGTTAAAATCATTTTTCAACTAGTCATCTGTCTAGGGAACAATGACATGATAGAACAGTATTTCTGATGGGTGATATTTTATTACTAACATATGTTTTCATCATACAACCAATATTACTACCCTATTCTGCTATAAATATTTATTAAAATCCTCTAATGTGAAACTATTTCCAAGAAAAATTTCATATTTTGCTTTTAAATTATCACATAATTAATTGTCCTGGTAAATGCCAATTGAAGGGTAGTTTAGGGGGGAAAAAAGTACATATTACACAGTCTTGTTGACTTTTAAAATGTAAGGCAAAAGATTTCACATCTCATTTTCCAATTCCCTTATAAAGCAATCTCCTAAAATTCCCTACATTCCCAAAATTTTAAAATATCAAGTAAACTTACAAGCGGCAAAGCAGACAATACAACAATAATCCCAAAACACCCACTGTTATCATCAGTCTGAAAAATATCCCAAAATATAAGTAAATTAGAATTAAAAAGTAAGATATTTGACTTACTGCATTTTCCACACATTCAAAAGTCAGGATATCTACCAAAGGAAGCAGCAAAGAGTTGCAGGTGTTGGCAAGGCTAATAAAAAGTTCTGAGTTCTTTGCTAAAAAAAAAAAAAAAAGGAAAAATTCAAGACCAGCACTTATCTGTCAGAATCACGTTCCTTCTACAGTTATCAGAGTCAAAAAGGCACCTTGTTCCAGGTTACATATGTGAAACCTCCTGAGCAAGCATTCTACATCACACTGAAAACAAAATACCACTTAGAAAGAGTCAGATCAAGAAGTCACCGCGTTAGAGGACAAAATCTGACATTCACAGTCAATTATTGTTCCACCTAAGTTGTGATAACATGCACATATCAAGATCATTAAATCTTGCATTGAGTCAAAGCAAAGTCAACACCTGCCCCATGGGTTTTCTCCTGGAAAATCCCCAGCAAACACACTCCTCCCACTGCAATCAGCTCGGTATGCCCATTTCCATGACCAAGAACAACAAGGATAGACAGAAGATACTTCATTTATTACATGTTTCATCTCTTAAGACTAACTTCAGCCTCCAGAGAACCAGAAGTATTAGTAAAACCCCAGCTCATCCTCAAAGGTGTCAAAAGTGAGATTTAAACGCAACAAAAGAGCACAAATCGCAGGAAACAGCAATAAAAGGGAAGGGAAAGGACTAGAAGAAAATGAAACAAAACCTTATAAATCCGTCTTAAAAGTGATTACTTTAAGACATCTGTATTTCCAGAAAGAGTTGATGAGACCTCTGCTGTCATTCCATGACCACCTCCATGGTCTGCTGGATGGGGCAATGGTCAGCAGGAGACATCTTGGTTCCCTTTAATTTATGGGAATTTCTTACTAGGAATGTGATCAGAACATGACCCAGCAGTACAGAACAGATCACATACAGGCCACGATACCTAATGGCAGCAATCAATTAAAAGATTAGCAATGCCCAAATGTCCACCTAATTGTGAACAAATATAAAAACACAAAAATACTTTGTGACTCAACAGAAAAAAAAAAACCAAAAAACAACAGGGATACATATTTAAGGTTTACATTATAAAGTTCAGAGCAGCTTGTTATCAAGTAATTATTATCTCCTTAGTGATCAGAGAGACCATACACAATTTGCTAAGTTTTCACACTCAGCTAGATGCCTAATTTTTGGGGTAGAAAGAACCTCAGGATTTTTTTCTGAGGAAATCAAGGAATTATCACCAAATTTAACCAGGCACAATGATCTAGCTCTAAACCAACCTTTTCTGGTGCTGTCCTTCCATCAGCAGGCTTTTTTTCCCCACTGAATTAATAGAATTCACATCAATACGGCAGAGAATTTAATGAGTACTATTTCTGACAAAAAAATATTTCAACAAAATGCCAGTTTTTCAAACACAGAAAACTGGCATAACATGCTTCAGTTTCGACAAAGTATTTGCCAAGAGCTGCTTTCCAGAGCCATACAATTCAAGATCAGTACAAATCAGACAGATCACAGTCTTCAAACATTATGCAGTCAAGGCACTCATGCATAAAACCACAGTTTGAGCCTTTTGACTAGTGCTGTAGTCACCTGTCTCTGGGCTATTCCCAAGCCTCCCTTCACTTAAGATCCTTGTTTCCTTTTCACTGTGCAAAAACCAGACTGGGACTTTCAGAAATGTCACAGGATGGAAAACTCACTTCCATCTCATCTACAACTCCATGTCTTTGGCAGACCAGATCACTTGGATTTTGCTCTGCCTGTGCTTTACCAAAAAGAGTTCAGACCCAAACCTGCCTCTGGTTTATAATTAAATTTGGGTGTCCTGGTCATCTTTTGTTTTGACTGCACAAGCCATTACAGATAGAAGCAAACAATGACACAGCTGCCATTTTCCTACAAGGTCTACCATGTGACAAACTTAACGACTAAAGAAAAATTCAAACTTTCTGAAACTAACCATAAGCAAAATGTGCTTTGGCGAACTACAGACCTTGGAAAGTACTTGAAGATTATATCACCCCACTCATAAAATGCAGTTATTGAAAAGAACTGTTACCCTTTATAAGTGATGGAAGGCAAACATTTCACATGCTGCACCGACACTGCTCCAAACCTCATTTTTTCTATTCAAAAATGAAAGTCGGGCTTTCAGCAAACTACATTGTGTTTTGAAGAAGTTTTTCATTCTACTAACAGGTTATCCTGCTTACTTTTAAAGTCTCTTTGGACACAAAAAGAAGGGGAGCTGGGGCAAAGAAGGAAAGAAAAGAGTCCATTTGAAAAAATTACACTGCTAGATTACAAGAGTTGAAAGCTGGTATGTAACTTTGCTCCGGGTGATCAAACTGCTAATCAGGAATGCTGTCGGGAACAGAATGGAATTCCAAATAAATTAGCCATGTCCAAGAAGCCAATACAACACAGGATTAAGGCTCACAAAGAAAACAAATTTATTCAGCCTACTTTATCAGAATTCTTAATAATGTGTACTACTTTTTCTCATCGCAGTCTGAGCTCTTCCACTGGAACAGTGTGGAGGAGGAAAAATGAGTCACACTTCATAAATCTCCTACTTGTACAGACACCTAAAAATGTTACATAGAGCAAGACACACAATGCCATTCTACATAAATACATAAGCTTATCACAGCCACAGGAGAAAAGTGCAGATTTATTTCTCTGACTTTATTTCCAAGGCACCTGACCACAGAAAAGGTGCTACACACTTCTGTGAAAATCTACAAAGCTGAAGGAAAAGGCTAGAACTTCACTGACCTCCACACTAAAATGAAATTCAATACCATAGTATATATATTGAATAATTAACTACAAAAATAAATATCTCTCCTCTATGACAATCCATTGCATCATGTTTTTTATCAAGTATAACAAGGAAAATTTGCAGTACTGTGGCTGAGGTACTGTCTGCAACTCAGAGCATTTGCTGTTTTCACCTCTGACAGCATCCCAGAGAAACTCTTCATAATAGCTAATGCCAAAGTCGCAGGAACATTAAAAGATGTGCTTAAGTTTCTGCCTCTCCTTGAATTGGAACTTCAATCTTTTTCAGGCTGGTTTTCCTCATCTGTGAAATGGAGATTATATTAGGCTCTTACTGTACAGTAATTTGAAGACAGAACTAAATTTTTGAAGCATTTTTCTAACAATAAAATTTAAAAAGGAGATAAAATACTCATAAGAAGTACTTCATGAAGGATCTAGACACATAGAGAAAATTGTTCCTGTGACAGAAGTGCATGCACCATCTTAGATTCTGAAAAAATTAGGTAAACCATAAACATTTTCTCACTTCAAGCCATACATTGTCCAGTACACTTATTCACTGGAAAATCAGAGACTGAGGACAATACCACTTGCATTTACATGACTCTGCCATATTTCCCTGAGAATCTATGCATGCAGGCATTTCCTTTAACAAAATTAATCAAGCAATCCACTAGCTGAGTGTGAGTGTTGGGGATTCATTTGCCTGGTGGTTCCCAGCCATGGCACTGCCCTGTTCTCCAAATGACCAAACTGCATGAGCCATTTCATATCCATGGTTGGTATACCAGGTATTTTCTAAAGAATTTTTGTCCCAGAAAAGGGGGAGTCCCTGTAAGACACCAGTTGCATCCCCTCCCCTTCCCATGATGAAACAAATTAAATGCTATTTTTATTATCACCACTCTATCTAGTATTTTATTAAAAAATACTAGATAAAATTACATGTTTTATCAAGTGTGACTTACATTTATTTTTTCATCAAGTGTTTCCTCCTCCCTGTAAGAAGACATTTGCATAAATATGGAAAGAAAAGCATATATTCCCAAATCCTCTTCTCTGGAATTGCACCTTCAGAGAGCGAGGGTCAGATGATGAAAATCATTGCTGTACTATCAAGCCATGTGACTGGAAGGGTTCTGTCTATATCTCAATGCCTCCATTAAATGCATATTAAAAAAATGCTTGATTTGAACAAAATATTTTAGATTAAATATCAACTATGATGTTCGCTCAGAAAAATAAACCAAGAAAGCAATAATCAAAAACAAAACTTTGCTTGAATACCAAGGAAAAGTGCTGATTTTCATTTTCAAAGGGGTCTCCTTGAAAAAAACCCAAATTTTTATGATTAACTACCGCAAGAAAAGTTTTGATTCAGGGAACAGCAGAAAAGGACATTTTCCCAGAGATTTAGAGCACGTCAATAAGCTGTTTCAAGTCATTTGAGACAACAATTGTGGCAAATGAACTACTGGTCTAAAAAATGTTACCTTGTTCTACCTTGACCTGCCAAACAGGGCTGTGTACACTCTGCATTAATGGACGATTCGTGGGCTTGAGCTGAGCACACGTGCAAGTGCTTGAAGATTTGGGGTGGATTTCTGCATTTCCAGGATACAGACCCAGGATTTCTGAGGGAAGAGAAGGAGGAAGGCTGCTGGCAAGGAGCAATGCCTCTCCACTGACTTGGTCTTGGCTGATCACGGGCCAAGGAGATGCATTCTGGGTTGCCACACCAAATATTTGGCTTTACAAATAATGTCATAAGTTACAGCTTAATCAGCAAGTGCACTCCTCTCGTACCCTGAAAACAGCATGCTTGAGGTACAGCTGACATTTTTATTTTTTAAAAAACTCAGAAAATAAAGCAAGTAGGTGAAAGGTAACTGTATCACTTTACAGACACAAGCTCCCCTCTGATTACAACTAATTAAGATATTCAGCAGCCTTAAAACAATACCTTTTTTCAATCAATGTACCCAGACAGAATCCACAGCTTTTTGTGATGACAAATGCCCTTTGAAAGAGTTAATAGGCAAAGGTTTGTACTGGCAATGAATAGGGCTACCTTTAATTGATCCAAGAGCCTTAGAGAGCCGTCTTATAGCGTGATGATGTATTTGGGTTGCAAGTAGGCCAAAATAAGCATAAAGAAAATCTGTAAGACCATGAGACCTTTCATTTTTTCATTGCAGCAGGGAGGGGGGGGGGAACTGCTGGGGAAAATGAGAGAACTATGATGGGGTTATCTTTGTGCTCTGGCACTTAAAATAGATAAAACGACAGAAATTTTGAGGAAAAGAGAGGAAGTGATCAGGCCATAATTCTTAGAATAAACGTCAAGATGTACGGAAATGTACAAAACAAGGCTTCTTCAGAATTAAAAAAAAAGCCATGAAAAAAGAGGAGATGACCTAATGGTATAAAGAAACATTGATTAAAGAGATACCCAGAGGGAGAAAGATATTCCATCTGCTTTAACAAACACTGCATGGCCCTGCATTCCCTCTTAACTTCTCAAGTAAGAGGAGAAAAAGTGTCTGTAAAAGAGGCAGTCACATGGATCCATTTATAATTTTTCCCCTTACTCCCTACTCATCTTTTGCATGGTTTTGTTCAAGATGTACAGGAAATGTGCACACTAAAAGTGACTCACAAAATTAAACATGATAGGTTAGTTGTAAATATTTTACACTGAGTAGCCAAAAAAGAAAAAAAAATCATTTTTATAAGGAATACAAAATCCATTCAGTCATATTTTTTCTTGATGAGACTGATTATATATTAATATTTCCTTGTAATGAAGGAAGCAGTCTATCCATGCTTACTAGTCTTTCATCAGAAACTCAATTTTGGCAGAATCCCTCCCTCACAAAGCAAAAGCTAAACAGATTTCCTTGAACTTCCACAGGTGCAAACTTTATGTCAAGGTAGAATTTTTCTGGAAAGTCTGAGGCAAATCAGACAAGAAAACTTCTAGTCTAAAAGACTATTTTCAAATGGAATTACTGTGCAAGCATACTATCAACAACTCTGTAAAAAAAATCAAACAGAAAGTTGTTGGCATCTGAGATTTTCTTAGAAGACAGATATGGGAGGAGCTAGGAAAAAAACAGTTGACATTGCTCCTTAAAAATAAAGAAGCAGAGCAACATAATATCCTGCTCCAATATATGCATCCAGATGCATTAGGAAAAGTGAGTCAAGCCCAGTTTCAACCTGGAACAGGGAACAGACAAGCTGTTCTCAAATTCCTGTTCATCCCAGAGCCATGAACGAGCCCTCTTCTAGCAGCCACCCAACAGAAAAAGGTACAGAGCCTTCATTGTGGTCTGGGAAAAAATGAGGATTGAACTTACCTCTCAAAACAGCAATACATTCCCCCATTAGGAATATTTGCCTCCTGTGAGTCTTCCCCTATGGTACAAAGCTCTGAGGAAAAGAACAGATAAAAACTTCATGTCACAACTTCCAGACATTTTTCCAATTAACCATTCTAAGCCCACATCAGCAACTACCACAGAATTACAACCATACCAAGGTGAGTACCAGCTGCACCCTTCAAAAAAATCCCTCACTTCAGGGCACAAACATCAGAAGGTGAGGAGAACCAGGACAAGTGGACAGTGGCAACCTACTATGGAAAGTTGAAATGAGATGTGCACATCCTTGCTTACTTATGCATGAAGAGACTCAAAATACTGTTTGTATTTTGTGTTTTGAGTTGCCTTCATTTTTTAAAAAAATAATAAGAATGAGAAAGTCTTCTCTCCTCGTTCCATTCAATTTCAATTCCGACTCTCAGAATCTTCCATTGTAGTTTAAAGCCAAAATATTTCCTTCTACCATATCAGGCAACTTGCAAATTCTAGCTACCAATGAGTTTTCTGAAAAGTAAACAAATAAATAAAAAATTAGGATATACAAGGATGTTTAAAGGATATCAAGTTCTTCCGGAACAATTTGAAATCAACTATTTTTGTGCAGGGCATAGCAGGTGGATTGCCCATCCCACTCTCCCCAAGCATGGTGAAGCACCAGTGTT
This sequence comes from Urocynchramus pylzowi, assembly GCA_013397555.1. Taxonomy (NCBI): domain Eukaryota; kingdom Metazoa; phylum Chordata; class Aves; order Passeriformes; family Fringillidae; genus Urocynchramus; species Urocynchramus pylzowi. The sequence goes on from VZRH01006258.1 coordinate 603,745, forward strand.
TCACAAAATAGAAGTCAATCACATTACAAAATAACTATGTCCAGTAGCTTCTTATTCGACAGAAAAAAATGGCTTTAGAAGTCCCTTGCAATCTACTTTATGATTTCATTCCATGAACTGGTACAATCAGCTTATTTGTAGGACTCTCCATACTATTGAAGATGGTATTTCTACTACTGCCCTTAGGGACAGCCTACAGAAGAAGAGCCAATATCCAGATCCTGTTCACATCAATTCAGTTTCACCAGAGAACACATTGAGAAGGGCCCTTTGGTGGCAAATATAAGCGAAATCTGAGCCATTTTCCCAAATGAAGCCTAAAGGGTGTTTACAAGTCTGTTTGTTTACACAAAGACAAAAGATGTCCCACCTGGAAGCACCAGTGGGAGCCAACAGAGCCCTACCAGGATGGCATCTCTCTACAGACTCAAACTGACCACCAATGCCAAAATTGTAAGAATCCCATAACGATGTGCTTGTCTTTGACCAAGCAAACACTGTACTGATGAGAAACTGAGGCGTATAGAATAGAATATTGAATAGAAATGAACCCAGATTTTCCAAGGGGCATCTATTTTACAGCTGCCTCGTAAAGCTAAGAGAAACAACATTCTTAAAGCCATTTCATGTTGTATTCTTGAAGGACTTTCTGTATTTGGTTAATTGTCACCCCTGCTTACATGTACACATGCACACACCTGGAACGGCTAAAACAAAGACTTAAAGGTGGGGAAAACTGATGAAGAAGTAGAAATGGGTTTTCCAGTGCCAAAGATGGACTCAGTTTCAGAGAGAAGATTAAAACCCATCAGTTTTTGTCCCTCATGCAAATGCTCAGACAAAAGTTTTCCAGGTTCCTTATAAACTGAAATAACCCTCCTGAATAATTTCTATTTTTTTAAATGGTCTCCAGCAAGCTTTAGCTAAGAGCTAGCTGAGCCTCCTTGCAAAATGTGCTGTTTAACTGAGGTTTAACTAGACTGTCATCTACAATCCCAGGCCCAAATACAGGGAAATAAAACCCACAATGTTTTCCCAAAGGAGGCAGAAGGAGTTTACACGCTGTATCCTAAGAGGCAACAGGCACAGATAAAGTTGTGCTTTCAGCTCCACCAGAATAAATCCTCAGGAACTCCACGTTGACAGAAACCTCCACCCTAAACTCTCCAAGGACTCTCCTCAGCTCAGCTGAGGATACTAAGGAAACAAACTCTGATCTTCTTTTTTTTTCAAGAAATCTGCTTCACAATTCAACATCTTTGATGTAAATCTTTTAAAAGACTGTGATGGCATCAAGTCAGGAACAGGACGGGGGGAAACGTGTTTCCGACTCCTCTGTGGGGGGACCATTAGGAGGAGGGTTAATAGCCCTGGGCATGCGATCAAATTAAGGTTTGTGCCAGTTCCCCCAGGCTTTCCCTTGCCATCAGCAGCTTCCCCAGGCTGGGCAGCTCACCCTCATCTCCTCCCCAAAGACAGCTCTTAAACAGAAGCACGACAGTCTGCTGGGAGGAAACAGAAAGATCATCACATAACTAACTTATATGGACAAAGTATGAAACGGGCTGAGGGAGGGGAAGGAGGGAGGGAGCCTTTGATAGCTTCACCTTTGGCGCGATACAAACCTAATGCACATCCAGCTTAAAAACCGAGAGGTGGGGGGAGCTGGAATTCGGACCTTCCCAACATGTGGATTGCAGCACTGAGGCAGCCCCGAGTCTAAACAAGGCTGGAGTTAGCATTCAGAGCACACAGCCCAGCAGAGTATGGGAAAGGGATCGAGCAGCCAGCCCAAAGAGCTGGCGCCACGAACTGACGAGCAGAGCGCAAGTGATAAAGATTTACTGCGAGAGAGGAGGAAACAGTCCGCTGGCCCGATTAGAGCTGTGAATACCGACTTGTTCAGGGAGGATTTTGCAGCTGACTGATCACAGGCTGTCGGAGCAGGCCTCGGACAACAGCTGCAAGGCTTGCTGGGCTGCAGAAACAAAAGGCGCCTAGCACGGTGCAAAGAAAGAGTTGACAGGTTGTTGTTAGCAGTGGCAAATGTGTGAGGTATGTCACTGTGTGTGAGAAGGGCTGGGCTGGGGTGCTGGGCAAGAAGGAGGGCAAGAAGCACAGGCAGCACTCAGAAAAAGAGGGGGCGTCGCGGGGGAGGGAGCAGGGACACAGGCTTGGTCAAAGCGTTTTCCTAAAATCAGGCCGGTGTCTGTAAGGAGGACAATCACAAGGTCTGTTTACTGCTGCCAAGATGAATTAGCCCATCGTCTCATTTATAGGACGAATCCGGTGGCACAGACTATAAGGTGCATGGCATTAAAGGGACTAATTAGACGATTCTGGCAAATCTGAATTAAGACCCTTTCTTTCTTTGAAAGCTGGAAAGCATTTCTCAGGACTCCAGTCAGATGGCTTAGGTTTTGTTGGGCCCTTTCTTTCCCTTCTGAGAAGGGATATCTTGTGCAATTCCCTAACTCACAAGGGTCTGCTCTAAATTCTGCTCTGAGCTTCAAGAACAGTTGTTAGGAAGCTGCTGGCATTTACATCATATCTGAAAAGGTCCAAACCAAAATCCTGGATTCTGGAGGAATTCAGCTCCCAGGGACAAACTTTACAGCTGGTCCCTCCTGTTAAGAGTGGGCTAAACCAGAAGCCCACATGAGAACATACCTGAGCTAGGAGCCTGCAGCTGAATTCTCACTCACACACAGAAAACAAGCGAGGTTTTTCAAAAGCTGGCTTCTAATCTGACACCCACCCCCTTCAAATCCAGTGCCTGCAGCCAAGTCCTTTTCCCAAGCAACTCTGAGCTTTCTGGAGCCATGGTTCACTAAGCATGTGAGTGCTGAGCAGGAATGTATCAATGAAACTCCAGAGATGATCAAAGACAGGAGCTGGAGAACAGGAGACCTTACTTTCAGCTCCCTGTTTGGCAAGTTTAGGATTCAGTTCTTGAAGTCTGGCAACATTTTACTCCAATTGTGACCAAAACAAAGTGTTCCAAACACCTCCGAAGCAGTGGTGCATGCTGTTTGCACACAACCACTATATTACAGTGGTCACTATTAAAATGTTTTACAAGCAGCTAAGGTTACCATGGCATTCACAGCATACTCATAGAAGGCAATACCATGAAAATCACAGAAATATCCAGCACTGCAAGTTGCAAATATCAGATGTTTCATAGTAATTAGTGACACTTTGTAAAGCATAGACTTCTTGCATTTTAACACGCATATCTATCACCAACAAATAGGAGACACTAAGAAAGTGCAGTGGCCTTTATAGTGTTCAATCAATTATACAAACAAACCTTATTTTGATTTTTCTCTTCTAAATGGTCTCTGGGACCCAGTTAGTCTAGTCCCAACGGGCAGCACTTGATACACTCTAAAGGGAATTCAGAACAAGAGGCATTTCAAGTCTTCTAACACAGCTCCATTCTCCCAATATATATATATATAAAAACCAACCCAGTGTGCAGAATACTCCATCTAGGGGCAGAAATGTGACTCAAAATTTCTTTAGCTTTTGCTTTGACATGTGTTAACCTCATTCTACCAGGTCTGAGTGCATGAGAAATAATCTGACATTTCACAGAGGTTCCAAATAGCTCTTCCTCAGTATGAGTCCATAGGTTTTTATTTTTTTATTATTTTAAATACAGAGCTTCCAGCTTGAGTTTCCGCTTAACAGTGATGAAGAACACAGGCACCACTTTTATACACCTACTAGCAACTGGACTATACTTTAAACTACAAATATTATCTTAGGGACAATTTATAATCCGTCATCCCCATATGCTCGAATTTTTCAGCTGAATACGGGTGGCCAGTGAGCTCAACTAAAAAGAATACTGAAATGCCTGAAGGACAACTTGTGTAACTATATTTTTGGATGTAATTGTGCTTCTGCTGGAGTCAAAGCAAAGTCAGAATTTGAGTGCAATGAGAGCAGAAATAATTCATGGCAGAAGTATATTTCTGAATCACAAATTCTCCCTGTAGCTGGATAATTCAGTATCATTTATGATTAATGGAATTTGTTCACCAATTGTATTTGAGAGCAATTTATACAGTAGACAGAAGCAACAATTCACAGTCTCTGAGAAAACCCTGAAAATATAAAATAATCCCCTTTAAGAACTTTTTTCTTTTTAGGGAAAAATTAGTTACAGAAGTGTATCAAGCCTTGCCTTCCAATGATGTTTTCTTTATAAAAATCGCTTTCAGCTGACAAGTCCTCACTGATTTTCCATAGTCAGCAATGGGTTACGGTTTGTCCATAATGTCACAGCTTTCCACTGCACTGTGTCTTGCTCTTTGTCTCTCTGGTACAGACAGGCTGCTTCTGAAGCTGCTGTAACACTTTGGAAAGTAATCAAATTACTTCCTACATTTGCTCTCCTTAAACACCTCTGCTTGATCCCCTGCACTCTTCCTGCTCAGCCTCCCAGCTGCGAACTTTATACTTCATAAATGCAGAGGTTAGAATTTTCTAGACACCGCTTTAATTTTTCAAATAGCAATCCAATTACTGAGCAAATTGGCACATGTGCCTGGTTACATAGTGACTTGGCACTGCCTCCACTCGCTGCTGGCAGTGATGAATGTGTTTCCCCTTCAGCCCTCCTCATCTATCTGCCCCAGCCTCTGAGCCAACACCAGTGACCACATAAGGAGAGTGGCTGGCAGCTGCAAGCCTGGGGTGCCAAGAGGCAGATTGTGTTCTGTAGCAGCAGGATCTGGGTCTGTGACTGGCTTCCTGGCTAGTCTTTTGTAAGACCTTTTCCATGGCCTCTAGGTTGGCTCTAATGAAGCCTGTAGAAATGCCTGCAGGGAGCTGGTATAGAAGTGAGTCAAGTCAAAGGTTTAATTTGGTTTCTAAAGTGAAGTGAATGTATATTGGCCTTCTCTTTCCACCCTGCAATTATATTCCTGCCACATTTATGTGAAAATACAGTATTCAGTCAACAATAGGAGTGCATTCCTGGGTATGTCTGCACCACACATTGGGACAAAGATCCCCAAGCCAGTCTCAATTAACTTTGCTGCAGAACCAGGAGCAATATAGTTGTGTTTGCTTGCTATGACACCCAAGCTAATTAACTATGTATAGCAGTAACAGAGCTTTACTGTTTCTGGCACCGACGCTGCTGTCCCTGTGTGGCAAACTGCTACAGACATGCCAGCTCATTTGGAGGTAACCAGAGGGCTCCCCAACCCAGTGCTGCTTTGCACTGCCCAGATGTGTTCAGGAATACTCCAGGAACCGGCAGGAATTTGTTGGCCATCACGTGAGAGTGGCGAGGCTACAGATGTGGTTACAGTAAATGGACTGTTCCATCCCAGTCACATTCTTTTAGTACTCACAACATGATGGTCACAGAGCATCTTTAAGTAATGTGCTGAGCATCTTGAACAGCATCTGTCACATGTGCTGCTTTCTCAGTATCTCACTTCCTCCTCCAGGGGCAAAAAGCTGGACAAAGATATTGTAAAATATTTCTCATATTTGCTTTTTTTTTTCTTTCCCCCAAGAAATTTAGGTCTTAGTCATAAGTGAACTTCTTGAGACTATTTTAAAAGCCATTTTCAATTATTGCTATGAAGCAGATAAGAACTTTCCCACAACAGGATAGCTTCTCCCCATCTGTTTTTTTCTTGATCCCCAAGAAATTAACTTTCTTAAAATAAATGAGTGCAGGTTCCAACAACGAGAGATGCACTATGATCCCTGTAATTTAAACAGGCTTTGGTGATGGTAGAAACAAAACACAACTTGCCAGCTATTCCTCTTTTGGAATTCCACCTCAGGCATACCAAGAAGCTACTGGAGAGAATCAGAGTTATTTGTCCAGCAAATTTCTGATGCAGATGATAGTCTGGAAAATATCTGAGTGGACTATGAACTGCACACACAAGAATATTTCAATGAGTTTGCTTGCTTGGACTTTACTGTATGAGTTGCACTTTATGGGTACAGTTGTTTGTTACTGAGGGAATTTTTTCTGCCCCTTTATATTTTTCCCCCTAAATCAGGTATTTTGACAGAGGTACTTAATGAGATGTGCTCAGAGGTACTCAGTGAGTGGTTGGATTATATTTAATTAAATCATCTACATTTATTATAATTCAAGAGCCTTTACCAGTGTTTATCTGTGGGTAGATAAGAAGCCCAAGGTCTTCTGTTGGCTCCCTAGATAAACAAGCTGTGTTGTAATTCTGAGAAGCACCGTAAGTACACAAGGACTTTCTCTTCAAACCTAATCAATCACGCCAGCTCTCAAGACTGACTTTTCACAAGGCACCAAACACAGTGATACATTTTAACACACGCACCCCTTGAGCTATCCCTCTGTACAAACACCCACAATGTGATGCAGCAGCGTGGAGTTTAATTAATTGATTGATATCTGAGTGTGACATTTTTCCTCTGTGCTCTCAGCCTTTGCCACAACTTTGTATGGAGTCACTTTAAACAAACACCACTAAATTCTGCCCAGGCACCAGGCAAGGTAAAGTTACACGCGTTGCTGGTAGGCTTCAGGCCATTTTTCAGCACTCTGTACCTCTGTATTCCAGTGATGTCCAAGGGGAGGATAAAAACCCTGGAGCTGCAGATGAAGTGCAACCCTACTGCCATCTTCAATACCTTCTACGGGAACTGGATACCGGACCCACGCTCCTGGCCACAGGCCTGTAGGACACAAGGAAGAGTTAGTTATCCAGAAGGGCACACGAGCATGTGCCTCTCACCAGGCATGTGAATGCCCCAAACATGCCAAAGCTAGCAACACTGCTGCAGCCAAGCTGTGCTAGAGCTAAGCATGCACTTAAGAGCTTTGCTGGATGGCAGCCATTTACAGATGTACAATCAGTACAGAGACATGGAGGCAGAGACTTCCTTTCATGGGTCCTCTGAATTCTCTTCCTGAAGACACATCCTTGGTTATTTCAATTAACATGTTTAGAAAACCAAATACTCTTCTTCTGTTTACATCTCAGACACTGGCATATGTATCAATTTTCCTGGAGTCCTTAATTTACCATACTTCTTAAAGATTCAGGGCCAGATAAACAACTGAAAATCAAATGCAGAAAGCACTTGGATTCTGATAAGACAGAACTCTCCCTGCCCCTGTTTACCTCTTACTTTATCCTTGATTTGTTTGAAGATGCTGGTGGGTGCTTTGCCTGCATGTAATGATAACTATTAACAGCAACTTGATGAATAAGAGAAGAGAAAGTGGAAAAGAAAACAATAGGAAAGGCATTGAGGGCACTAAGTCATTCTTTCTGGGATGGGCATTAGGCATATGGTCACTGCTTCAGTCTCAGTGCAATCAAAGCTGTCCTGTGCCACTGCCAAAAACTGCAACAGGTGCCAGAAGATTACAGCATGGGTTAAATCCATTCTTCAGGCACCAGCTCAGGGACTGATCCAAATCCCAGGAGCCAATGAACATCTTCCTCCAGATGTCAACTGTTTTCAAGTAGTTCCCCTCTTATTTGCAGTGTGATGCTCGGGAGGGGCAGGGGGATAAATAAATTTGGCTGCCAGGAGGCAATCCTCTGATTTCACCACTGCCAGTCTGGCCAGGTGCCAAAGTCATGTACAGCCACTCAAACACATTTGTAAGGTAATTAATATTTTATATTCCCAACAATAAGAGAGCTTCATTCACACGGAACTATTAAGACAGTTTCTGGTTACATTCTTCCCAGCACATTACAACGACAACTCCATGCCAGCAGCAGCCACATGGCCTAAAGGTGCCAAGCTGGCAAGGATACTCTCTCTCAGCATTTGGCATCTAAACCCCTTGGCAAAGCCCTCAGCAGTTGTGCTTGGCTGCCTTTGGATCCGTCATGTGCTCGGGCTGCTGATAGCACGGGAGGGTGCTGCGTCCCCTGGGCACCATTTCACTTTAACACCTGTCTGATTCGAAGGAATGCACGCACATGCAGAGTGAGATCCCTGCACAAATCCTCCCACAGACCCAGAGCACATGCTCCATTTGTTACTGGAAGGGGTCGTTTCCTCACAACCACTGTGCCTTCTTTTTTTTGTTGGGTTGTTTTCTTTTTTCTCCCCTCTCTCCCCCTCCTCTTTCCCTTCACATATCTGTATACAGCCCTTAGAGGGTCCTACATCCTGCCATGCATTCCACATGTGTTGGAGGTTTCCTCTGTGAACAAGGAATACAAAACATAGCCCTTTTGTATATAATGAAATCCCATATTTTACTGTGCTCATATAAAACCATTTCTTTGTGACTAAGACTCTTTTTATTTGTGAAATTTTAATGATCTACAAATGTTTGGTATAGATGAAAGGAAATTATTATTTCCAGGTCACCTTGCAGTAATACTTTCTGATAGGCACCATAATTCCAATTAAATTGAGTAATAAGGGAGGGGGAAACTCTTCAAACATTTCAAGTGCCACTGAAGCAGAAATATTTTTAGGGGAAAACATAAAAACAAGCACACATCCTTTACAACAAGCTACAAAATACCAGAGGAGCACAGATAAGAAAACTCAAAACCCTTTTTCTTTTGGGAACCATTCAAACAAATGCAGACCCTAAGAATGTGACACTGTGCCCAACAAACACCACATTTTTGTGTCACAGAATTGGGGCTGACTTGGGCCCAAATTTATTGAAATACTCCCAAGTCTGGTCCCTCAGAGGTACCTGTCAAAAGCACAGCTACCACCCCAAGCTTGGCAGAGGCAGCTCCCAGGAGGTACCGCAGAGAAGTGCGTTGAGATGTCGCAGAGCACCTCCTCATATCCCTGCCTGTCCCAAAGCACTACCCCCACGAGCCTGCACTGGTTCTTCTGGTACATTCTGACACCTTTGAGCATGGTTATCTTTGGGTCAGACACCCTGAAGCCTCTGAAATACACGCAAGCCTTGGGTTGCTAAGCTCACACCACAAAATAGCTGCTATCGCTCGCTCTGGAGGGAAGGCTCCGCATGCCCATCCCACCCCAGCTGGAACATCCACACACAGGCCACGACCCCCGTGTTCCCCCTCAAGCCATACCCTCTGCCTGTCACCTTGTACTGTTTTTTTTTGGTTTGTGTCAAGCTCAGGGCCCACAGGCACCAGCCAAGGCCTCGCTGTTCTAGCACAGAACACAAACCCTGCTGGCTGCACGTAGTATGTATCTATCAGTACTCCTGTGTTTACCCACATGAGTTTTGCTGTTTTAAAATAAATTTTTTTAAATTGTTTTGAGGGAGCTGATTTTTGTTGTTTTGTTGGGCTTTTTTTTACCTTCTTGAACAGTTCTTCACTATTCAATCAGGAAAAAAACCCTTATCTCCCCTTCTCCTCTGATACACATTTTCTTCAGAATACTAGGGCAACATACAGAATGGACACTGGGACCATGACAAATTTAAGAACCAGCATCTTGGAGGCTTTCCTGGCCAGAAGCCATACTTTTCTGGAATGGAAAAAAGCTTTTTAATAAGGCATTTTCGGTAAAAAATTCACTATTTAACCCTGGGGAGGTAAGGAAATACTCCAACTCAAAATTATTATTCAGTTGCATATAAAAATGTTATTTTAGATCATTTTTAGGACTTGCTGTAATTGCATTATTTTCCATTTTTTTTTCTCCATGACCTGGGCAGTGAATTTCATTGTGATTAAAGCACCTGGCTTTTGGAGCAAGGGAGGCGAAAAATAAGTACCAAATAAACATATAAAACTCTCAAGCAACATTCCTGGAATAGTTCTTCTGTAAAGTGCATGGCATGTTCAGAACACATGATTTCCTAGTACAAAGATTTTATTGGCTTCACTGCTCAGTGTGGTCATCTCAGATTCATGCCAAATAAACCTTCCACATCATATTGACATTTTATTTTTCATCTCTGGCTACACCTACTCTTTCTAAAAAGCAAGTTCCCAGCTCCTGTGGGATTTCCCAGGCTGAATGTATGTTTTATTATCTTCTCTTGAAAATTATAACCTAGAAGGCAGTGCTGCATGTTACTCCTGGCAACTAAAGTGGAAAGGAGTAAATTCAGGATTTCAGAAGATGCAACAAAAGAACAAGAGGCAGGGAGGAGGCTTTGCCTCCATCACATTCCTGGCACCTTATTTTCACAGCATCCCAGTGCCAGTACCAGGAGCAGACTTGTTCTCACACTAGTGCCAGTCAGAGTGAGCCCTGGGATGAGTGCACCCTACAGCATGGCTTGTATACAAGTAATGTGGAACACCAAGGAAAGGGAAAAAAAAAAAAAAATTGATGTCAAAGTCAGAAAAGCCTCCAGTTTCAACCACCTACATGTAAACCTACATGGACAGACCTTGCCAGGCGTTTCTTTATCATAATCCACTTCCCCCTGTTAATGTGATTAAATAAATACAACTTACCCAAATCAAATCCTGACCATTTCCCCATTTTAAACTTAATGAACTTTCTCAGATTTATGCATTTTTTTCCAGCATGCAATGTAAAGTCAAGAGCTTCTTCATGAGAACGTGCCTGACTGGGAAACTTATTTTTTTCAGAACAGTTACTGTGCCATGACACAAGGGTAGAACACTACTTTAAAGGGCTGCTGACTCTGGACAATTTATATGCTAATTTCAGAAATGATTCCTCCTACATTAAATAAGGAGCTGAGGAATGTTCCAAAGGTCTAGACAGACCATGCCATTAACAGATTGGGTAAATCAACATTAATACTGCCCACAGCATATTACACCGTGTGAACTTTCTTCACTGCCCGCACTTTACTAATTTTAGTTCCACGTGGTTCCTCAGCTGACTGGCCAAAATATAAACTACACCAGCTCCCTAAAGCCTCCCTGTGCCCATCTTGACCTTGGACTTGCCTTTAATATTAAACTTGAGAAAAAGAAATCCTGAATGGTCACACTTTTTTATTCAGGGTACGTTTATAAATGGTTTATAAAGGGTTAATAATGATTAATAGATTATGAAAATATTAAAGAAGACTAGACAAGTACAAACACTAAGAATAGCTGTTTGGCACCCAATACTAACTGATCAGCCATCTAGAACATACATTCTAGCCCAAACTCCATCAGTGTGAAGGCCAAGTCTGGCAAATAACTCAAATATCTTCAAGCTTGTTTGAGCATTGACAAGTTCTCCCGCATTTATTAGCAGTATTCTGAGGCTATTATTAAAGTACAAGACAAATCTGTCTCTGACTTTATACTTTGAATAAACAAGCTGTTATAAAACCTTAGACTAACAGAAAAATTTCCAGTTTTTATTTCACTTTCAATAAAAATTAACTTTCCGCAATTTCTCATATGTTATATGCAATGTTAATAACACAGAATTGAAAAACTCAAAATGCATGCAACAAGCATCACTAGATGGATCCCAAAGTACTACGATCAACTGAATTTTTAAAACTTCTTCTGTTCCTGTATCTCAACTTAATAGCTACACTGCTAAAACAAGTGAAAAGCATGATGCTGAGTCTAAGTGCTTAGCTGTCACAGAAAAAAAAAGAAATTAAATCCCACTTGGGATGAAATTTTGGGTTTAGAAATAAATCAGCATGTAAAGCATTTACAACATTTTTGTGTATTATCAAGATGTGATGAGCTCTTGCAGTGGCACTTACTGGTAAACCCTAAAGCAGTAAATACTGTCAGGTACCTTCACATGACAAAAATCTGATTTCTTTGCAACTGAAGTTAGAGCTGCTGATAGGCTTTTCTTTCTTTTTCTTTCCACCCTCACCTCCCTCCCTTTTTATTTCTACTTAACTGAGGATTATACCAGATCTATGTGAATGACACAATCTCATCACTTTAACAGACATTGCAACATTTTGGGGGCGCAGAACTGAATATTAAGTCAGAAGACCACTGGGCAGGCACCTCCTCTCATTGAATTCAACAGCTGAACTTCCACGGAGTGCCAAGGGATTGAATTAGGTCTGCTTATGGTGTGGGTGCCAGCAAACTCTTTGAGCTTCATCACACACACCCCCCTAACCAATCATTGCACTAGGACTTAATTATTTCATAGGAGCCACCTCTTAGCAAACTACAGCCAGGTATGGAGTGAAAAAGCCTTCCAAAAACCAGTACAAGCAGGATCCCAAGACCTGACCCAGATAATAAATACATCACACACAGCAAGAACATGCTTTGATGTACCTGAGACACCTCAGCCAAATGGCTTCTGATAATGATCAATGATGGCAAATTGGCAGCTGGGCTACTGGAAAAATTCCAAGCTTCACCTTCCAGCTACAGGAATGAAGAGGATATAAGTGAATGTGGTCTTTGGCAGGGAAAGGAACATTGTTTCATTGCTGTGGGAAAAATGCTTAATGCCTGAACATTTCCTTAAATTAAGATTACAATGAAACATTAGAGGTAGCATTATTAACAAAAATCAACTTTCCTGGCTAAATTAAAAAAAAAAACAAAAAAACCAAAAAAACCTTCTCCAAACCCATCTCCAAGCTGCAGGATAGAAGAAAAGAAATCTAGTGTTTCACCCTTCGCTTTTTTTCTGAGCACTTCAGCAGAGATGCTACTGCAAAGAGAACAGGCTTTTGTGTGCTTTGGGTTTTAAAAGTCAAGGCAACTCCCAACTTTCCTGTTCTTTTCCCCCATCAACGAATGAGGAGAAGATTAATCGAAATTTTGGGGTTAGATGATAACACTTGATATACTGAAAACAACAATCCACACACAACTCAAATTAATTTCTGAATGGTGAACCTTGTGCAGGGAATAGGTCATGTCTGAAAAGAGACACAAAATGCATACAGCTTTAAAAAGGATTTGGGGATCTCAGAATCCAGAGTTGTTGCTATGGTCTGTGGAACAGAGAAAACCTGAAGAGGCTTTATAACCTTTGCATCAAAACCCAGTGATAAGACTGTTGCTAAATATTCAAACAGGTATTCTTCCTGAGAAACCACAAGTGAAGCTCATGCAGATGTCTGCTCTTGAGTACACATAAATATATGTGTGAAAGACCTTATGCTTCTCAACAGGAAGGAAATAATTCCTGAGTCAGGGCTTATCCAGAGGCTCTGACTCATCCCTGGACATCCAGTTTAGAGCCATCTTTCTCTCCTCCTTTCTCAGTCTTTTACCTCAGTTTTCTTCTAACATCCTTTACCTCCTGTGAAGGTTCAGCCAGCTCCTTTCCTCTTAGTTTCCCCCAGAACATACCTTATCTCAACAGGAAAACAAAGCACTGGAATTAATGTTATTTTATTATATTTTTACTTCTCTCTATGCCCCTCTCCTCATGCTGCCTTTTTAGGTTAAAGTTTCTTTATGACAGGGATTAGTTACTGTTCTGTGTACTTACACATCACAGGCTGGATCTTAACCAGCCTCAAGGCACTACCATAAGAAATTGAGAATAAAAAGAGACTGACATTTGCCCTAGGTAAATGCTCTCCAGAGTGATATCAATCATATTTTTCCATCTTGGCAAAAGGAACCCCAGAAAGCACATAACAAACATGCCAAACATTATAGAACCTAAATCATCAGTTCTTCTGAAAAATATGTATTTTAAACAATTTCTGTAGTATGAAATGGAATTACAATTATTCTATGCATCTCTGAAATATTAAACCAAGGTGGAAATTTTATTTTTGAGTGTTGTTCATGTATCTTCTCAGGATACTCATTTACTTATGAGTAAATTTTACCTGTTCACAATTACCCGTTTCTCTTAATTGAGTTATCTGAATACAATTAGAAGAACATTCAAATTGCAAAAGAAATTCCTATAAAAGACCAAAATTGGATATAGAAATATTTCAAAATACTCAGGAAGACACCCACAAAAACATTAAAAAATTGATTCTGAACATGTTTAGCATTTAAATATTTTTTTTTCTGATAATTTTACAGCAACCACGTACTTCATTTTCTTAGTGGCAAAGCTCTTGGAAAATCCAAGAGGTCAGGCTATAGTTATGTTGCCAATCTCTATTTATCATAGAATCCTAGAATAGTTTGGGTTGGAAGGCACCTTAAAAATCATGTCATTTCAAGCTCCCTGCTCTGAGCAGGGACACCTTTCACTGTCCCAGGTTGCTCAGAGCCCCATCCAACCTGGTCTTGAACAATTCCAGGGATGGGGCAGCCAGAGCTTCTCTGGACAGCCTGTGCCAGGGCCTTGCCCCCCTATAATAAAGAACTTTTTTTTTTTAATATCTAATCTAAATCTATTCTCAGTTTGAATCCATTCCCCCTTGTCCTGTCACTCCATGCTCTTGTGAAAAGTCTCTCCCCATATTTCTTGCAGGCTCTGTTCAGGTATTGGAGGCCACAGTTAGGTCACCCCAAAGCCTTTTCCTTTCCAGACTGGCCAATCCCAAATTTTCTCAGCTTTTCCTCACAGGAGAGGTGCTGCATTACCTTGGTGGCCTCCTCTGGACTCACTGCAACAGCTCCATCTCCTTCCTGTGCTGGGACTCAAAATCTGGATGCAGCACTGCAGGTGGGGTCTGACCAGAGGGGAGGGGCAGAATCCCCTCTCTCTCCCACTGCCCACAGTGCCTTTGATGCAGCCCAGGACACAGGTGGCTTTTTGGGCTGCTATTACACATTCCTGGCTCCTGTCCAGCCTCTCACCCACCAGCACCCCCAAATCCTTCTCACAGGGCTACTCTGGATCTGTTCATCCTCAGCCTGGATTGATACCAAGGGCTAAGCTGACCCAGCACCTGCACTTAGTCTTGTTAAACCTCACGAGATTCCCATGGGCCCACTTCTTGAGTTTATCCAGGTTCCTCTGGATAACACCCCAACCCTCAGGTATGTCACCACCCTGAGTCTGGTGTCACCTGAAAATTTGCTTTAGGGTCAATAAAAGCCACAGTGACAGTCCTTGTTGTTTACAGAACACATCCCAGGCCTGACCAAAGGCCACTGAAACCGGATGAAATCTTTCAGAGCTTTAAGTGGAGTTAGAATGAAGAAATAATTCACTCTTCTGCAGAACAGCGCAAAGGCAACTTAACCACAAATTCTGCAGAGGAGGAGCTGAATTTCTACCACTCCTAAGGAAGTGGGAACTCAGAATCTCAGTCCTCCCATTAGGGGGAAAGCGTGGAGTTATTGCAAGAACTAACCCATTCTGATATGCCAAAAGGATCTATTTTCTTTCCCATGAAGCTCAGGTTTCCACCTTTGACTATGTTCTCAGAATACAAAGTTCTGTTTTTAACACAACTCAGCAGGGCATGCAGCAAGGAGAGTGAGAGAACTTTCCTGAATGTATACTGAGCAGTCAGCCAAGGCTTCTGTGGAGACATCAGTTTCAGATCCAGATGGGCCATTACAGCCACCTTATCTAATCATCATCCCTCACACAGACCAGAAACCATCAGGCAGATCCAAAAAGCTCAAAACTGCACATTCCAAAGAGGCATCCACTTGGCAGCTCTGCAGCAAAACAATAATGCTTCAAAATGCCTCACTTCCTTGAGAAGGCACATCTGACAATTTTGCTATGAACATTACTCAGCTCTGGAGAAGATGGAACTCCAGGCTCAGCAAGGTTTGCAGCCCATAACATGCATTCAGACAGCACAAACTGACAAACTCTGGTTTGTGGCAGGAACAGCATAGTTTGAGTACTTTAGTTGTGAATTCAAGCTAAAATAAGTAGGTGATCAATCCTTCAGCCCTCTGCTGGTGAATTGAGGGAAAAAGACAAAACTATTGAAACACTATTTTATCAACAATACATAATGATTTCCTTTTATACAGGGCCTCATGAAATTCCTGAGGTCTGTCTAAAAATCCTTTTTTACTGGAAAAGAGGGTAAACCCTATTTTGTAACAAAGTGTCCCAAAAATGCATTGAAGGTTTTGATGATTTCATGTGCCCTCCTTCACAATGGAACACAACCTTCTCTCCTCTTTGTTTGCTCAAGAATTTGTGTAGGGTCTTTCCTAATTGCACATTCTGAAGCTTTCTAGCTAAAACAAACTTTCATTAAAATGGGCAAGTCATTGAGCCCAAAATTCAACCTTTTAAACATTTGATGTTTGGATGCACTTTTGCCAAATCCACAGCAGATCCAAAGACACCTCCTGAAATTCCTGCCAGCGTTACTAACAGGAATGGTTTTTGGTTGCAGTCACTGAGGCTGTAAGGGCTCTACAGTTAGTGCTGACCTTACAGATCCTTGTGTTATTTTGTTAACATGACGGTTTTATGCCTCTTGGAGATTTGCTCTAAGATACATCCTTTGAAACAGGTACATATGGAATTATCAGCCTGAGAACCGCCCTTCTCCACCCACTGGAAACAATCAAGTATCTTTGACACAGGGAGGCTGAACTGGTAGGAAATGGTGGCTGTCCTCTTGAGGTAACCCCTAGAGAAGATAAGGATGTCATTGCAAACTTGTGGGGAAAAAGCAAGTTTTCCTATTGTTAGCATGCAAAATAGGCACAGGACAACAGGCACCATGATTTTTCTGCAGTCAGGTTGGCAAATCCTTGAATGTGAAGAAAATGAAAACCAGAGGCGGATTGTTCCAAAGAACTATTAATTAACTAAGGGTTATAAAGCTGAGATTTAGAGAGCTGACTCCTCAAAGAGACAGCAGCACAGAGCCTTGAACAGAACATGAAACTTCAGTATTAGAACAGGTATAATGGATTTCTCTAATAAAAAAAGTTTTTCCAGTATCAGCCTCTTTTCTCAAGCAGTGTCTTTGTCCAAAAGAAAATAAGAGAATTTTGCTACATGTACTGCAAATGAAAAAATGAGAACACTCCCATGAGTCACCAACTCATTTTCCTCCACCATAATCCCAAAGTGGCTTCTAATCAATTCCCTACAGATAAAAAGCTCAGATGTTATTTCTACCATCATATTATCACTGATGACTGTGTTCCTAGGTTAGACATTAGTGCCAAAATGGGGTATCCTAAGAGTTTGTACATTTGACCTTCAGTACCAAAATTCCTGTCACTTCCTGTCTACCACCTTAAAGTTCTGCAAAAGGTACACAAAGCATGGAAGCAAATAATGGAACACTGCCTAAGGGAACATTTCATCCATGTATAGGCAAATAAAGACAATCCCAGAGCTGTGTGGGTGCAACAAGTAACAAGGGAATTACCTAAACTAATAAGAGAAAAATTCAGGAACGAAGTCAATTCACTGTAGTTAAATCACTGCAGATAGAACCAAGATGACCTAATGTAATAATCTCATGACATCTGGTCCAATTACAAGAAACCTTCCTATGACAGAACAGGTTTCTTTTCTCACATTCATTCTTGCCTAATTTTCCAAGCTTTTCAAGACAAGGGACATCTGATGTCTTAGTCACTAGAAGTTGAGACATCAGTTGAGAACCTATTGCAGCAATCTGTGCAATCAAAATAGCAATATAATTTTAGAGATACCTTTCTTCAGAGAGTTCCCAACAGTACTCACATGTGGTATAAAAATAGGCTTTATTAAGATCTGCAGGAGCCAAAAGCCTTTATTCCTTGAAGAGGCTATATGCCACCAGCAAACAGGGGTTTAGGGCTACCAGGGAGCTGGGATCCAGAAAACGCTGCCTCTTATTCATACAAGATCATAACTTTTGGAGATACAGAAGCAAGCACTGAATCCTGAGCTCAGTGAGAGCTTCAAAACAGGGCAGCTCTTGTTCAGAGCTTGTTCTTCTTTCTGTGGATTGTGGGCCTTGGGATTGAACAAGACAGAAATCAGTGTAGTTCAGAAAAACCTCAGCATTACCGAGGCCAGATCTTCAGGCCAGACTGTAAGGATTGGTACCTGACATTCGGTGCTCAGTAGGAGCAGTGAACCACAGAGGTCCCTCCCTGTTTCACGGACAAACAATTCCCAAAGCCAGCCTGTCCCTGATGCCTGAAGGAAGTCCACGGGGACAGTTTTAACTTTCTTATTCCCAGGAGAAGTAGCAAAAGAAAGATGTTAAATTCCTTCCAGTCACTGAGTTTCCACATTTGCAGCGACATTGCCCATAAAGTAGGAGATTGATGGCATTTCCATGGTGGTGACAGCAGAATGGGCAGCTGGAAGGTAAGAGATTTACTTACAATAGCAGCAACTCACAAACAATTTTTAAAAAGCTAGCAAAGAAAGATGTAAATCCATAAAGGAAACAGGCACGTTTGTATGCATGCCTGCTGCAGTTTGTGTTCTCCTTAAGGCCATGACAGAATCCTTTGTGTGAGCTACACAGTGAGGTGTTAAAGGAAAACACAAAACAAAGAAAACCAAATGCTCTATCTCTTCACCAAAATGAACACACCCAAAACACTCTTAGCTCCTAGATCCAAATATAGAACAGATTTTTCAAAGCCTTTCAAACACTAGCTACATTATCCAAAAAGGCCAAATACTCACACTGAAGAATAAATATGGAGAGTTAGCTTCTTCCTAAAAGGATAACAAATACTGTCCTGTTTGTCATATTTTTACTATAGAAAACCAAAAATTACTAATAAAAACTATCACTTTTTCTGGCAACATTCACAGACCCACTTGATTCTTTCCAGTAGAAAAATTAATTAAGAACTTTTACATGCTTTTATTCACACCAGCTCCAAGATGTATCTCTTGGGAACAAGCTTGGTCTGCTGGGGACATAGGATCTAATTTGGGAGCTGATAGTTGCAGTCATCACATTAAAGCTTCTCATTCACTATCACAGAGCAAACCTCACCTGCAGAGACATACCTTTTATCTTTCCATGCATATGCATGTTTATATATAAATATATGTTTTTTACATATATCCACAAACACATAGACACATGCAAACACACTTTTGGAGAGAAATCTTGTGTCTCAAACACAAAAGGCTGTCTCACCATAAATACCATTCTGAGATCTCATCTGCAGTTACCTCTATCACAAACATGCAGAACTGCAGTTCTTTCTGGCTTTATTTTGCTGGGACGCCATGGCAAGTGGTAAATGCTCTGCTGCCACCCAATGACGTTTCCTGGGATTGTTCCTTTCCCAAGACCCTTTTCTCCTACTCTACAACCAGGTTAAAAAAAAAAAAATCAGGTTAAATTAAAGGCAGCACTTAGAGCTGGAACACTTTGCATACCTGTGGTGCCTTGGCCTCTGGGGAACACAGGACATCACCACCTCTCCTCACCTGTATGCAAATGGCCCCAGTTCTTTTCATCATTCCGCCAACAGCAGCAAAACTTTATCTGAATTCCCAGTCACAAAACCATCATTGTGCTGTGGCAGTTAATTTTTACTGGTTTACAATGTACTTTCCTGTGCACAAGAGATAATTCCAGCTAAGCACAGCAAACCTTTCACACAGCTGTTATTATGTTTTATAGGCCATCAAAGCGTTGATTTCGCAGCGCTGTGTCAGTGCCAGACACGCCGACTCCCTGCACTGTTTTCACTGCTCAGTTCCTTTCTTTGCCCTCCTGACAAAGCACAATTTGTTTTAGTCCTTACTACTACGTCTAAATTTAGTTTGCAATGCTGTATAAACACAAGTGGTAGCCCATCAGGTTTAAGTGAAAAAGGGGAAATACTGTAACGTGGGTCTTGAGGTTCACCCCACCTATAATTAAGTCCTCAAAAGTTTGAACACTTCAGCTTTCCTAGCAGTAAAAATAGACATTTGTATAGTGCCAGTTTAAGGAAATCCAAGAAACTAGGCAAGTAATTTTTGTCAATATGTATTTGCACACAAGAACAAGCTGCTCAGTTCTGAAGAACCTGTCCAGAATTCTAGGGCAACAACACGTGCATCTGCTCAAATTAGTGTAATTTAACATTTGTCAGCCCAGAGTATACAATGCATTACTTTAAAATGCAGTTTACATTTTCAGTTATCAGTTTGAGCTGATATAAAAGACCCTGACTGCTCAGGGGTAATTGCTCAGTTGAGAGTTTATTGTCACAGAGGAACCCCAATTACAGGTTTAAAGGAAGCCCAGGAGTGCTTGGTTTATTTTCACTTATTTCATTACTATTCTTCTTTTGGCACACAAGATGTAGCAGGATGTTCCTCTCACCAGAACATGCAGGTTGTAGAATAATACACTAAAAACCTAAAGGAAGGAAAAACTAACTCTTTCCCAATAAGCATCTACAAGAATATTTGATCACTGCATTAAAAGATAGAAGTTATTTCCAAAACATTCTGTTCGCTGATGCTCTCTGGGATTCTCAAAGACCAGAGATTGTTTTGAGGCTCATTAACAGTTAATGGTATTTAACTATGAGACGAAAATCCCCCTGGATTTGGCACTTTATAAGAAGTGCCACTTTCTTACCCTTACATTTTCATAACCAAGCACAGTGCAGAAGTGTTACAGATGCAACCATCTTGGTACAAACAGATATGTATTACTGATAATTCACTGCCTCAAAACATACCTTTTTATGTTTTGCCATTAAAAAAACAAAACCTGATTGTATTCCAACCCCCTTGATTCAGGCCCCAGCACTTAACTATGCTGAGAATGTTCCATTAAGTGCATCCAGAAGTGCTGATCACACAGCCCAGCCTGCACGGTCAGTGTAAAATAAGGGCTTGAACTCCCTCTGCTGGCTAAAAACACAGCTAAAGAGTTAAAAAAAACCCCTCTCATGTCCAAAAAAAGAAAAGTACATTAAATACCTTTTAAAAAATAAAATAATCATTATCTCTTCTTTAGAGATTTTAATCTTTTTGTTTGTTGGCATCTCAAAGCGATTTTGTAGTACCTGAAAAGAAAACTCCTGACCTCCCCTGTTAGCTGCTCCTATGAAACGCTGGTCTGTGACTGGGAAGCTCTGCAGATGAGTCCTGCAGGATTTCCTTCTTAAGCACTGCCAACAGATCACAAAGAGGACAGTAACTGTGATGAAACACCAACCAGTCTGTACAAAAAAGATGGAGAACTGCTGGAAAAAAATACAGCATCAGAGTAGCAAATTAGGATGTATTTTGAGAAGGACCAAAATGACAACTTTAGGTCAAATTTACTGAGGAGAAAGGTCTACTAGAGGTAACGGAGCAGCAAATGTGTCTCAGTCCCCAGTCCTAGAAGAATCTTTTGTGCTCCAAGTCATTTTGGCTCCGTTCCTTCCCTGGAAAGTGTTCCTTCTCCTTATCTATCTCAATTTCCAGAGTGAAGACTTCTGCCCCAAGGAGCCTACAGAGCAGATTCTGTGCCTTCGTGATAGGTCAGATAATCCAGTTTTTTTTAATTCTTCCAAAATTATTTTGAGAGCATTGTGTCTGACCTACCAATACCTTGCATGGGAGTATTCATTCCTACATCACAATTAAGCAGCCAAGAAGATGTTGTACAGTCAGAAGAACTGTGACAGCAACCCTATAAAATGACCTGAAGCATAAATGGCAAAACAGCCTTTGCTGGTCAGAGGGCTCTGTCCCTTTAACCCTGCTGGTGAGCCCAGCTCAAATGGTAATATGTAACATACATTCTACTTAAGCCTGAATATGTGGGATTCAGACATGCATTGATGGGTCACAAACCTTTCAATCCAAACCTCCACCTTATCTGTGTGGGACTGGGATTTAATTCAGTTTTTCCTCATTTAATGAACTAGATGTGGTCCTCCCCCAAACACCTGGTCATGAGTGTCTGGTGAAAAGCCAGGTAGCACCTCTCTGTGCAGATCAGAAACAACACACATGAAAATTCAGTGCAGAACTTCATGTGAGGTGCCTCAGACCTACATTTCAGAAGGTCCACCTATACAATGCATGTGAGCCTTAGGATATTTAAGCCTGAACCCAAACTTTCCTCATACCTCACTTTCCAATGTCTACACAATTAGGAAGTAGAGGATCCTGCTTTACAGATCTCCAGAGGACTGCATCAGGGTCACACAGGAGATGAGAAGAGAACCAAGGTCTTTGAAAAACGTCAGAGGCAAAAGTTAATAGTCACTGTGGAGGGTCTCAAATAAGCAGATGTTTCAAACATGTGCCTAATTTTAAAGTGCTGAGTTTGATGGCAGTAGATATTACAGTGGGCACCAACCCAAGACAGAGCTAAGGAGGAAAGGCTAGTGGACAAAACAGGAAGAAAAGCAAAGCATGGAAAACATTTTTTCACATGCTCTTAGTCTGTGTAATCTACCCTAGAGAGGCCGCAGCAAGCAAGTTAACTTCAGACCTCAATTATAACACGTGAGCAACTTTATTGCCCAACAAAAAGTCCATTAGACATTTATAATCTCATTTTATTAAATTTACCTACTCGGGATATTTACTATTGGGTGTGTATGTGTGTGAGGTTAATACAAAATCTGTATTATATTTGTATATTAACAAGATTAAAAGCTCACCTGCATGGCAGGTGTTGCTGTGGGCACATGCTTGGATTATGGATTAACCAACTCCTATCAAAAACTGAGGTCTGTCACCAAATCTAAAGCAAGGAAGGCAGGTGCTTTTCCTGCTGATCATCTAGCTGAGGGCTCTGATTGAATTACATCAGGAAAGAATAGCTTTGCTTCCTTCATGAAACGTGATTACAGAAAGAGAGGGGTGACACCTCACAGAATGCAGTGAAGCTTAAAGGACAACCTGTTCCTCTATGGCCCCTTCTGCTGGCT
This sequence comes from Urocynchramus pylzowi, assembly GCA_013397555.1. Taxonomy (NCBI): domain Eukaryota; kingdom Metazoa; phylum Chordata; class Aves; order Passeriformes; family Fringillidae; genus Urocynchramus; species Urocynchramus pylzowi. Next base: position 626,352 of record VZRH01006258.1, read on the forward strand.
ACTTTGATCTACATTTCATTGTCTGGGCTTAACACCTTCACCTTTGATTTCACAGGGAACTTCTTTGGAGGCATTTTCCTATTGCAATTGTCCAAGTCTTTTTCAGAGAAACCACCAATTATCCAGGATGTTGGGAACTTAACACTTGTAGTTTTGGTGAAATACAAGATTACTCTCACTGGTATTAAACAGGAATGGGAAGACACATTAAAGACTCAAGTTTTACTTTCTAAGAGCAATATTTATAGAAGAAAAAAAACAACAAAACAAAACAAAAAACCACTATCAGCAGCTCAGCACATCATGTGAGGAACCAATTCACTCCTAAAGGCAAGGAGACCTAACATAATAACAGGGTAGGGGCCAGACAGGCTTCCCAGCTCACCTTAGAAGGATGCTCCTTGTACAAGGCCATTGTTACACCACCACCACTACCACCACCACCCAGCTCAATGCTATAGTGTTACAGTTTTGCAGCAGACACACAACAGCAGTTCTTTCCTGGGAGCTAACAAATCCAGTCTGCTTTTAAGCCAGAAACCTACACAGTAACCCTAATTTTAAGCATAAAAATGAAAATCCCTTCTGGTCTTACCTAATGTGACAGGCTGTGTAACACAGTCCTTACAACTCAATTGTAATTTCTCCATCCAGCCCAGAAATCTGTGGTTGTACAAGAGGTCGTATTTCACCTTACACAGACACACACACCTGCTACACAGCAGAACTTGGTCTTAAAAATGCACTCAATTTTCTATTTTGACATGAATCTCCACCCTCTTAAACGCTGATGATCCTTTGCCAGTGAGACTGTGCCAGGCAATGGGCCTCCTAGGCAGTTTTCCAAATTCAGGATGATGTTGCAAGCGCTCACCAGCTCTGAAAAAGACTGTTTACTCACCTCCAGGAACAAAATACAAGAAGTACAAAGGAAGATGAGGATAAAAGCATTTTTGAAGCATGTTTCAGGTCCGACAGAAGGCTGGAGTTATTGCTTAGGATGGTCATCCTGTATTTTTCCTTTTGTACAGCTGAAGTAGTGACTTAATAACTAGAATCTATCAATTTTCTTACACTTACCAAACTTCCAGTACATGTGCTAGCCTCAGCTCATCCCTACTAAATATTTATAAATGAGATGGCAAACCAGTAGTAGTCCTCCCTCCTCTTTGGATAAGATAGGAACTAAGTAGATTTAGAAGTTTAAAGGTTCCAGGATTTTTTTTTTAACTTTTAAACAAAAAGTTATATACAAGAATAAGCAGCAACAAAATTATAAACCGATTGATGTGGAAAAGTCAACATCATCTTCTAAACATGCAACTAAAGCTCACAGCTGGTGCAAAAAAAAAAAAAAANAAAAAAAAAAAAAAAAAAAAAAAAAAAAAAAAAAAAAAAAAAAAAGGAGGCAGCATTGTGTGTTAGCAAAGGCAGTGAGCAGGGACTGCAGGTTTTATTCCTAACTCTCCCACGGAATTCAAGCTTGGCTGCGGGCAGATCACCAAATATCTCAGCTGATCATCTACAAAATAAGGATAGCAATATTTTCCTATCCCAGCAGGATGTTTTCAGAAGAGTGCTTGGAAGGCACTCACTGCAGTGATGGGGTCCATGAAAGTCTCTGCACAGAACAAAGACAACACCTGCTCCACTGGTTAATGGGAAAAAGATGACTGAGACTGTTACAAGGAATTTCTAGCATTAAAGGACAAGCAAAAATTGCCTCTGACTTTCAGTTAAGAAATTCAGCATCAGTGAACCATTCTTTTATATAATTACTGTGGAAAACTTTAAGTATAGGATTAGATAGGAAAATAATGCAAATAAACTACATCAATGGAATTCCACATCAAAGGCAACATTTAGGTTTCCTCTTATAGTGGGTAACATACATTGTTCATGACAAAAATATCCCTTTGTTTCCTTTGGCAAACAAGTTCATAGATGATGGAGGTAAATGCACACAACAGTTTTTCCTTGAGGATTGCAACAATTTTAGTTAACTAAGACACTTTTGAAAAGCATTTATTATACCTTGTGACTCCATTTTATACAGTGCTGAAGTTCTTCTCATATTCTCTGTGGGACATAATGATAGGTGGCTCTTCCAGTGGCTTGCTGGACATATCCCCATGTACTTAGTATTTGAAAAATGCCAGCTCAGCCTTGAGGGTTTTTTTTTTCCTGACCACCTTCTTTCACTTTATGCTGGGAAAATTGCAGCTCTACAAATATAGAAGAGGTTTTGAGCTCATAATGAAATATGAACTTTAAGATTAAGGAAGTCTGATGATCTGGTGTTTATTCCTGAATGAGCCACAGATTTCCCATGACCTTAACTTCATCACTAAGATTCTTTTTAAAAAGATAAAATAGATTATGAAGTGAGTGTATGTCTGGAGGGTGCAGAAAAAAAAAAATCAAGAAAGGCTTCAGATTCTACTCTGCCTTGGAACCAGGGAAACATGAGACCTATTCCAATTAACGAAATTAATTTTTAATCATCATTACCTTTGGTAAGGTAAGGTTCTGTAATATTAAGGTTGAGTACTATGTCTTTGGTTTTTGTAAGGTTTTCTAGTTGTTCCTAGGATTTATGCTGCATCAGACCCTGGTATTAACGTTTGAATTCATTCACCAAACCAAGTTTGAAAGAAGAGCTGAAGCATGAGAGGTATGAATGTCATGCATTTTGTGACATCTGGTAGCAGGCAGAGCAGAGTGCCCAAACTAAGTGTCCTCATCAAGAGAAAAATCAAGTTTATCCGACCTACTTGGCTTGTCAGTGAGCCAACACAAACTGCGAGAAGGGCAACACACGCCTTCTTCTTGCCCAAAAAGCTAAAGGATTTAGAAATGAGATTAAAGGGAACCCAGCAGAGTGAATTGCATGGAGAGCTACGGGGAGCTAGTGCAAGGTCAAGTACCAGCAACACAGCACACACAACTCAAGCCCATCTTCCTGTGTATAATAGGAAGCTGAAGGAGCATAATTTTGTTTTTGCTATCCCTACTTGTACAACACTTGCACACTGTAAACATTTGTAAGCCATTAGCTAGACCCAGCAGAACATGCTGTAACAACAAAAGCTAGGTTTGTTACAGCCACGGGAATTCTTCCCAGTGAAAGCACAGAGAGGTGGGCGGGACAGGATCTCAGGGAGCAGCTGAGCCACCCCCACGCAGGGGCAGGTTCACAAACATCCAGACAAAGCTGTAGCAGGTGACTGTCAAAACCCTCCTGAAACAGCTCTCAAGCAAACAGGAATCTGCTCCCTCCCAGATACAGTGCTCAGAGCTAGGGAGCAGCCTCAAATCCAAACTACAGCTTCTCCTACCACCAGCACACAGCGATTACACAGCATCAACACTCCTCTCAGCCATTTACATATTTGAGCATTGTTTTTAAAAGTATTTGCCTGTCTCTTGTTGATCTGAACAAATTGTTTACTCTGAAGTTCTTCTAAAACTCACACCTTTCATATGTCTTAAGACCTCTCTTATTGTCCTGTAATGAACACCATCCCCCAACCATTTATTGTAAAATGCAGGGCCCAAAAAGGACAGAGAGAGATACAAAGGGAAGTACTATTACAAATTACAGCAAAGCAATTCTCTTTTGATCTCTTTCAGATGCTGTTAGCTCATTCAATTTGCAGGACACTATCAGCCCCATAATATTTGACTCCTAATATTACTTTTTCCCTGCCATGTACTGGTAAATTGTAACAGTGCATATTTATCTCAAATTCTATTTCACTAATTTTGGTGATTTCCCCCAGTTTATCGAGGTCATTTTGAAACAGTGTCAAATAGAATGTATTGTTTAGTGATGGACTACAAAGACAGTTTTACCTGGGTATTTTACCTGGGATTTTACCTATTTATTTTTATTTTAGCTATTTATTTTTTATTTTACCTATTTGCTTTTATTTTACCTATTTATTTTTTACCTGGGAATTTGGGGTTCCACCCTTGAACCCCAAATTATTCCTACCTGGAATCCAGAAAACAAATGGTAATGCATGTTTATAACAACTTCAGATTAAGTCAAAACCAGCTGATTTCTGGAAAGCTCCCAAGAGTTATATACACTTTTAATTAGACAAAGATCTAGTGGAAGAAAAATATCATTAACACCTACATGGACAATACAGGCAAACAGCTATTTTTATTTTGACAGAACACTGGAACAACTAGATCTGATGAAAGCACAACATTAAACTACAAAAGCTGGGGTAACACTCTGTATTACTCCTGTTATACAGGCAGGTGAAAAGATAAACCACCTAGCAAAGTAAGAGGTAGCTCTGAAATGTGAGGTGAAGGTAACTAATTTATACCCTGCACCACTTTCCTATAGGCCCTCTTTTTTCTTCTAGCTTTATATATCATTTTTTTTTCTGCACTTTAAGAAATGTTAGAGGGATGCAAAGCAATATTCCCCAAAATACGTGAAGCTCATAGCTGAGTGTGCCTGTGAGGTTCATCACTGTATTTCTGTATTTTTACTAAAAGAATGAAGAACACTTCAGTTGAATCCTTCCTCTCCCTCCACTCCTAAATCTTTAAGCAATAAAAACTCATAGCAAATCAGGAAAGAAAAAAAATACAAGAGGAATCTCAAATTAGCCTTAATTAGGTGATTAAGGTCTTCCTTCAGGAGCTAGAAAAATCTGATCCTGATTTAATAACACAAGGTGATCTTCTCTTTGCTTTGGCTTTCACATGCTCCACCTAAGCATCTGCAACAACCATTGCCAGAGACAACACCCTGTTCCAGAACTGATTTTGTTCTGTCCTTAATAAAACCCTGCCATCTTCTAAACCAGAACATGCTACCAAAGAATACCACAGACTCTGCTAAATTACATGCACAATCTGCCCCACCTGAAATGCTGTGAGAATGCTTTTCCACCAGTCTCTTGGGGAAAAGAGAGATGAAGGAATACCTGGTTTGTAAAGATGGAAATGCAAATGAAAATCAATCTGCTCCAAACTAGCAATGCTCAGTTCCAATGAGGTTTCACCTTAAAACTGGGTGTGCCAAGTACCTACAGAGGATGCTATGTGCCTCCAGAATTGGAAAATACCAGAGCAGCATCCTTTAGGTCTGCATTTTGAAACCAAGCACTTATATCCCACTTGCACGTAACCTCCTCCATGGGCCCAGCCTTTAACTGGCAGAAACAACGGGAATAGAAAAGTCCAGCACTGCAGAAATCAGCAGCGAGGGAAAGGCAAAAACAAACCACAAGAGTCATTTCAACACCCCAATTATTTTCATGGTTCAAGAAGAAAAAACTTTTTTTAATAATGCAAACCTCTAATTTCACCTAATAATGTACATTCATTTCCATGATTTATACAATTATTGCATAAGATTTGTGGTCATTTACATCTTCCAGTTCAAGTGACATTAGGTAGCACAATTTTGTATTAAATTCTAGTTACATTTTCAGTCAATTACACAAGCGTGAAACAAGAACAAGACAGACTATTCCCTTCAGAACACCTTCTCCACATTTGTCCAGATGTAAAGATGGCATAATGAAGACAGTTGTGATGTTTATGGTAATCCCACACCAATTTGTGTTGCTTTGGTAGACTGTAGTGTAATGTTGTAATGTAATGGAAAAAAAAAAAAAAATCAACCACAAAACCCCAAAGAACCTTAAGAGGCCAGAAAAAATAATCAAACTTGTAGGCTGATAAGAACTGGACACTTCCTTTTTGGCAAGGCAAAGCTACTTCAAGTATTCAGAAAAGTAGAAAACAAAAATATTTTTTTTTTCAGTAGGAAGGTAAAATAAGAGTGTTTAACCACTGTGTAATAAGTCCCAATACACTGGTGACAGTGATTATAACATCACACTAGAAGGAACAGAAACCATCCAGACATGAAGCCATACTGAACAGAACAAACTCAAAAGTAGGAAAACCATGTGCTGATGCCTTTATCAGCTTGCCATGATGTGTGTTTTAAGTGCATGACTGAAAATAAGCATGATGATGCCGCTGAAACCAGTGCAAGTGAGTTAATGGGTGGCTTAATCTGGAACAGAGACAAGAGACTGCACACAGACAAGGGCATGGCGTAAGAGGCAGGATTACAGCAGCAAAGAAAAACTGCAGGAGTAGCTCAGAACTCAGCTCACATTTGTCCTACACATATGAAAGCTACAATATATTTTGCTCCACAGCACGAAGAAAATACAAGCAGAGAGGTAAAGAAACAGACAAGGATCATTAAGTAATTTCTAAGCAGTGAGACAAGGCAAAAATATGGTTTTGACCTCAAAAAAAAAAACATCAGCACCATCATCCTGGGTATTTTGCTCTCTTTCATGTAGGACAGAGAAATGGCAAATGATGAAAAAAGACGAGGAAAGGTACAGAGGATGACAGCTTGGCACTTTTGAAAAAAGTTTTTTAACTAAAAAAAGAATCAAGGGACTTGCAAATAGTAGCCAATTACCTCCCCCAAGCCTTTGTCAATACAGAGATGACCACAATAATGTATATTTTGGTGACAAGTGTCTCAATGAGAAGGCAGTGCCCTAAAGGGCAGTTTCATTTTTACATATAAAAACAGTATTTGTGGTAGATTCTATTCTTCATAGCAGTTTACTAGTTATGTGGCAAGAGATTCAAGCAAAAACCCCTTTTTAGATGAACATTAAGGGACAACAAAACACATGTGGACACAGCTTACTGTGAATCCTCCACTTTGGATTTGTTGAGAAACTTATTTACCCAAAAAGTTTTACCCTGGTGAAAGTTAGTGGTATACAGCATGTGGTTATTAAGCCATAAAAGAAAATTCTCTTTTATGTAGTGATCCTGCAATACTGGTTGAGCACCTTCAATTCCCACAGGCTCGAATTAAAAATTTCAACTGTTAAGCACTTTGATTATCCCATTCAACCTTTTTTTCTCCCTTCCCCTTTGAGTGGGTGACTCCAGTGATCATGGTACAACACTCCAGCCAAAGCTGATTCCCCTTAGCTTTTTCATGGAATACAACACAGTGTAGAACAGGACTTGGAAGAAAGTAAAAGGAAGAGGTTCAGTAAAGAGCAACATGAGAATATTGACTCTGAAAGAGAGCTTAGTTTTACCACATTGAAAACCACGAGTGCAATTGCTCCAGTCCAGGTTCTAACTGCTCTCAGTGACCTGAATGGCACAACCAGCATGAAACCCCCATGGAAAGCAAAGAAAAACAGAGGATGTGCAAAGCAGGCAGTCCCTGTTACTAAGCTGGAATTGATTGTGCTCCGACGTGATTAACTCCCAAAAATTTGGTAAGATATGCTGGTGTCACATTACAATAAAAATAGTGTTTCAGCTCTCACTACAAGAAGATTAAGGATTTTGTTCTGGTCCTGCCTAATCCATTCATGAATTGCAGGGCACAGCCCTCGCCCCACTTGCCTGCCAAAAAAAGCAGCTCCATTTTCTTGTGCTGAAAAAAGTAGCAGGCTTAGTGGTTATAAAGTTCATGTTTTAAAGTGCACCGTCATTTTAAAGAGACATTCCCTATTAAAAAAAGTAAATAAAACCTTCTGATATCAACACCCTATAAAAATAACAGCTGCAATACTCCTTCTAAAATTGCAACTTAAAATCAAGTTAGCAGGATTCAGATCTTTTTCAAAGAAAGATATGAACCCAAAATAAAAAACCCTTCTGCAAAGAATTCCCAAGCAAAACCTCACACAGTGTCCTACAAGCCCCTCTCCTAACAGCATCTCACAGAAAATCCATTCAGTTTCTTCCAGCTGAGAACCTCAAGAAAACAGAGGTCTAAATAAATCAGTCCTTCCCACCAGTCACCTACATAAGTGCAGGTGTGGGTGCTGGTGCAGTTTTTCCATCAACTCCTCCTCTGTAGGTTCTTCCAAAACATCTCTACAAAGAAAAAGCATGAGTTGTTAGGGGCAGCAAAGGGAGCTTCCCAGCATTTGTTTTTGCAATGCTTATACTGAGATGTAACGTGTGCTTGTTTCAGGAATGAAACAAGGAATTAAAATTACAATAAGCTGATGCTCCCTAAAGATGCATCTAGCTGCAAGTGATCCATCCTCTACAGATGTGTCATGGAAACCAGCAGCTGTTTTCCCATAAGAAGCAAGGAAGCAATTTCCTGCACACAGTACAATACAACTGAAGGTCAGTAGATTTGTTTTCCTGAAAAAAACTCCCAAATGAGAACATGCTCCCAATGCTACTATTGAGTATCCAACATGCACCACAAGTTCCACTAATGCACGATCATCAAGTATTAACTCACCACCCACAATTTCATAATAAGCCAAGAACATGCATCACTTCCCTCGTCTTCCTTTTTCTTCTTTCCCTTGTTTTTTCCTCCCTCTGCAGTTGTTACCCTCATCCCCAGCACCTCTTCTCCCATCCTACCACGAGCATAAAGCATATAAAGGTTAGGCTACCAAGTCAGCTTCAAGCAGGCCTAACTATAGCACTTGCTGGATTCTCCAAACTAACAGATTAAACAGTTTGCTTCAGAAGGAGGAAACAGAAGACATCTTGCAGCCAGCACGCATTCTTTAAAACAGACAAAGAAAAAAAAAAAAACTACATCAATTATCAAGTCCAGCCCAACTCACCTGAACATGAGTTCAACTGTCCTCTGGTATTCAATATCTGAAAGAGACTCTCGCTGGCAGCGACGGTCCCACTTGTGAATAAAGTTCTGAAATGTAAAAGGAACAGCAAAAGTCAGAAAGGCTTCTTCTGATTGCACCAGAAAAGAGGTTATATCTGGTCACTGTGTTTGCAGATAAGGTTTGGGAGGTGGGTGAGGTTTGATTTTACATGGCAAACACTGATTTATTTAGGCATCAGCTTATTTACTTGCTGCAGGTCACTACTTTACTCGGCTCTTTTTTCAGCAATGAAATAACTTTCTCATCAAAAACTGAAAGCAGAGCAGAGCAGAACACAGCCCTGCTGCCTTCAGCTCCTAGCAAGGACTGCCTCCCCAAGACAACTGTGTGAACTACCCACAAGACTTCACCTGATTTGAATTTCTTCCTCTTTAAAAACCCAACAACATATAAACATACTTCTAGTCCAGGTTTTGCCATGTTCCCTTACCCATTGTGAGTAACTCTGACAGATTAATACCTAGGGAGTATACACACAGCTCAGGCAAAAAAAAAAAAGGGAGAAAAATAGTGACATCCTGCTCTCCTGCTATGGAATGCTGCATCTTGGCTCTGACAGCAGCATTTGGCCACAGCCCTGCAGAAACAAGCAGGTAGAAGATGTCCTAGATCAAAAGTTTGCCCTTCTTACTGTAGTAAATTTTAATTCTCGGAACACTCAGCAATGTCAAGAACATCTCCAAAAGAAACTTTCAGAGGGTTTGAGATGGGGTGAAGTGCCCTCTACAGGCTCTCAGTTCCCTCCACTATCTATAAGAGAAGTCTACAATGGTGAATCTGGAGGAGATGGTAATGATTAGTATTCCCTTCTCCATCAGAAATTTGGATTTGCAGGAAAATATGCCATGAGTAATGAGCAGAACTAAAAGTTCTTCATGGCATTGCTCAGGCAACTGCATTCCCACAGTTTCTCTGAAAAATTCTAGAATATGATCTCTTGAAAATAAGTAATCAGTTCCACTTCTCTAGAGTAGCACTGAACAACGGTGGTAATTCAAATTGGGGTGGGAAGAAACACAGGAGAACCAAAGAAAATAAAAAATTTAAATTTAAATTGCTTACTTCATTTGCTGACAAATTAAAATACAAAAAAGCCTGCAGCTTGAATAATTAATGCTGAATTTAAATGGTAATGAATAAGAGACAAGCAATTTTGTAATACTTTAAATATGTCTCATCTTTATAATAAGGAGAGTATTCTAATGAAATTGTACATACCCAATGAGACACAACCAGTTTTGTGACAAAGTTGCAAATAAAATATACAATTCTCTAGGAAAAAGAAAACAATTCCTCAGCTCCTCGGGCATAGGGCAGCAAGAAAGATAAAGTAAGCACAAACACAAACCCAGCATAAAGTTGTCTGGGTTCTTTTTATTGCCTGCACAAATTAGAACCCATTTTAAGGATCTCACACCAAATAAACACTTTTCCTTACCTCCAGAAGTAAAGCTACGAAGAGATTAACCCAGATGACAGAGGAGATCAACCACCAGGCTACAAAATAGATCTTTGCCCACCTGCAGATCAGATGAACAGAAAATACATAAAGGAGGCAGTAAATAATCTCAGCCTGAGCAGAGCACCATGAAATCATATTTTTTTCCTTGAAATATAATACTACTACTTTCTTAATGGAAAAGAGGGCCAGAATAAAAGAAATAAAAATAAAAAATGTTTGCTTTTCATTAAGTTAGCTAAACAGACGCACTCTCCTGGGTTAACCAGCCAAGGGTCACTGGAACAGCTCAACCCAGGAACTATCCAGTTCATTCAAACATTCCCCATGAAGTCAGTAAATACAAATGAAAGGTATGTCCAAGGTTTCAAGTCTAGAAAAAAATTCCACATAGAAAACACAGAAGCATTAGATTTATTTCCTATATATCAGAATTGGTCCAAATGAAAGGTAAGCAGCACCCCTCTGAGCAGATGGTAGAACTGTGCTATGTGTGCACTTCTTGTTCAGGTACATTACAAACTGGATTTATATGGGACTTCTTCAGTATTACTACAGCTACTTACGGACTTGAATATCTTGAAAATGCATCCAAAAAGACCTGCCAGTTGTTCACCACCATGACATCCCAGAGGGTCACCACTGCTGCCTAAAAAACAGGAGTAGAACAGCATTTAAGTGGCTGTACCACAGACCTAAGCCTCAGAAAATGAGGAGGAAAGACAAGCAGAGAGGGGAAGAAGGAGGGATTTAATTGACCGTGATCAGACTCACTGCAAAGTCATCGAAGTTGTTGGGCCAATATTCCAGCTGTTCATAGGTCCCACACTGCAGAGTGCCATTGTCATGTGTGGTGTTGGCAGCACTGCAAGAGATTACAGGCTGATGTGAACACAGCTCCCTGTGAACTCTGCTTTAGAATTCTTCTGAGCCCCATGGAGAAAGTCAGATTATCTCATATGGGCAGAAAACAAGGGAAACAGTTCAAAAAACATATTTCAGATAAAGCAGGGTAAAACTCCAAGCTACAGATAAGCATTCCTGCAATTTCAATGCAGCAAGAAGAAACAGAAGGAGTGACAGATAATGAAGCCATGTGATTTAACATTAAAAGTAGGGTGGCTCCAAGAATGAGAGGAAAAAAATCCCAACAAAACCAACCACAAACAGCTCAGAGGTAAAAAGGTGCAGATGCTTTTGAAAAACAGATTCTTTCTGAGCAGTGATGTTTAGAATCTTACCTGGTATTTCCCAAGGGAACAACAGCACCTTTAAAAAGCATTATGCCAGTTATAGCAAATGCATAGAAAACCACCTGGAAGGAACACAACCAACTATTAGCTTTGAATACTTCTGTCACAAAGTAAGAAAGCAAAATGCAATTAACACGAATTTATATTAGTACCACAGTTGAGGTAATTGCATCAAGAACAGTGCCTGAAGCTTTTAAAGTGAAAATACTTCTCAACTGCTTGCTCTTACTTTTTAATAGTCCACCTAATTTTCAGTTATTAAAATGCATTCAATAATTTTATTATCTATTTTACTTCTCTTGTCTCAGAATGATGATATTTAGCTATAAATATTGCAGAATAGCAACTTAAAACCAAAGCTCAGTACCAGTATTTACAAAGAACAACCTAAAGATCTGAGGAGTTTTCTGCTAGAGTCAATGAAAATAAACTTTTAGTAAGCTTACCTGAAAGACTGTCATTATTTCATATTCCATCAGCAACTTCCTTAAAAAATGCTAATTAGTCTAAAAATAAAGTTTTGAATAACACAAAGGATTTGGGAACTTCTGTCTTCTAATTGTTAGACATGCAAACTTCTTTTTAAAGAGACACTTTTCAATTTTAGTAGGTGCCTAGGTGATATTGCAATTTTTATCCTAAAAAGATTGTTCTAGAAATAACCTATAGTTTTGCTTCTCTGAGGAGGAGCCATTTATCCCAGGAAAGGTTGAAGCAAGCTGAGCCTTCAAACAAGAAGTCTGGTGTGGGGTTTCTTTGTTTGGTTGTTTTTGGGTTTTTTTTGTATTTTGCTACAAAACAAACCCAAGAATGGGAAGTCTGGAAGGAATAGAAGAGAGCTGCCTTGGCCTACAAACTTTGAACACCACTTCAGGAGTAAGCTGAAGCTGACATTTCACAGCCTGCCAGAACATGGGGTATCTGGCCTGGCAATAAAATTGATTTCATTCTTTGAAAAAAGATGTATTTAAAACACTCACTGCCTGAGAAACCAGCTAATCAGTTACATTATTCTATCTGCATGTGTGTTCCAGGCTAACATTAGGAAAGACATTTTGCACCAGCTGGCAATGGAGTCAGATTTCACTACAGCAGAACCTCAGTGAGAGCTTCCATGTAGCCTCAAGTAAAAGCAAATTAAATTAATGGAAGAGGCAAACACTGTGGCAGACTTGTCTCAGAAGTGTGAGTTGTACAGCACAACAAGGTTTTTGCCACGTTAGATTTGCCCCAACCAATATCTTTATTTCAAAGTGCAACACAAGCCAATTTAAGGCCTATCCTCTAAAGATAAAAGTAGAGATTATTAATGATAAAAATAGATATTCTGGTTAAATTGCATGCTAGGCATATAGACTAGAACAACAAATCATTGATCTTTAATCATTCAAATTAAGGTACCCTACAAAAACCCAAGAACAACAGCAAAACTAAACTACCCAGGCACTCCTTTGCCCTAACAGGAAGACACGATTGCAAACCCAGAAACTCAAGAGTTGAGAGAATTTATGTAATGGACATCACACATTGTGATCCATCCTTTAGTCACATTTGTTGAGTCTATGTTCTACACAGACACACCTAAAACAGGATGGCAGAGCCTCTTAAAAAAATCATGTCCAAACATGCCATCTCAAGATCTTCTCAGCCAAAAACAATTTTAAAGTTGTTTTGCTATTTAATTTAACATATGCAAACCAGGGTAAGGAAAACTGGTCTACTTCTAGCATGGATTAAGTCTTAATTTGAATCCACACTACCCAAGCTAAAGCAAACACTTAAAGGAACCTTTAATTAATCTTTTAAAGATAACTCCTCCTAAAGGAGGCACTGCCACTGTGTGCTGGCCATCACAAACCAGCAGTTTGTTGTGGCTTTCCAAGACATGCCCTGGAGAAGAACTGGCTGGTTAAGCTGAAATGTTACTGCTTGTGGTGATTGTACAAGAACCTTATTAAACTACAACAAAGGAAATTACAATCTTGCATCATGACTTACCACAAGGATCCCTGCAAAGGCTCTTAAGTTTTTCACCAGATCCAGCAGTGTAGTAACAACCAAAGCCATGAACTAAAACAGAGCAGAATTTTGTACCTATGACATTCATCACACTTCCAATCCATATCAAATTTTTTATTAAAAGGACAAAGAATCACATTAAGAGTACTTGAGCTGTTTTTCTCTGGTGATGGAGCAGGCAAGAGTCAGAGATTTTGTGAGGGGCTGTGCAAAAGTCAGGACAGTTAGAGCTGAGTTATTCCACTCATGTGCAAGAGAATTGCAACCTACCCTGAAAGGCTCTAACAAAATTTATAGCTTGACCAACAAAGAAACCCAAATTGTAGAGGGAAAAGCAATCACCTTCATGTTGGGGATAATCCTTAGGAACCTGAAGACAATGAACATATTCACCAGCCGCACCATATCCCACAGGGACAACAAGCCCATGAACTCAGGCCTCCTAGGAAGGGCAGAAAAAGTTACAAATCAGAGGAAAAGTTCATGACAGAAGAACACAGGTAAATCTACTGGGCTACAGGTAAATACATTGGTTTACTTAGCAGGGATCTCAGCTACAGTAAACTAATAACTGATGAAGGAAGGAATCCCTTTAGCCTGGGCTCTTCAATATGTACAGAGAGCTCTTTGAAGTGCATGTTTGTGCCTTCTGCTGGGGAGGAGGCACCAAGGAGGGTCCTTTCAGAAAACAAAGTGAATCAAAAGGATTGCTAGAGGGAGATACTTCAGGAACTTGCACAAAGATGGGCATTAATCCTTCAGGGCATGCCTGGCTAATAAAGAGCTTTGAAAACAGCACTAGGTAAAAGGACTGTCTTGTCAACCTTCTTCCTTGTGTGTTAACATCCCATAGGAGATGGGCATACACTTCAAAACTCAGCCCTGAATTTTGGCCTTTTACATGAGCATGCTGAATGCTTCTTGGCTGGAAAGGAGGGCAGGTGGTGGGGATCTAAAGCTGCCAATGACTTGGTAACACTGATGCTAACTCATGACTTGTACCTCCAATATGTTCATCCCCAATAATGAATGAAATTATTTAAGATAAGACTGCACAGAAGGCATAGTCTAGATAACAGCAACATCACTATCCTGCCCTGAAGGAGGTGGTTGCTTGGTCTGTGGATGTGACAGCAGCACACATCAGGACTCAGAGTGACTCATCTGGGTGGTAACCTGCTTGCAGTGACTGACACAAAGACCTAACAAGAATTACTGGTGCTCCAAGATGACAGAGCAAGCAATTGCCTACATTTAAGAATCAAAGGGGAGAATCAAACACAAACATAATGATAACATCAATAATTAACATAATTAGTCTGTAGCAATTATTCTTCTGGCAACTATAACTTCTAGGTGATAGGAATACAAGTAGTATTCAAATATAAACCCTTCTAAAGCCATGAAGTCTGACTTGTCTAATTCTCTTCAGAGATTCTAGTGTAAATTAAGAGAACTTCTTGATGGCAACATAACAAATATTCTGAAAAATCAGGGAGTGTCAGTGTCTTAAGTGTGAGCTCACATGAAGACCCAAAGTAATACAATGTGTTATGAATCACTCCTGAAGATTCAGGAAATCTTCCAGAATTCCTTTGCTTTCCTCTCTTCTTGTGGAGACAGTTTTCAAATTTTGAGATGAAGCCATGATTTTTATGGTTTTTACAACAAAAAAGAAATCAGGATAGTTATCCAAAAGCTATTTGAACTTAAGAAAATCAAAAAACAACTGTTTGCTATTACAATACCAACAAATAGTGTTAAGTCCATGGGAATTTTCTTACTACATTTTATAGCATGAAAAAATCCTCAGCCTTCAATCTCCATACAGGGTTGAAGAGGCTTCATCACCTGTTTGGGAGTTCATATAACTGGATTTGTGGACAATCTGATACTGAAACATATTAGGTTGTATATGCAGTACCAAATTTCCACTCCTGCACCCCTGGTAAGCACAGACCTGCCCAGATATTATTTTAAATCAGATTACAATTAAAACAAATGCACCCTTCTCAGAAGACCTACACAGAACTCTGAAACACTAGGAAAAAAGAAAAAATCTTTCACTTAACCATGTTGCATGGCCTCTTGTGACTACAAGGGTGCGAAATTTTACCAAATTTGGTAAATTAAAGACTGGGCTGACAATCACAGCATCATGACATGTATATATGACAATGTGTGTGCTCCCCTGACCCAGCCCAGCCACTGAGCAAAGGGCAGCAGGTCACAGAGGTTACTCACCAGCCAGGGTGAGGAAATCCATACACAGCAAAAGTTGCAATCTCCAGAATCTTCAGTTAGGAAAGAAAAACCAAAACAAACCAAAAAGTCAAACCTTTACTTTATAAATCTGAGTTCCAGAAATTATGTAAGCTTCTTGACAAGAAACATTTCCAAGAGCTTTAAGCCACTAATTCAACTCACTTTAAAGCTCTGAATTGTCATATTTGCCTAGTTATTCTCCAAACCAACTAAATGTACATAGAGCAGCCAACAGTGACTCATAAAAGGATATATAGTGAATACCATTAACTATGAATTTGACCTCATCTGCCACAGGGGTGTCAGGCTTTAACCAAATACTTATTATAATAGTCTGACTTTTTTTTTTTTTAATTTAAAGAGAGAAGTGGTTTTAAACTATGAAACAGAATGCCTCATGCAATTATTCCAGGAGCTGAATTTTTCCAAATAAAATTTAAAAGGCTTCTTATCAGGAAAAACACATTTTCCATGTATTTAAATAAGTCTACATTCAGAACACAGACCCTAAGAGAACCATGTAAACTTTTCAGCCACAGAAACCCACAACAATAGTTCATGTTGTTCAGCTTAGCAGATCAGTGTTGAAAAAAAAGCAATCCCACCAACTCTTCTAGTTCCCTAATCTCCCTAGCCAACAAACCCAAAAATGTGTAAGCGAACAAAGCACTTACCAGCAAAATTACTGTCAGAAGTCCATCAAATCTATTGCTTGGGTAAGACAAGTATCTTTTCAAGCCCATTGCTAAGATTTTCAGCAACATTTCCAGCAGATAGTACAAGATGAAGAAGCAGTTGATAGCCTTCACCCCCACAAAAGAAAAACAACCATTAGAATTCCTGACATCTCAGGAAACAGCAATAACTGCATGGAATATTGCTGCATCTTACCCCCAGGAAGAAGTCATCTCTTTCAGATGGCTGCTTATCTGCATCCATCACCAAAACCACCTTAAACAAAAAAAAAATTATCAATCTACTGTTTTACTGCTACATTAAACAGATTTATAAGCACAAAAAGTCTTTCATGTTTTGCATAGACCTTTCCAAGCAGCTCAAAATACATTTTTAACTGCAAGTACTTCCTCTTAACACTTTGTATGCCTAAAGCATGCCAAAAACCCAACTGCTAGAAGAAGCAATTATTTTAAGAAAATTAAAGAACAAAAGCAGAAATTAAATTTTAGCAGAGAAAAACCAAAAAACAATGACAAAAAGAAAAATAGAGAAAACCATGCCCCACAACAAAAAACCCTTTACTTACACAAATAGAAATAATGTTTGCCAGGGCTACCACATTCCCCAAGTAGCCAAAGTAGGGATGGCCAAAGGCAAACTGCATTTTCTGCATAAAATGGGATTGGTACTCTGGACTGGGAGGGTGCTGAAAAGAACACAAAGGATTTGCTGAGTCACAAAGCATAAGCATTTTAAAAAGAATACAATAACTTTAAAAACACACCCCATATCAGATTTAAAAAACCCCAAACAGTTTCAAAGCAAATCTTCAGGGCCAGAGGCTAATTTTGACATTTCATCAGGAAAATGTTTTCCAGCTGTGGCTATTAACAGCAAGAGACCATTTCTGATTATGGCACAGCACAAGGTAATGGCAAAGAAGGAAGACAATCCAACCTCTCTGCAATGCCCCAAGCAGATAAACTAAACACCAAGCTACTATTTGTATACATCCCTTCCCCATTTCCCAACATTTAATTCAGAAGTCTTAGATATATGCAAACATAGAAGAGAACGTTTCCTAACCTTCAAATAATTTAGTGTTTTGTTTTTTCTTTCTCTCTCTCTCCAAAGTGGAGACAACTGCTTTCTGCCCATCTTCATCTGAACACTGAGAGAATCCACATTTTGTTCTTCATTCAGGGATTGGAGGAAAAAGACTTTGAGCTATTTTGCCTGAACAACTCACCTTCAAATGCTGACAGAATAAACAAAGATGTATTTTGTACATTTAACACCACCTACCAATCCCAAACTAATGCTGTAAAAGCCCCCAGAGCAATTTTGTCTGTGGCTATAAAAGCTGCGCACAAAAAGCTTAAAAATCAATGCCATGTGATCACACCTTGTGTTCACATGTTGCCAAGTTTGTTTATACACTTTATACCAGAGTACTCTCACTTATTTTTGCACAAGGCCAGACAATTTCTGACGCTTTATAAATGATGATCACATACATACTTGCTTAATGGCATCTTTGTCTAGCTCTTCAAAGAGCTTCTGGAACTGGGCAGCTGACAGCTGGTCACAGGAGCACATTTTGAGTGACTTCACATGAAAGAGAAACATTCAGATCAACATCTGCAACAGGAACATCTGCGAAGTTTGCCAAAACCCCTCAGACTACCTTGGAAATCTAGAAATAAAGATGTAATTCAAGCTGTTTGAGTAAGGTTCAATATTGCTCTGCTTTAACACAACACTGCCAAGTGACTGGAGGACATGTCTGGCCTTTTCTATTTTCCCTCTCTGGGATCACATGCTCTTTTGACTTAAATTTTAGTCCCATGTAGTAATGCCACTATTCTGTTATGATCCAAGGCATGCTGCAACAGAGAGCAGATCTCTGGATTTGCTAGTCAGGATTGATAGTCACCAACATAAAGGCTAAGAAAATCCAGTTCTTACTCTCATGATGGCTTGCTTGCAACGAGAATCCATCTCAGCTTTCTGCAGCACCTGTAGTAAGGCTCCAACACTGACACAGGACCTAATTAAAAGAAAACAGAATGGGCTCTGCTACAGGTAACTTCATAGATGGAAAAATGAGCTGTTCCAAATGTGTTCCTGCCTCTTTCTTGTTTTGAAGAGCAAATGAAACTAGAAGTAGGAAAAAAGGAAACAGACCCCGTAAGAGTCACAAACAGTGTGTTATGAACATCCAGTTACAGAAAAAATAAATGAGATGAGCAACAAACTGCTATTTTCAAGAATGGATTCCCAGTAAATATATTAAAACAAAACAAGATGACCAAAAATCTAATTTTTTTTTTTTCCCTAGATAATCTATTGTTTCTAGATCCTTCACTTACTGTTGTGCACTAGCAGGAGTCTCTTTCAGGGAAGACAGCACCTCAAATGCAGCCCGGATTCCCAGCCGCCTCCTGAAGAGGGAGGACTGAACTGATTTCTGAGCAATAAAAACACCACAGAGGAAACAATTTACTCACACTTCAGGCACTACTGTGTCCTATGGCCAAATAATATACTGATCCTTGGGCACACATCCCAGATTTGTGATTACAGATCAGAACAGGAGACTGCCCTAGGCCTTACTCCTTCCAAGAACTCCGTGTACAAGGAGGAAGGAAGCAAGTAAGCAAACAAGTCCCTGGAATTCAAGTAAACATGCAGGTTATGGCTTATTTTCGATTCTGGAGTGCATAGGCATATGCACTGGCAACAGCAAAGCTCAAGCATTCACAGAAATTCACACTAGCATGCAGAAAGAAGAGTTAGAGTTTGTCCTACTTCAGCTTCGTGCCTAAAAGCACAAATCCAGACCTACGGCTTTTCATGGGTTTTTTAATTTCAGTAATCACTTTCAAATTCAGTTACTTTATTAGTAGTCAGATTATGTCATGCTGTCACAAAAGAAAGAAGAAAATTGAGAAAGAAGGGATGAAACAGAAGAGGAAGAAAGGATTACCAAAAATCCTTTCTGCCCCTATTCTATTTATGCACTCCTCTGCCACAAGAGGTTGGGGGCCATTCATTCTGAGTAATATTGACTTGGGCTTATTACCCAACAAACTTCACCTTCTCTCTAGAACTCTACTAGGAAAGCTACTGGGCCAGACTGGATAGGGCCTGGTCTAGTGGGAGGCATCCCTGGCCAAGAATGAGCTTTAAGGTCCCTTCCAATCCCTCAATATTCTGTGATCTGCAACAGCAGCTATATAAACAGCACAGCAGATTCCCTTTACGCAGTTTCTCAGCCACTTGTCCTTGTTCAGTCATACAACCACTCAATTTTTTTTCCCTACAATAGTCAAAACTGCAGATCCACAGCATACTTGGAAATATGCAAACAGGTTATTCTGTCACCAGAGGGGATCAAGCTGTAACAGCACATAAAGGGAAAAGTATCCCCATCAAAGAACATTAGTACCTTAAAACTGTATCTGCAACCAGAGTGGGAGGGCTCCTTTAATACACAGATAAAACTTAATTCTCCAAAGGTTCAAGGTTATGGCAGAACACAGAAATTAGGAATGCTTTACTCACCAGAAGGTACCCTCGAAACTGGTTGTATATTATTGCTGTAAGCAAATTCATCAAAAACAAGTTGCCTATTGGAGAAAAAGAGGCAGTAAAATTTACTGAAAAATATCTGTTCCTCAAAGAAGTTTCAATGTATGCAGTAAATCAAATGTAAAACTTAAAGAGGGTTAGTTTTCTTGTGTTTGATTTCCAAAACGCTTTTAATGCTTGAATATACTGTAATGTATCCATTCCCCTGTGACATGTTACCAAGAAACTCCAAACCGTAAGTACCTTCCATGAAAATGATCTCACAGACACTTTGCAATAACTGGAAGAATCATAAAAGTGAGAAATTCATGATTAAACTTTCCTAGAAAGATAAAACACTGTAGATGGGATGCACAAGTGTCAAAGTTGAAGTGCACTGAAGACAAGAGGTAACTTACCTAATACAGTGAAGAGGATGAAGAAGATTGAATATGCTCGATTCTTAGAATATGCAGGTATCATCACTGTGTCAAATTTAACAAAAATAGGAAATAATATTTTAATGCTTGAGATGCACAGTAGAGACCTCTATGAACTTTTGGTCATTGGTAAAAGCTCTCATGCAGCTGAATTTTAGAGTGGCATATATAATTACACCACAGAAAGGCAAGAGTCAAGTTACTAATAGCCTGAAAAATCTTTACACAACCTTCCTCTGGCTGTACTGAGAACCAGCAGCTGAAAGAATGATTACAGTAGTCTGAAGAGAGCAATCTTACTCTGTTGTTCTTCAAGAGGAGTGACAAGAGTTATTTCTGAAAGACTGCTCACCATCAGGATTATTTGCAGTAGTCAGCAGGACCAGCAGTGACGTCAGGGAATCCGGCAAATTCCGGAAATACACCACCCACTCCTTATCCTGCTGGTTATCCTAGGCAAAGATGTGTTCATTGTTAAGAGAAATACCAAGGAATCACTGTCTCACCAAGGAAGGGGGGAAAAAAGTTACTAACTGTTAAAAAAATTGTAATCAGTCAACAATCCATTTCTTACACATGTAATCAAATTTACCCTGAGGAAAAAGGAAAAGCCAAACATAAATAATAAGAGAATGTGTATGAATACAGAGCAATCACATCACTTATTAATAGCAATTAAAAAACACAAGTAAGAACAGGAAGGTCCACATGAAGTTATGTCTAGTTAGCACCTCAGACCCAGGAAGAACAATCACTCCACAAACTGACAGTATGGGACTCAGAACTTTCATCAAAAACACACTGGAGGCTGATCTTGGATCCTCCACATTTTTTTTTTTCTGGAGGCCAAGAAGAGACAGATAAAAGAAGATGCAGAGTGCAAACAACACAAACATGAGTCAGGCAGCACAGGACAAACAGCTCTTAAATCTGCTGCAAAGACTGGAATATGTAACCCTAGGGGACATACACAAGAAAATGCAAAGAGTCATGAATTTCATTAATAAACCTACTTTTAGAATTTGCCTGCAGTATTTTGCCAGGATAGATAAAATTAGTTTGTAAGGATGTCAGAGTAGCACACCAAAACAGGAAAGTCCACTCTCTAATTTGTTATTTTTTACCTCAATGTACATGCAAGTGATTGGTTTAGGTATACAAGTTATAAATATATATCTGCTGGGGAAGCTCATAGCAGAAATTAGATGTGACACAGATAATACAAAGGTCCAGAAGGCAACTAATAGTGGGAAAACAGACCTCTGCTTCTAATTCCAAAGATTCTGTAACATGGGAATTCAGGGAATTTGCTGATCGTGAGGAAGACTAGAAGCTGGCTCAAGGGCAAATTGTAGCAGAAATGAAGGCATAAAACTGAGATTAAGGACAAGAGAAAAATTACTGGGAGAAGTATGCAAGAAATGTTTGTGTTTACAGTAACATATTTATGGAAGGCCTTAAAAAGTAATAATAAAAAAAAAACCCAAATAATCTGAGCGTGATAAATTAAGATACAGAAAGTCTAGAAGAGAAGGAACATATCAAGATTACCGGAACACAGAAATTATTTTAACCACAAAATTTCAATTTTGCTTTTCAGAATCAGGAAGAGAAAAATTAGAGGAAAACCCAAATCAGAAACCAAAACTAGTACAGGCAAAAACCTACCAGGGCATGGCCTGGTAGGAATACCAGTATTGAAAGGTGAGAAAACACAAAAGATACTAAAGTTAGCAAAAAGCTAGATAGGGAAGAGAAAAAAATAAATGAGTGATAATATAAACAAAAGAGTGACAAGAGCTTAGGAGACAGAACAGCACAGAGGGTTTAAACAAAGCAGAGAAAGTAACTCAAGGGATCAAACTGGGTAAATGTATAAGGAAGTCTCCTGCACTCATGATACCACGCACATGTTAGAGCTCTCCAAATGGACTTCAAACTCATCTCAGCACATCTGACAACATGACCTTTTTCAGGGAAAACGAGTTTCACTAGTTTGACTGTAAAATTAGACAAGAAGCAGCTGTGCAAGCACAGAAAAAAGGCACCCAGATCTACCAAAGCAGCCAGAGAATTCATTACCTTTGTTCGAGCAAAGAGCAGCATGGCAAACATGGTGAAGAGAGACAGATGAACAGCCAGTAGTAGAAGAACACTGTTGGAAAGCAAATATATCAAAGTATTAACAGTAACTTTAGGTTATTCTTAATATCCTCTGCTAAAAATGCAAAATTATGCCATATAAAGAAAACCAGGGGTGTTTTTAAGAAGTTAAATGGAGATAACAGGAGATGTGAGTTTTGATACAAAATAAAAATCACACTTATGTGTCTCAGTTCTTCCCTTTCAAAAGAGCTTAGAAAAGCAGAATCAAAACCTCCCACTCAATAAGCATTAAAAAACCTATGTCACACACACAGTCATGTCAAAGTCTAGAGATCCTGTACAGACTAAGGGGAATCAAAAAGTTACCACAACCTTCACCCCCTGTGACCTCATCTCACTGAGCACTTAGCTACCTGATCCAGGAGGAAGCTGCTCAGATGCCCCACACCAGAACTCAAAGGATAACAACCTGCCTGCTACCAGCCATCCTGTGAAAGGATGTTTTCTGAGCTATAACCCACCTCGCCATTTCAGGCAATGTGCTGTTGATACTTTTTAACGTTTTCTTCATCATAGAAGAATTCTGGAGGAGAAAGAACGGGCGAAGGATCCTTCTTATTCTCACACTCTGCAAAAAACAATGGATCAGACACTGAGTTCCTGCAAGACTGGCAGCTCAAATACTTTGAATGCAAGTTTGTCAGAAAGCACTGGACACACACATCGACTAAGCCAACACTGGAACAGAAAAAGAACTGAGCTCTGCTCTTCTGAGCTCACAAAACACCAAAAAAGATTCCATACCTCATTAAGATAAGGAGAGATTGCTTTAAAAACACACATTGACATTTCAATAGTCTCATCAGGCCACTAATTGGAAATAATCTAACTTTACTGCTCAGCAGCCATAACAATCTGGCATGAGATGGCATTTTTGTATTTTCTGCCAAGGTCCATCTCAAGAAAGGGATTAACAGAGAGCTACTTTCCATAAAAACAAATATACATATTCTAAATATAAGTACTTAACTCAAATTTTCAGACTTTTATAACTAAAGGGCCTGCTAACTACTTCGCAATTTCTGTCTCTGACAAGACTCAAACTGTTAAGTGCTTTTTTCCCCAAAACACTGCAGCAAATAATCTTTTTGCTGTTTCTGTCTCTGACAGAAAATTTCTGTCTGACAAGACTCAAACTGTAATTGCTTTTTTTCCCCACAACATTGCAGCAAATAATCTTTCTGATTCTTGCAGTCAAGACATTTGCAAGCCTTCAAGTTATTCCTGTCACTTATTTGCTACTTCAAACGTTTCAGCATCTTGCATTTTAGGATCAGTCTTCTGTGGGCCACACTTAGCAGCAAAAAAATCATAAAAATCACTTTCTTTATTTCTATTCTCTTGTTCATCCATCCCAGCAGTTCGACTGCTCCTTCTGCCCCTGCTTTGCATTGGGAGACTCCTGTTCAAACTCCCTGTCCACTACCACACCTCAAGATGTCATATTTTAAGATCATGTCTCTCTCATTCATTTCCCAGCATTTTTACCACATTAGTGTTTTCTTAACAAGGATTGCAAGTGCACAACAACTGATTTAATGTTAAATCTGTGGCAGACAAAACCAACTGGGAGAGTGCAGTATTACATCAAGGAGGGCGCTTCTGGAACCGTTTCCAAACCCGATGTTCCTCTCAGGACACAACTGTTTTGAACACAGCACAGCTTCAGCTTAGAAAGATGTTAAACTACCTAATTACCTTTTTCTTATACTTCACTACAGAGGCTTTGCCATTCAGTCAAGCTAAGCATATAATTCTCCTGTGTTATATAATATATATATAATATATATATAATTCTGTGTTATATAATTGCACAACAAAACTGGTGCCAGGCAATGAGTTTTCCCTGCACTCTTCAACTGCTGACAAACTAAAGCAATGAGTGCTATTTAATTTTACCAACAAACACAAAATTTACATTAAGAATAAAACAGAATTCTTTACTAAGCTACATTACACCCAACTTTTTCTGTGCTTCAGTGAATTATCCAGCTACAAAAGACCAAAGTAAAGCTGCTCTTACCTCTTTGCAGAAAAAACTCAGTGACACAATCCAATCAGCAAGTGAAACAATTAATGTCAGTATATAAGCCATTAGCCATTTATTTTTCCAAAATTCTTTCCATCCAATTAAGTAACTCTGGACAAGGGAAAAAAAGGAACAACCATAACTTACTTTAATAATAAAATCTAATGCCCTAATAAGTCAGCACCAAGTTTTTTCCAAATATCTTCAATTTTACATTAGTGCTCTTAAAAAGCTCTCCAAAATCCAAACAAAATATGTTGTTGAGAGATTTTTTTTCTACAAGAACTAAATAAAGGTCAGCAAAAGTAAAAGGTGCACAAACGCCACGCGAGAGAAATCCTTTGAATGCAAGAATATTCTCCACTTAATAAACATAAAAAAGGGATTTTCCAAAAATAAATATCCCAAGAATGGTTAGTTTCTGACAACTTTTATTTTGTGTAAATGAACTGACACATATTTATTACATACCCTGATTTTACAGCCTAATACAAGCAGCTAAGCCAAAACACTTGCACTCTCAGCAAAATTTATTTCACTTTATTTCCCTCAATCAGGAAAATTAGGTTTAAAAAAAAAGAAAAAGGGAATAAATGTTTTAAGTAAATATACACTTGCTAATTTCTCCTGAAATGAGGCTCTAATAAAGCAAGGCAATTTCATCCTGCAAACTCAAGATTTGGAAAACAATTCTACCACACACCTACTGCTTCATTCAGCAGCAGGTGAAGGAGATGCTCACCTTCACGGACACATCAACCACGAACACCAGGAAGCAGAGCAGCTCCACGCTCTCCGTGAGGCCACAGGGAGGATTCCAGGCGGGAAGGCGGTAGCGCACATCCGACGTGATGGTGAGCGAGGAAGGCTCTTCAACGAAAGCCAAAGCCAAGATTACAGTAATGGTTAAGCTCAAAATCCTGTTTGGATAGAGATTAAATCAAAAATAAAACCAACAAAACCATAAAAAAAAAAGTACAAAAAAACCACCCCAAAACAAACCCCATAAAACAGCCACAAAATGAGTCAAAATAATAACAAAATCTTACAGTAAAGCAATTTTCTTTGAAGTAAACCAAACTTTATGACACCATATTTCACTCAAATGGGTTAGACCACAAGGCAGCACTTGACTAGCATGCTGTTGCCTGCACTGGAGATGTAACTGCTGACCACCAAATAACCTGAGGTGGTGTCCTTTTGAAACTAACAGCAGCAAACAATCTTGCTGGTATCCAACATGTTTAGAAACAGATCCTTTGAAAACTCTTAAGGCACAGTGCTTTAAATCATGCTAATTAGTCCACTCATGCAACAGTCCTGTGGCTGTTTCCAAAGAGCCATCTACGTCATCATACTTCCATAAAATTTTCTGCTTTCCACTTCTATTCTGTCCACATGTGGCTATAAGAACTTACTTGCTTCCCAGAGTAAGTCCTTATAAAGGTAAGAACACAATTACCTAGTTACCTAACAAGTAAGAAAGAGGAAGAGTAGTTTTTCAGGAAGACTAACTCCTAAACAAAAAAGCAAAGTTCTTACCACTGGCAAGTCCTGGAATAGTACCATCGATAAAGCCACAGGGATTTGGAGTCCACACGGTGATTTATAGATCGGTACTGAAGGCAGGAAGCAAAAAGGCTAATTCAAACATTACATTCAGTCTGTCTCAAAAACAAAGATCAAGTGACCAAAGCAAACCAAATTAGTACATGTTATTAATTATTACAGTATCAAGTCACCCACGACCACAGAGGTACTCTGTATGTGTGAAAAGGGCAAGATTGTATCTACTATCTATTGTATCTGCTATCTAAAGACCACAGAGCTGCTCAGATAATTAAATGGTGTGCTAGTCATCTCAAGCAAGCACTGTCATCATTTCAAATAACAGCATTTGTAATAATTCAGTGACTATTCTATGTACTTAGCAAAATGGTCCACCCACTTAATTCCCCTCTCCAACATTCATTCCACTGATGGATCTTCTTTTGTCTTTCTCTTCCAACAGGCCATAAGATGCAAACAAATTAATTCTGAATAGAAGAGACCTCAACCTATGTCTTTGAATAAAATATGCTTCCAGATCAGGAAGGGCCTGTGATTCCTAAGGACTCCCCAAAATATGCCCCTCCTTTGTGACAGCTCCTGGGCTGTTCTTACTCTGCCCCCGCTGAGTAGATACTTCCAGAAAGGTGGCCACACCTTAAATACATCTGATCCCCAGAAATCTCCCAACCAAAAGCCATCCAGATGTAGCAAGAGTGCTCAAGAACTTCCCTTCAAGATTCCCACTGCCTGAGAGGAAAACAGGATCTAGGAACCTGCAGTAATGGGCAGTAAAGGAGAGACACAGAGGGAATCAAGACTTCCAAAGGCACCAAGTTCAGCTAAAGCATTCAATCTTCACTTGAAGCCAGCCTTAAATTCTTGAGCTTTTACCAGTTCTTAAGATGTGCAAGTAGTCAGATTGAGAGGCAAATTACAGGGTTTGCTCAAATCATTTCTCCTAGCAGTAGGTTAGTCACTAGCAAAAACACCCACAATCAAACCAACCCAAACAAATAAACAAACAAAAAACCACCATGAAAATCACTCCGCAAACCAGCATGTCTTCTGAAACCTTTAAAGAGATTACTTCATTGTGGGGAAAAATATATTTCTCCTAGGCAGAAGTTCACTGAGACTTGCATACCACAGGAATTTGGAATTCTGATTTTGCTTTGTGAATTGAGATGGTGGTTTACAAATGTTGCCTGAACACAGAAAAACTTAACTTAAAAACTGGCAGAGTGTGTGACAAACATCCAGCATGGGAAGTGTAACAGCTAACAAAAAAATTGTTACTTACTTGTATTGCATCTTCAATAAATACTATGGCTTGGTTTATATAAAGGTCATTACCAGCTCCAGTACCTATGAAGAAAAAAGCAGTAAGAATCACTTGCTGTATTTTGGATAAACAAACTTTGGATAAAACTGCTTATCAGTTAACAGAAGGTGCACAATCACGGTTCTCACGACCAAGAGCACTGTACACACACAAAAAAAGAGTTCCTGCCACATCTGCTCTGTCAGCAGCACTGTGCATTACATTAAATAAGTAATAATAATATAGAACACATCATACATCTTTCTGTGTTTTGTTAAAAGGCTCTCTTTTAGGTTTAAGGAGCCAGATTACACTGGTAGTTAAGTATCACAAAACTACACAGAGACAAGTCCTAACAGGCAAAAAATGGAGATTCAAATTGTTCTTTGACAGAGTGTACAGTCAAGCAAAGCCAGGAAAATCAGGCACTACTATTATAGCAATTTTTATTTTTGTTTAATAAAGATACTGTGGTCTAGAGTGATCTTGTTCCGCCAAAACCAACAGGAATCTCCAGTCATACGAGAACTAAATTAAGTGCTTTTTAAATTTGTTCCGAGAGTTACTATTACCATATCAAACAGATTAGAGCTCAAGACACAGCAAGGGGTGAAAGAACACAATTTGAAATAAAATACCACTAAATTAGTTACTATGACATTTTTCAAAACCCATAATTAAGAAGTCTGTGTGAAGATAGACACACAAAAAATAAAGGGCAGCCACTTGTGTTTACTTGAAGTACGACCTTTCAGAAATTAATCTGGCAATTAAACCAAAAAAGAGAAATAAAGGTAGTTAAGGTCAAAATAAGGAAGGAAAAAAAAAAAAAAAAAAAAGAGAGCGAGATATAAAAAGAGATAAAAAACTGAGAGGGATTCCAGATATGAAAAACATATGCTAGTGGAACCTTCCCACAGAGGGGAAGAGCCCCAAGGAGCTTTTCATACCATCTCCACCCAGGACACAGCAATCACAACCTGGATACAACAAGAGTCTATCCCAGCAGGAGCACAATGTCCTCCTCCACACACCAAGCAATGCCAGAAACACCACTGATCAGAGTCACAGACAATTTTATGTTCCACATGATTCAGCAGCATCAATTTCCCACAAAAACTGCAAATGGTTTTCAAATGTCATCCTTTATCTGAGCATCAGCAACAACACTTTTGTACTGATCCTGATATGTACCATGGCACAAGAAAGATCTGAGCATAAACAGGAGATAAGCCCGGCTCACGCATTAAAGACATTATTTTTTTTATGACATCTCACACTAGTGAGATAAAAACAAAAGTTTCTTAAAGGAACCATTAGCTAAAAGGATTGCAAGGACAGCAAAAGCTTTAGGTACTTGAAGCACACAGCAAGCCACTAGTGTTGATGCCAAGGATTTTGGAAGGGCAAAATCTAAGTGACTGTTCATAGTACAAAAATAAAACAGGGAAATTAGCCAAAAATGTTTACTATAGCAATTTCTCCATGCATTCTACCATGGATATCCAACTTATTCTGCAACTCTTAGTCACAGCAAGTGACACTTAGTCACAAGTGATGATTAAAGCACTGCTCGCTTTGGGCACACAGAATCCATTTGAGACCCCGCTGCACTTCTGGAACTGCACCAAAAGAGCAATAAAAAGTGAAGGCTCCCTTAGGTGATGCAATATCCTGAAAAGAGAGAACCTGAGGTCCCCAAAGGATTCCATCCTGGGGGAATTGAGATGTTAGACCTACGACAGTCACCGGGTTGTCAGCAAACCTTGTCAGCACTTTAGATGAAAACCCTAAAATTACATAAGGAACTAAAGAAGCCTGGGGCTGCAGCAGCAGTGCAAGGCTCGCACCTGAAACCAGCGCTAGCGGCTCCCTCAGAGCCGTCCCCGCCGGAGCTGCCGGGAGCAGCCCGGGCAGGGCGGCCGAGCCGCG
>VZRH01006258.1:655924-673966 GCA_013397555.1 Urocynchramus pylzowi
CCGCATGTGACCGGCTGCGAGGGAGAGCGGGAGCCGCGGCCCCGCCGGGCTCCTCCCGCCGGACCCGGCGTTGCCCCGGCGTTGCCCCGGCGTTCGCCCTCTGGGCGCCATTTCCCGCCCGCCCCTGGCGAACTGGGGTACTGGAGCAGGCGGGGTGAGAGGGAGAAAAGTGTCGGGTTTTCACACCCCACGCGTCATTTATGGATTAAAAAATACATCCCTGGTAAAGAGTTGCATCTTTTTTTGCCTCAGGCTAGTTGCAGGCTCCTGGTGGGTGCCTCAGGGCAGCTGCGGGGCCGCTTCCCGCATATATCGCAGTCCTAAATAACCATTTACATCCCCGGTCGCAGAAAGTACTTAATTTGTATTTAATCACCAAAGCATTCCATAAGCAGCCGTGAACTTCACTCATGTTGCTTCCACTGTTAAAGATGCTTCACTTGTGCTACTTGATTTTCTCACGGTCCCCTTCACACGCCCTTCCGCTGGTCAATTTCATAAAGCTGCAATTTCAAAAGAGGCGTCAGGACAATTTGCCAACACTTTTCTGTCGCATACTGGGATCTGTGGCAGCATAATGATGAGCACGAGAGTGTATCAATCCCTCATTTTAGTATTCCAGCTTGGGAAGTGGAAGTAGACTGATTCTTTGCTCTTTAATTGAAAGCTACAAGTTGTTTATCAACGGGGTGCTCTTTACTTCAGTGAATATTTTATACATTTACTAGTCAAGACTGTTATAAGGTGACTCTTAATTGTAAGAACCAGTTGAATTGCAAATAAACTCATGGA
Organism: Urocynchramus pylzowi; assembly: GCA_013397555.1. Lineage (NCBI taxonomy): Eukaryota > Metazoa > Chordata > Aves > Passeriformes > Fringillidae > Urocynchramus > Urocynchramus pylzowi. The sequence continues at coordinate 656,717 of VZRH01006258.1, forward strand.
CCAGGGAGCAATGTTCACTGTGGACAATGGTGTTGTTCAGGGAGCTAGTGGTATGTAGGGATAACAACAAGGTCATAGTCATGATGTGTCAAATTCAGCCAAATGACAAAAAATTGATTGGTCTCTAAGGGCCACCTTTATTTAACTCTGAGAGGAACATGTATAATTTTATATATGTTCGATAAATAGCAATGGGATAGCTTTTGCTTTCACCTGCACCACTGTTTAGTCAAAAAAAAAAAAAAGTTGAACACGGACTTCTAAATAAGTCAGGGTAAGATCTAGCTGAAGATAAAACTGAAAACTCTTTGATATTATCTTTACCATAATGGCTGTGCAATGGATTGACCTGAGCTGCTCCATCACTCCCTTCCTCAGCTGGACATGGGAGAGAAAATATGAATTAAGGGCAGGGAGAGATCACTCACTGAATACCATCAAAAGCAAAACAGAATCTGCATAGCAAAATTATTTGAATTTATTACCAATCATAATGAAACAGGATAATGAGAAATAAAGTAAATCCTAAAGACAACCCAGCCCTCCCTCCTTCCTGGGCTTAAACTTATTCCTGATTTTCTACCCCTCTCCCTCAGTGGCACAGTGAGGCAGGGCATGGGGTTACAGTCAGTTCTCAATGCTTCTGCCACTGCTTCCTCCTCAGGGCAATGAGTCCTTCCCCTCCTTCAGCCTGGGGGTTTCCCTCTCACAGAGAACAGTTCCCCACAAACTTTTCCAACACGAGTCCTTCCCACAGGCTGCAGTTCTTCAGCAACAGCTTGTTGTGGGTTTCCTGCAGTGCCACAAGTCCTACCAGGACACCTGCTCCAGCATGGGCTCCCCTCTCCACAGGTCCCTGCCAGGACCCTGTTCCAGCATGGGCTTCCCAAAGGCTCACAGCCTCCTTTGGGCATCCCCCTGCTCTGGTGTGGGCTCCTTCATGGGCTGCAGGTGGATCTGTGCATCCCTGTGCCCTCCATGGGCTGCAGGGACACAGCTGCCCCCTCACCAGGGGCTGCAGGGGAATCTCAGCTCCAGTGCCTGGAACAGCTCCTGCCCCTCCTTCTGCCCTGACCTGGGTGTCTGCAGGGCTGTTCCCCTCACATGTTCTCACCCTGCTCTTCTCTGGCAGCAATTACTTCTGCACAATACCTTTTCCTCCTTCTTAAATCTGTTATCAGAGGCATTACTCTCATCACTGGTTGGCTTGGCCTTGGTCCATCCTGGAGCCAGCTGGGATTGGCTCTGCCAGATAACACAGGAAGCTTCCAGGAGCTTCTCAAAGAAGCCATTTCTGCAGCCCCCCCACCCTCCCCACTAAAACCTGGCCACACAAACCCAATACAAGGTGTCTCCAGTAGAAAGTGAACATCATCAGCTATATGTTAGAATTATTTCCCTTTCTCAGTAGGTAACAATGCACTGATAACATTGGAGTTAAGTGTTGATAACAGTCAAACTAGAGGCATCAGATGGAACAGACACAGTGAAAATTTCTGGATAGTAAAAAGAAAATAGGAGTGACCTGGTACAGTCTGTAGTCAGCATGAGCAGGCAAGAAATAAAATGCAATTTGTACACCTGCTATAAATGCCATTATTGCTAAAAAAGAAAAGTGTCTGAAATAGTTAGGGTAACAATACTAACACTAACTGTAACAACATGGGAGACTATGTAAATATTGTGGGTTTGTGTTATTATTTTTTATTTGAATGAAAGCAAATGTCTCCTCTTTCCTCTTCTGTGATTGTCCAGAAAGAGAAACCAGTAACTTCCAGAGGAAACAAAGAAATAAGAAGTCTTCAAATATACAACAAATTTTTGAACTTCTCTACAGAATTCATCCACTCCCTCTAGCTGGAATTGGAAGTGCCCAACTAACTATGAAGGAAGGCAAATCACAGCTGGGGTTTTCCATTCTTCCTGAAGCATCTTTAGCTCCAAGAGAATCAACTCCCGAGGTGTGGAAAATAAATGTGGAGAATGTGCCCTTTTTAGCAGACATTTTCTACTAGCACAATGTAAGACTATTTTAACAGAAGTCTCACTGGGCCTAAGCTCTCCTGTTGTTGCAGTTAAGAATATTGTTTGCCCAGAACTGCAGAAATGCATTTCTTGTTTTCCCTATTAGAAGTGCACCTTTCAAATCAAAGTTTAAAAAAGAAATGGGAACAGCTAAACATTAAATGAAAAGGCAGAAAAGAGCCTCAGACAAAGGAATAAGCCCATCCTTTGTTACTGTTCCACAGCACTGAACAAATGTAAAAGACCATTTGAAGACATGAAGTTAAAAATTAAGTTTTTGCAAACTGTAGGTGGGATATGGATAACACTCTAATTGAGCACAGAGGACACTGGTTTTATACTTCATTCTGCAATATTCAAATGAAACAAGAAGCTGAACTCTAAATTCAAACCCCAGAAACATGAAGATTATCCATCTGCTTCAAGACAGACATGCTTCCAATACCTTGCTGAGTTTGACTTTGTGGCCACTCAAAACACTGGACCAGCCTACAAAGCCAGTGCCAGGTAAATAAAAAAAACACGTAGAATAAGAACTGAGTCAATTGGCATGACAAAATTACAAGTTTATTGCAAAGTAAGGTGAGTTTTTCCTCCTCAATGGCACATGCCAGAACTGTTAAAATTTTATACATTCAGCTGGATGTTACTCAAAAGTCATATCCAAATTATCAGAACCAAACAAAAGACTACCGGGTTTATTTACGATTATCCAAATATTTTAAATGAAAGGCAGTTAACTCAAGAAGTTGAAGAACATCCTTAATAAATGATCTCTTAGCCAAACTACAGTTTAAGTATATTGGGAGTAAAACAGGGAGTCAATTAAAAAAAATTGATTACAATGGTCAGCTCAAGAACTGTTAAGCAGGTCATCCCTGCTCAATATCACAGTATAATCCAGTTCTGAACATTCTATTTGGCAAATTAATTACCACAGTTAAACAAGACAGGAAGTCAGTCCACATCTTCAACTACAGAAATTCCTTCCTTTTTTTCTAGCTTGGATACCTGCAAGTAAAAAAGAAAACAATTCAGTAGCAAAAATAAGCTTCTTCTTCCATCAACATCTCCTATGGTTGTAAAAGAGACACACAAAGATCAGGTTTTTATGAAGTGGATAAATCTCTTGGTTTGAGCAAATGCAGCTAATCTTGTGGTGTAACACCAGAAAAAGCTGAAGATGGCCTGCAAATATCTCGTCCTTGCAGGCAGATGTGCCAGCTTTCTTCTGAGCTGCATCACAGTTGCTTCGAATTATGGCAGCTATTAAAATCCCAGTGAATATTTTGGCACCTGGAAGTGCATCATTTGTGCTCTGACCACAAATCCTTTACTTCAGATACAGCTCCAAGGCAGAAGCTACAGATAGCACTGCCAGAGTTCCTAGGGCTGTTCTAAACCCCCTCGGCCAGGTAGAGCTGAATGACATGAAGACCACAAGAGCAAATCTGGTAATTCCCAGTAAATGCTATGATCTTAAATTCCTTTTGCCCCTGTTCCTTCTGCAGCAAATGTGAAGGGAATTTTGCACTAAAAATGAGTGGATAACTAAACTGGCTTGACTACACTACAGACATCCAAAGCAGAAAAGTACTTTCTACAAACCCAACAGATTTCTCTATCATTAGCACTCCAAATTGTTTCCATTCACAAATGAGCTCAAGCTGTAACATGACTCTCCTACAGGAAAACCTGGCATTACCTAACTAAAGCTGGGGTTTATGTCAAGTTTATGCCATATTTTCACAGTCCTGTTACTATGCCAGAAAAATCTTAAGTGCAGACTGAGTCCCAGGAGCAGAATCATTAGTGGGACACTGTCCTAGAGAGTGATTCTCTTCAGAATTACAATTGTGCTGAACACCTGTAGTTAAGAGGAAACTCTTCCTGTATTCCTTTTCTTGAATAGGGCAGATTTGACTCAAACCACTGCAAGGTATTATTTTTCAGTCTTCCAAAGAGCTGCAGGAGTTATCAGTTCAGGTTACTCATATCTACACAATAAAATCTTCCCCAAACTTGCCTCCCGGTTTCCAGGAATAAGTTGCAATGGCCACTACCCTTGCAGAGCACAACTCCTATTACATACAAATCTAGTTAAGAGAATGTAACAATATCTGCATCATTAAAAGATGTTAATCACATTTACTGTAAGCATAAAATAATTACATTTTGGTCCAGACCCTACAAAAACATTTTGCCTGACTCCCACTGAGACCAAAATAAATTTTGTCCTGGACTTCAGCAGAAAAAAGTCCAATATGATGTAAAAAATCCCCCCACTATGCATACTTTACAATAAAGTACTGCACATGGTAGCTTTTATCCCAGGTTTCAAGGTAATAAAATACTATTACAACATGTCTGGCATTTCACAGATGAAGGAATTAGTATTTTATTACATGTATAAACATATTCTTAAAAGCAACTGGGGCTTAAATCTCTGGCAGAAAAAAACTTCAAGGTGCTAAAATTCTGCACCCCAGCCATTTGTGCCATAAAAGAGGCATTAAAAATAAGTTTGAAGGGGTGGCTAAAAACTATAAGAAGTTAAGCATGGTTCCAATAATCGTCTGGGCCCCTCCCCATCTCAGTGCTCAAACTGAGCATGGTACCATTACTGCTGCTGTGTTTAAGCAAACATGAATTTGTGAGTCAGCTAACTTGAGATTCAAAAAAGGAATTGTTGCAGAAGCAGGTGGGAGAAGCACTCACAGTGAATTGCTGCCTCTTACACTGGCTTTCCCCACGCTGATGTAGGGCAAGTCTTAATTCTGCAATTAAGCAGATCCCTTCAGACAGGTCCTGAACTGAAACCAAAACACAAAAGCTTGGTTCTCCCTTTAGCACAGGACTTCATGAGTCTGGGTACACCTATTACTTTCTGTCCTCAGTACACGTATTCTTTTATTTTTTCTTGTTCTTGTTTTCATAGCAGTATGACAAAAAAGAACCTAAACAGCCTACACTGAAATCAGGGGATTTAACCTCACAGTTATGTGAAAAAACAATCACAGTTATTTCTGTAATAACTGCTACCCTAAACGTTAGCTGTCTTTCACTGGAGATTCACTGGAACCAGGCTTGACCCACTTTCAATAATTTAAATACAAAATCATTCCAGAAGCAGAAGGCATTTACCTGTTTGTCTATACACCTGAACTGCCAGGACCACGAGGTGTTGTAGAGGAAAGGCCTCAGGTCAAAGCGGTTGTCATCTGGACTGTAGTTTTCAGCGTGGTAGGAAGGAGTGAGGGTGGTCATTTTGTGCCTGTTGACTGAATACATCCTGAAGAAATGCTTAACCTTGGATGCCACCTGGTGTACAAAGAATGTAGCTTTTAACCACATGAAGTTTCTTAGTATTTTAACTTAAAAATTGAGAGGAGCACAGTATTTTTGAGACTGTTTTTTACCTTTACACAGTCTAGCTCTTCTTTCAAAGCAAGTGACATTTTTTGTCTCAGAACACATAACCAAAGGCTTCAAGAATAGTTGGTCATCTGTATTTTAGAGAACAATTTTTCCTGTGGTATAATTCTGACGTAATTGTTTTCAAATTACCCAATTAACAATTGTTTTAACAATTTGCAGCACAAGATAACAAGCTCCATTTAAGAGACGCAGATCAGCTTTTCCAGCATATTCTGCTGCACCTGTAGAATAATCTCTAAACACAAAATAATGAAACTATTACTTTCAGTTAAAAGGAACCTGACCTTTTTCCAAACATACTCTATCTTGGCAAAAGCATTAAACTATTTGATATTTTTTTCTCTTTGGTATATTACCTCTCTTGGAGTACAAATTTCCTTCCATATATTAATCAGCTTACAGAACATACTGTATGGTCCAGCCTTTGCAATTTTCCTTAATTTCCCATAGATTGAGAGCTCTGTATATGTCATTCCCATATCTGCCTGAAAACACACACACACAGAAAATCAAAGAAAATCTTAATGAGTACTTTCATGGAGCAATTAAAATAATCCAGTTAAATCAAAGAAACATCAAAATGAAATTGTCAAAAAAACATAGTAATACTACGAGCAGACATTAAAAAAACCAGTGGAATCTCTCTGAATTGGGAGATTGGAGGCCACAGAGGTAGTTTTATCAGTCCTCTCCTTTCGAAATGGATAGCAAAGAGAAGGATGTGGGGAGAAGAGTGCTTTGCCACCAGTCATTTTCTTAGCAGTAAGGCCCTGACTTTCTTTTGATACTAAAAAAAACGTAAAACAAACTGCATTTTACAACACCCATCCTTGTAAGTGTACACAAATCTAAAATAATTCAAAAATGTTAATTTGCTATTTTGGAAACTATTGTCAACACAGATAGGGCAGGTGTGGGGCACCTAATGCCTTGTTGGCAGCTTTAAGACTCTTTATAACATGCCTGTCAGTAAGCATGGTTACATACAACAGGTATGAGACAAACCCCAGATTTTGGGGTAAGGCTTAAAGCATTTTAAAGGCACTGCCCATTATTACCTCATCAGTTTGAGCCACTTGTCCATCCACCAGGGGCTCCAGCTCTGCAGTGGGTGGAGCTGACATGATACTGTAAGGGAGAGGGAAAAGGAAAAACATGGACTCCATGCAGTCTTACGAGTGTTGGTTTGTTGAAACAGCACTTCATCCCAAAAATGAAGCACCTGGCTCAGACAGTTCCTCCATTGGAATGAACAAACACAGTCACTGAATCATTGCTCACCTCCTGAGGGCCGTGAGCTGGAAGTTTTCAATGCAGTACTGAATGAAGTTCTTCAAATCAGTCTTGCTGATGCCACCAATGGGGTTGATATCAGCACTGGAGCAGTCGTACTTGGTCAAGTAACCACGGAGACTGAGCAAAACAGGAAATTTTATACAGCAACAGTTAATAATAATAATAATGTAACTGCAGCATAATATATAATCCTTGACACTATAGAGAATTTATATGTAGGGTGAAGAAAGGGAGAAACAGATTGGTAGACTAGACAGCAGATTAGTAACATATTTATACCTAAAGTGCAACATGTGTTAACTGCAGCAGGGCTATCCTAAAGCCCTGAAATTTCCAGAAGATGATACTTTAAACAATCATAAAGCACTGCAAAACTGTCCATGCTGAGGCAATACGTGCAAAACAATTAAAATACCATGCTGACTAATTAAAACAATAAATCTCAAAACACCCACACAACCAGCACACAGTACTTTCTCAGCTTTAGAGGTTACCATTCCCACAGTCTTACAGGGATTGCTTTAATCTTCAAATACTACCTCTAATAAAGGTACTCCAGGTTTTAAGGTCTGCTTTTTCAGCTCAAAGTTTACATCTTCATTCCTAATACAGTAATTGAAAATTCAGCAAATTGGGAAGTTAGCCTAGTGAATGCACAGGTAAGCTCTATCAAAAACAGCATTTTATGGGAAAGCTATAGCAATACTTTGGCTAAACCTCTGAAAAATACGCAATTTCCCATTCAAGCTGATTTAACTATTTTCATTAATTTCAATGTTACCAGTGCATTCTTAGGTTGTTACCTCTTCTGAGTAATAATCTACAGTGATATTTGGTAGAGTTGCAGGAAATGACAGTCACCTGTTCCACATGGGTTTGGATTCCCAGTTTTCACCAACCTTTCATCCACATTGGCTGATCCCAGCACCAGCAGTCCCCCTGGCATCCCACGAGCCCACAGTGTCAGCTGAGCAAACAGGTAAGCAAGGACCATTCTTATTCTAGCCTGCAAAGCAAAATGAAAAGGAAAGCAAAATTTACATAGCAGAGTGATTTTTCCCCAGTCACTTTTATTAATCAATTGTCTAAACAAGCTCATGAAGAACAAAATGCGGGCAGGGTAAGTGTAACTGCAAGAAGGATAGTTTTGTGGAGAAATTGCTGAACACACTCAGGAAATCCAGGTTCAGTATCTGCTACTGCCACAGACTGAGGAAGTTTCTCCTGGCCAACTGCAAATTGGGGAGTAGTTGCCATTTGCTACCTCTGATAGCACTAACAAGAATCCATGATGGATGAAGCATGCAGATAAACCATATCCTTTTATAGAGTAAATAAATCCCTCTAGTCTAATAGGAAACATTTGTAAAAAGTTTACTTTGCTTTTGTCCCCATTCTGAAACTCAGCTTTTTCTAAGGATGGCAGCAATGCCAAACCAACCTGGGATCCAGCCTCCAGCTCCAGCACTAATTGTTGGTGATGTTAAGCAAATATCCACACTCCTCTGTGACTTAAACCTCTCCTATTGCCAAAAAGCTGACAAAGAATTCAATGTTTTCTTCCAGAGCAAAAAGCTGGATTTCTCCAGTAACAGACAGAGAAAGATCAAGTCTTCAAATTAACACAAACTATCAAACAGGATAACCAACACTTGGAACTAAAGCAGAGTTGCTGGTTAGGTTGGAAAACCAAAAAAAAATCAAACCAAAACCCACAGAACCAAAAGAGTGTGACCTGATTCAGCCTACAGGACACACACCTGCACATTCTGGAGTGCCAGGCTCTCTCTGCTGCTCCCTCCATAGACAGAAAACCGGGGAGTTTGACCTGTCACCACACTGAAGATCCCCACAACAGCTTTCACAGCCGCATCAATGTTCAGGTTGATGTGGTAGCTGAGAAGAATTCAAGCACAAGTGACTCAGCCAGCACAATATGACTATATAAAATAGAAAAAAACACCAAAAATCCACCTATCAAATGAGGTTTTAAAGCTCCATCAAGTGAGGTATTAAAGTTGCTAAAATCTCAGATGTGGTAGGAAGAAACTTAGGAAAGAATAACACTTTTCAGAGTCTGTTTCCATAATTCCATGTCCTTTGCCAAACGCTTCTAAGTTTGCCTCATTTTAACACTTTAGTAATAATATCTGTAGCATTCCTACTTAACCCACTTCTTATTCCTCTCTTATTTTTTTCCCCTTTTCGAGTTTGAACATTTTAGATGTAAGTCTTTGCCAGAACGTGACTTTTTTTCCCACCATTTCTGAGCTTGTACCTGCCTATCTGCTCAGCCAGCAGTTTGGCCCTGTTGCAGGTATCCTGGGAGGAGTTCTCACTAGCCATGTAGCAGGTGGTGAAGACACGCTTGCAGAATTCCCGAGGATCCTCAGGGATGTAGGTCTCATCATTCACAATCCTGCGTGCATCAGCCAGCACATCTGCATCTGAGAACAGAGCAGAAGAAACAGAACAGGAGTGGAAATTATTGTGCTCGTCCCTTTGCAGGATATGCAAATATCTTGTACATCCCTTGTATTCCAATTAAGCTTTACAGTGCCCATGACAAATAAGATGACTACATCTAACTTCCCAAAAAATTTTTTCATTTATTAAATAAAAGAATTACTGATTTTGCTTCTGATTCTGAGCACAGAAATTTTAAATCCTTTTGATCTACTGAAGAATTTTCATAGAAAACACGATCCAGTATGTACAAAGACTTAGCTAAAATCATGAAGTCTGCTTAAAGCCAGAACTTAAAGAACTTAAACCATTCCTAACCATGCTCTGTAGTGCTGCTTTTAATAGAAAGGGAAAATCATCACAATAAACTGAAGACTATATCAGCCAACATTTGAACAATAATCTAGGCAGAAACTAGTCTGAGTTCCACATCCAATTCTTAAACCAAAAGCGGAAACTATTATGCCAATTCAGAGAATCTGAATCTGGACACACATTTTCACTGGAATTTCTGAAGAGATACAAAGGACTCTATCAGAACAACACAAAAAGGGTCTGCCATTAATAAGCTCTTGCAGCTACTGCACCCAGCTAATATTAACTTATCCATTAGCAATCACAGCTGGCCAGACACACAGATCTACTTACTGCCATTCTTGACTGCCAGGCAAACCTGGTGACACATGGAATACACTATGCAAGCTGTAGCAGAGCTGTCAATTCCACCACTCAGAGGTAGGAGAAATCCTGCCTTGAAAACAGAGCGAGGAAGAGGTTCCACATAGCAAAATTAGAAAAAAAAAATGTATTGTACCACTCAGAAACACACTCCTGTAGAAGAATGACAAGTATTTTCAAGGCTTTATATTGTTCAAGGTTTATATTCTATTGGGGAAAAACAGAACAAACCACCCAGAGCAAATCCTCTGAAACTCTCATCAACTGGGTAATCAAACAAGTAGTCAGTGTAAAACCCTTTGGCTAGAAAAAATTCCAGTTGTCTTTACCCTCTAGTAAGACAGAAATACTAATAAAAAGGATTACATTTTTCATATATACTTTACTATTTCACTGAATGACTACTTCATGTCACTCTGCTGCACTCAAGAAAGCACAGTTCCTAAGGGAAAGGTGCACAGAGCATACTGAAGTCACACTTGGAATACAATTTTTAAATCTGACTGAGCTACCAGTGAAAAACCTCAAACTTTGCACCTTGGACTAACATCAGTTTGGGTTACCAGCAGCACAAGGAAACAATGTGGATTGTGCCTGTGTCACAAAAGAAGCTGTGTATGCCAAGGGAAAAACAAACCCAGTTGTTCTTACCTGTTTGCTGCGCCTTAAATAGTCCCAGAGCCAACATGCAGGTCCAAGGCTGAAATTACAGAACATGATTGTTCTAAGAAGGTTAGGGAATAACATCTAAGCAAGTCAATGTATTTACCATGGTCTTCCAATGAGAGATTGATTTCCTTTACTTTACTTTACTTAAATCTGTTAAACATCTCATGTTTATCTCTTTCTTTAAGTTTGGGGTTGTTTTTTTTTTTTTAATCAAAATAATTTTCAAGCAACAGATTCAGCATTTGATTACCTGATCTCCTCCTCAGGACTGTGGTGTCTCCACTGGATTGGCATACAAGTAGGAACAGCTAAATCATCAGGACACGACAGAGCAAAGTTCACTTTTACCCTGGGATAAGGATTCACTTTACTTGCCTAAGCAATAGTACAGAAGAATTCAGAAGACACCAATTTTAACATAGTTTTAAAAAAATCAGCTCTCTAAGATACTGTGAAAATCAAGACATGCAAATACTTCTTACATCCAATGACTATTCCAACTTGGCACAGTTTACAAAGAGTTCTTACCGCCAAGTTACGAGATGAAATCTCTGCTCTGTAACTTCGAACATCCTCCAGGTCCAGAGTGGCAACCAGCACCTCCTGTGGAAAGGCTTTCAACATTAGATCACTCTACACAAACAGATAAACAATGCTTGGCAAAAGATTCAGCGTCAGCTGTGGCAAAGGAAAAGGCAAGAAATGTTACTGGGGAAAGAGATGGAGCTTGCACATAATGTGAGGAAAGCTAGATGACAAATCTGCTGTTTTCTGAAATCAAAGTGAAACCTTGTGTCCACAAAGCTGGGTCCTAATTAGAACACTGCAGTCTTTGCCCTTTCTTCCTTTAAATAAGGGAATCTCAATTAACAGGGTCTCTCATCCTCATGGTGATTGCATACAAAAATGTTTTAATGAAGTTCTTCTACTGTGACAGTTCTTCCTTCCTCACAAAAGCAGGAGAGCTACTGTAGGTAATCTGACTAGGAAAACACATGGGCTCTAGTTGAATAGCATAATTAAAATACACCCTTTTTAGTCTAGAGACGTGGACCTAGATGTGGAATGTCTGGGAAGTGTTGAGCATAAGTGTTCTAGCAGCTATGGGGTGAATACATTACCACATCATCGAGTGAGAACTGGGATCCTTGTGCAACTGTTTCTCCATTCATGGAAATCATGGCACAGCCATCATAATACAGACGATCACCATCACAGCCTTTCTGGTTTGCTAAAATATATATTCCACCATTCTGCCAGGCAAACAAACATGCAGGAAGAGAAAAAAAAAAAAAAAAGCTGTTCAGCATGTAGCACCTGACAGGATGTTAAAAATCAAAATGTTGTTTCTCTGTTCCTGCCCTTCTTACAAATTTCCTCTCCCTTTACATTGTGAATGATTTATGGCTGGGATTCTCTCTTGACAGGAGTCTCTGTTAGTGGCAAGAGTCATTCCCTCAACCCAAACAGAGAGAGCTGCATTTCTAAATTGAAATTCTGAGTTCTAATTGAGGTTGGGAAAAGCAGGAAGGTGATGACAGAAGCTGTGCTTGGATATCAGAGGAGAGAGCAGATACTGTTAAATATAAGCAAAGTATGTTTAATTACAATGTCAATACAAAGTATTAAATTACAATGACCAAACAGCTTTTTTACAGTGTAATGTACTCTCATTGCTTTATTTTTGTCCCCATCACTGTTAGATAAGATTACAGACCAAATAATAAATGTCTTCTCATTTTTCAACAATCAAACAGAACTTTCCAATAGAAAAGTGCACACCTTTGCTGTGGCAGAATTCACCAGATCCACCCGGGTGTGAGCCTTCCGCAGCACGTGGTGACTCCCAGAAGAGTTGGTGAAAATTTCCACACCATCAAGTCCCATCTCAATGTGAGGGCTGTCAAAGCAAAAGGCACAAAAATAAATCACTGCTGTGCTGTGAAAACTGCAAATGTCAGTAAAAATCACTGACAAACAGAAACATCTATGTCACTGTCAGTTTTCTGCGTGTCTTAGCTCAAACAAGGATAGGACTTTCAAAAATATCTGTTTGCTTGCATTGCCCAACTCTTCTGTCAAAGACCAGCAGTGGCTGCAGAGGTCAGGTGGGTTTTTGCTCAGTCTGTTCTAAATAAAATGCCTTCTACTCTATAGAAGGCCAGGTCTCAAAGGTAGAGAGAGAAACATAATCTTGGTCTGAAAGGGCAACATGGATATACACTGCAAAGTCAGTTGTCCCATTTTCCTTGTATCTTAGTAAAACCAAAAATAGAACCACAAGGAGAAGATTTTTACTGCTATTTTTCTTTTTCCAATGTCATAAGAAAGAAATACTAAAAAAAAAAAAAAATCACATCTTCTGCAGTTACAAGGAAATTAATGTAACTGGGAAATTTGGAAAAGTATCAGGAATGTGAGCACGAGAGTTACTTGTCATTTATTTCTTTGGTCACTCTTTTTATTCTGCTTCTTTTTGGTATTTCTCCTCTACCTTCTTGTTTCAAATTGATTTAGTTTAGCAACCAACATTTCTTTGCCATCCTGCACCTAGCCTATTAAGGTCTTTCCCATGATGTACTTATTGCTCCTAATTATATTTTATCTTACTGGCACTTTCTGAAAGATAAATTACACAGAAGAATAATAAGCAGATCTCTTCAAGCATTTATTTCAGGCAGCTCCAGGGTATGTTTTAGATTACTTTTTATTTCCTCTTTCCTTTACCTGTTTGGTGCCCAGAGTTCTTCACATATTTCTGCCCCTAGGCAGGTATCTTTGGTTGCTAGCACTGCATCCCCAAAAGGAACAGTTTCCTGAGGAAAAACAAGAAGATTCTTACACACATGCAGTAGAACAAGCTGTTCAATTCAAAAACTTAACTACAAATTTTAAGAAAATACAAAAATTGGATGCTTACTTATGTGAAATTAGTGACACAATATCCATCACATTATACCTTTTTTCATTTTATACCAGGTCGGAGTTAAAAAAAAAATAATCAATTAAATTCTGAAATGTAAATTTCTGGACTGATTGAAATTTCATGTTTTAATTTCAGTAGCATTCAGATCCAGTGCTTTGCTTAAGGACAGGAATTAAACAATCTACAAAACAGAGACTGTTGCTAGGAATCACACTCTTTAGTGGGAACTAACATAAATTTTAGAACCTTCTGAACTAATAAGGTTTAAATTTTTAATTTTTTTTTAACCTAAAAACACGTACTCAATTCTAGTCTCAAGCACAGAAACTCAGTACCAAAATTGTGCAAAATATGGCAATCAAGACTCTGTATGTACAAATAACTGAGGCAGATTTAAAATTTACTTGCTTTGCTGCCACATACTAACATAAATAATGTTAAATTATGCTCTCATTTAATGCAACTTAGAACCACCACTGAAACATATGAATCTACAACATGACTGGCAGCAGAATTTTGGAGACTACAGTTTTTAATTGCTGAATCTGGAAGATGCTAAATTAAAAAAAAAAAAAAAAGAAAAAACAAACAAAACAGCTTACCTGTCCAGTCACTTCCTGAATTATCCTGGGCAGAAAATATTCCTCCACATGCCTAAATCAAGTTTATAGATTGTGAATACATTATTACATAAATCACAGCATATAAACTGGTTCTCATCTCACCTTCTAACACTGGTTAAAGAAACTGTATTGAAGTTGTACAGGGCTGTGTGTGTTTAAAAAAATGAAAGAAACCTTCATATTTTCTGTGGAATTAATCAGAAATGATAACATTTTAAGACGGCAACATCTGTGCTTCAGAAAGGCAAGATAAGCAATGCTCCATCCTGGCTAGAAAGCAGACCTAACAAAGAGCACACCATGCAAAACAAATGCCAGCTGGAAGTTTCGCTTTCTGCAGGGTTACTACATGAGTAGTGCAGAACCAACTGGGGCTCAGAGGAGGGATCAGAAGTGCTTTGCTGAGACCTTCAAGCTGGAAACATTCCCTGACTACAAGATGAGTGCACAGCATCAGAGATGAGTGCCAGGTGTGTTCTGCAGCATCATAAGATAGGCAGCTTTCACACACAAGTTCTGACAGAGTTCATCCATTTCAGTGTTTGCCAGTTCAGTACTGGGATGCAGCAACCAGGAGATAAACACAGCTCCTTCCAGTCCTGAGCTGGCTGTTCTTAGACAGCACACACCAGGAAAATGACATTTACACTGGCTGGAGGATCAAGCAGCCCCAAATTTTCTTCCAGCTCAGCAACTCAGAGTTTGACTGCTCAATAAGCTTCCTAACCAAGCTGCAACCACGTAGCTCGGCTGACTCTGTCCTGCTGCTCTCCCTGTAGCAGCCAATGAGGATTTGCTGTAGGTATTTTAACCCTGTTGCTGTGGCTGCAAGCAGCAAGCTGGGTTTTTTAACACAATTCTTAGAGTTGCCAGCATACCTTGCTTTGCTCCATGGGGTGAACCATCTAAGTTCCCTGTAGTTTCCTGCATTTGCCAGTGATATTTTTGGTCTGATCAGAAGAATCTTCCTTAAATAAAACAAAACAGAAAAATTGAGTTAACACATGATGTACAGCCAACAAGTCTATATATGAACAATGATTAAGAACAACTTCTTTTTTTTCTTTTATAATGTAACATTTTTAAAGTTTCTTGCAGATTCAAGGGGTTTTTCTGAACTCTTCCAGAAGGCAGTGGGATTAGTTTCCACAAATCAGAAAAGAAAAAATAGATCATGAGAAATCTTAGTTGTCTCTCTCAAAATTTAGCAAATAGGAAGATAAATCCATCACTCTAAGTAGCACTGAAGAATCTTGCTTGAAGCAGAACTGATGTCTGAAAAGATAATGTGTCACCTCACAAAACACATCAACAGCTACTTACTTATTTAAAAAGATCACTCGACAATTGTAGCGAACATTTCTGTGCAGAACAGGCCTGGCAAATTAAGAACCAAAATTAGCAATGACTACACTCACTAAATGAAATTATAAAAAGCTACAGAATCTACTTTACTGCAAAAACTATTCGTAAGACCTCACTAGAGGGAATCAAGCAAAGCAATGTATGAAGTTTCAGCTTCTAATTTTTTTAGTTAAAGTAGTAGTTTGAAAAAAATCTGAGTTACTGACTGTGCTGTCAATCTCAGATATATCAAACCTGAGCCTTAGGAACATGAGATTCCTGGGCCGGGTTATTTAATCAAATGTGACCTCTTGTGATACTGCCAACCCAGTTCAAAATCAAACTAGCTTTACACAGTTATATCAATACTAACACGTTAATTTTACAGATATAATTTATCACCCTTCCATGTCAGCACAAGGCTTACAATGGCTTCAGTGAGTTTCACATACACTTATGTTGTCTGTCAGTGAAAGCAGCCCCCACATCCCACAAGACAGTCAATTTATAAAGCCCTTTGAGTTACACCTCACACAAAGTCTGACCTGTGGCAATAAGCACCAGACAGTAAAGTTTCCAATATATAACTGCAATTATCCTATTCCTCTCTTGAACGGATCAGCCACCAGCAATCTTTGGAAGGATTATCTTTCAGAAAGTGTCCCACACATTGCAGTCCTAGTCATGGTAATTAAAAGGGGAAAAGCAGTGCAGTTCCTAAGATATGTTTGACAGTTTGGTGCAGAGCCCTCGCTATCCAGAGCATGGCACAAGCAGCATTCCCTAAGTACTTATCCCTTTATCACAGGTTTACAAAAAAAAAGACTAAACTTACATTCCCACATCACAGATAATATCTTGAGTAGCTGGAGATTCCAAGAGCTTTTCCAGAACTTGAAACGAATGCAAGAGTGTGTCTGACTCATAATAGTGATCTGAGCAGCCATAACCACTGTATATAGAAACAAGGAGAAATCAAAAATTAAGCCAGATCAGCACCAGAGCCAAAGGACCAAAACTACTTCAGACAGGGAGCATTCCACCCACACAGGTAATTTATATAGAAAATTAAGAAGCAGTGCTGTCACTATCCCTATTTACAGCATTTAAAACTCTGCAGCGTTCTATATCACCCCATGATATTCCCTCCAGGACAGCAGCCTGGGCCCAGGCAGAAGTCAAAGCACTACAGTTCCCCAGAAGGAAAACTCACTGAAATAGGTTAAAAATTACCGCTACCAGTCCGTTTTCCAAGACAAGAGACCCAATCCTGTGCTCACAACTACGGTGCTTTTCTTTGCACCGAGGGCCGCATGCTTTAAGTACGGCTCTGGGCACTGCAGCACCACGGGGCTGATGCTCTTCCTGACTGTTCTTCCACAGTTAACTGGAATCGCACCAAAGCCAGCGCCAGCAAAGCGCCCTTACCAGATTTCGAGCTCTGGCCCAAGCCGGTACCGGGCTCCTTTGCTCTTGGCGATGTCGATACCTGGAAGAGTGTTGGGAGCGCAGTGCGTGAAACAGGCACGGTCTGCGCTGCCCCGCCCGCGGCAGCAGGCAAGGAGGGAGGGAAGGAGGGAGCGGAAGAGGCTTCCTGATGGCCGGGGGCAGCCAGCCAGCCAGCTCGGCACTCACTTCGGAGAATCCTCTCCAGGTTGCCCTCAAAGTCCAGAGCCCACTGGTTGAGGGCGCAGGTGGCCACGGTCACTGCCCGGCCCATGGCGGCCCCACCGCCTTCCCCGCTGCTTCCGGGGCGGCGCCGGGCCGGGGCTGCCGCTCCCTCCT
>VZRH01006258.1:675797-692626 GCA_013397555.1 Urocynchramus pylzowi
CGGCCCCGGCCCCGTAGGTGAGTGCGTTCCTTCCTTACCGTGTCTGGGATCGGGCCTGGAAGGGAGCCACCCGTGTGGGCAAAGGGGAGCGACGAGCCCCTCTTCCCCTCACATCGCTTCTGAAAAGAAGCCTAAGCGGGGAAGACTAGAGGAAATGGCCTAAAGGCGAGGTAGTGGAGGTTCGGATTAGATGCGAGAGAATTTCATTTTTTTCGCTGTCGGTGTGGGAACAGGTTGCCCAGGAGGAGGTGGATGCAGAGGGTATGGCCAGGCTCAGTCCATGTCCAGGCGATGGATGGGGCTCGCCGTGATGAGGCACACAGAGCCGGGATGTCAGTCCATAGTTCCGATTATAGGATGGTGATCTTTAGCATAAGAAGTGTTTGATCAGAACGAAGGAAAGCTACAGTGCACGTTCCACAGAGAGAGTTAGCTGGTACCGAGTAAATCATTCTCCATTCCCACTGATTTTTTACTCAGATGGGATTGTATCTTGTTTTCTGTGGTGTAAATGACATATATGGAGCAAGGTCTCTGGGCAAAAGAATCCAATTGACAAGGTCCCGTACTGATAATGTTACAGCAGCAGCAGTTTCTCAAATTAAAAAAGGCAGTTAAGTTGCAAAGGTTTAGGACAATGTGGTGAAACTTTTTTTTTTTTCCTTTACATCTACATGTAAGTAATAAGTGTTTTATTATCTGTGCATCTTAAAAGAATTTTCCATTTGGCAAGAAGCTTAACGGATTACTTTGATATCAGCGTTTTGATTGTGTTTTGCTGAATTTAAGTTCATAGGGAATTAATTGGTGGAAATTTTTTGCTTCCTGTCCTCCACCCCTAAATTTTGTGTGGTCTGAAGTCTATATAAAAGATTTTAGTAACTTTTATTTGTGATTCTCTTGTAGAGGCATAAGAATTATTGAGAACCAGCTGGAGTAATAGGATTATTAATATTTTCTTTCCTACAGGACATCATGGCAGCCCATCAGGAGAAAAAACTTGCTGAAGAAAGAAAACACCAAAACATGCAAAATGATACTAAAGCATCTCAAGGCCAGTGGGGAAGAGCATGGTGAGAGAAGCCAGTGACCCTAAGTAGTCCTTGTATTTCCAATTTCTTCATTCATACTCTTAGAGATGCTGTATTCCTTTTAAACTTCCCTCTGTTTATAACAGATTTTTGTGTTGCCCTGCTCTGGAAAGCTCATGGGTAATTTGCTGTAGCAACAGGTGCTGAAGAAGAGTTCTTCAAGTTTTTTAAGGCAGGGACTTTGCCAGATGGTTTGGGTTAAAACACACTCCTTGCAAAAAAGAAAAGCAAATCATAAAAATTGGTGAAAATTTCTGGTTCCTTCAAGGAAATAAATATTTCCTTTGGTTTGGAAAACAGGTATTCTGGCATCTGTGACATTCCCAGCTGACAAGTCCTGCTGTAGCAACATTTATGACTCATGTCCCAGTTCCCAAAGAGTTGGGCGGGTATTAGTAGGGCATTGTACTGCAGCTGGGAACAGCAGCAGTGGCACAGAAAATGTCCAAATGTCTGTCTTTTCCAAGTTTCCAAGCTTTGCATAATGTTCTTGGGATTCCATTATCACTTCCAACTGAATACCCCACCAGTTAGAACCATGATTGCCATCAAAAAACGTGAAGTTTGTAATAATGATCTGGTTTTGGAGGGGAGATTTTATCTAATCTCTTGCTCTGATAAACTAGCATAGTTTTAGAGCAGTTTGTGGCAAAGTATGTTCTGTGCTGAGCTTTTTATGGCTCTTTGACCCCCAGACATGTCCATGCCCTGAACACATTTTCAGTTTGATCCAGTTCAGTCTAGAAGGTGCACTGAAAAAATTGTCTGATGTAACTCATCTGTCTGAAACCTGGGGAAACAAAATGCTCTGTTTTGGATTACAGGGAGGTGGACTGGTTTTCCTTGGCAAGCATCCTTTTCCTGCTGATGTTTGCACCACTGATTGTGTATTACTTCATCATGTCCTGTGCCCAGTACCAGTGCTCTCTGACTGATCCACTCCTGGACTTGCTGACAGGGAATAAGCATCTGTCTGACATCTGGAACAGGACTCCCATGCTGACCTATAGGGCTGCTGCCATTTATTCCCTTTGGGTCACTTTCCAGGTACATCAATGTGTTATGATCTGGATGCAGTGTCTGGTTTCTCCCACAGCTGTTGGATGAATCCTTTTGCACAAAGGATGATGGAATGTTGCACTGGCATTTACTCTTTGGTGTTTCACGATTTTCAAGGTGTTTTGGAATCCAAATGAAGCCTATGGACTTGGAAAATAAGTATAATGGGAATATACAGAAATATTCCTTGTGTGACATATTCCTTAATGAGGTTTTTAAGAAAAAGCAGCTATATAACAACAATACCCATTTGTTTTAAATTAATACACAAGAAATAAATCAAAATAAAAGGACGAGGATCTGAATGTCCTGCCTCCACACCAAAAATGGATGACAGCCTTACATGAAATACATCTTTAGAGCTGTAGAATAGCTTAGATGTATTACTAGTCTGAAATCACAACAGTTAAATATTGTTATTTTGGCTTACCCAATACTTACTAGAAACTTAAGAGAAATGTTATATTTGGTATATGTATGTAAGGGATAGTGTTTTGAGGGGTTTTGTCTTGTCTGTATTTACTGTGAATACATTCTCTCCCTTTTAGGTGTTTTTGTATGTGTCCATTCCTGATTTCTGCCATAAGTTTCTCCCTGGATATGTAGGAGGTGTACAAGAAGGTGCTGTCACCCCTGCTGGTAAGGTCTTCCTTGGAATACATGCACACCAAGCAATCTTCTGAAATTATAGTATGTCTGTTCTTAGAGTCTTTAATAACCCAGGTGTAACCAGAGGAAACATGGACATAAATGCTCTTGCCTTCCTCACATGTTCAGTTCAAACAAAACTAGAAAGCAAGCTAGGTCATCTTTTAGAATAATTTATAGCATTTCTATCTCTTATAATTAGTAAAACTGTTGATCTTGTAGGCACCACACCATCAATGGGAAAATACTGGTTGATAGTTTTGGCACTTAAAATTGTCAGTGGACTATTGCTGGTATTTGACAAGATAGTTTTACCTGCTCAAGCTCCACTAACCCAAGGGACTTGGACAAAATGTGTGATGTAAACTGTTACTGGTGGCTTGTTACTCTAGTCATTTGTGGGGAAAATCTAAATTCAGTTTTGTGAGAAGAAAAACTCAGCCTAACAAAGCCTAATGGGTACAGCAGAGTCTAATGGAACTTTCAGAAAATTGCCTCAATTTATTTAATTGGGAGATGAGGAGAGAGAGGTCATTTCATGAGCACTTGATTGAGCTTCTGTGTATTCTGTGCATATATTAATTAAAAGCTGTATTAGTGCAGGGTCACTAACACTCCATTTTTTCTTCATATTTTAGGTATTGTGAATAAATATGAAATCAATGGACTTCAGGCCTGGATCATTACCCATGTGCTTTGGTTTGCAAATGCTTCTTGCTTCCACTTCTTCTCACCTACCATCATTTTTGACAACTGGATTCCTCTCCTGTGGTGTGCCAATATCTTGGGATATGCAGTGTCCACCTTTGCAATGATCAAAGGCTACTTTTTCCCTACCAATGCAAAAGACTGGTATGTGGGTTTTAGTAGTGAGAGAATACTAGTTATCAGAGATTAAAATTGTTAAATAAAAATCAGGTATATCAATTGTATGACAGAGTATATTTCACTGGCACAGAGAGCTAGGCCAGTGCATGGCAGTGATTCTTTGCTTCACCAGCACTGTCCCCCGTGTTTCATGCTGCACACCATGGGTCTGGCAGCCTCAGTGTCACAGATACACCCATCCTAAAAATATTTATACTTAGACTGTTCAGAAGTGTTGCCAAGAGTAAACTCGGGCACCTCTGAAATTCTACAATTTATGTCTATCAATGCAATATTTTGGTTGGGTCAGTTTGTGTTACCTTGCACAACATTACGTGGGTTTATGATTTTTATTATCACTACATCAAATTAATCTGAATTGTGTATTCAGAGTAGCAATTACCTGTATGTGTATATAACTGTGTGCATTTCTAATTTTTTTTACAGCAAATTCACTGGCAACTTCTTTTATGACTACATGATGGGGATTGAATTTAACCCTCGAATAGGGAAGTGGTTTGATTTCAAGCTGTTCTTCAATGGGCGCCCTGGGATTGTGGCCTGGACTCTGATCAACCTTTCCTTTGCTGCCAAACAACAGGAGCTGTATGGTGAAGTGACAAACTCCATGATCCTTGTCAATGTCCTCCAGGTAAATTCTGAGGAGGAAATTAGGAAACAAGTTTGGAAATAAGCTAATATGAAAGCAAGAAAAAAACTCCTTCCATGGAAATGAAACTGAGGCATTTTTTCCTGGCCTCAGGATGAAACAAGCTCATTCAGTGATGGGACTTCTTTGCATTTATTCCCTGATCTGTGTAAATGGAAGCCTGCTCAATAGAAGCTCTG
The DNA here is from genome assembly GCA_013397555.1 of Urocynchramus pylzowi. Classification (NCBI taxonomy): domain Eukaryota; kingdom Metazoa; phylum Chordata; class Aves; order Passeriformes; family Fringillidae; genus Urocynchramus; species Urocynchramus pylzowi. Next base: position 680,312 of record VZRH01006258.1, read on the forward strand.
TCCCTCCTCTTTGTAACCCTTGACTCTAAGCTGAGGAGAGATCAGGGTTAGTTGTGAGTTCACTTCCCAAGTGTTTGTTCTTGAGTTGTACACTTGCCTTAGTCATCCTGTTAATTGCTTTATCTATCTAGAGAGATAGGTATTGTCTATCCAGGTAGGTTGTATTTATGTGATAGTTCTTTTTAACTGTGTTCAGAAGTGTCTGGTTTTGAAGTGCTAACATGAAAACACCAATGAATTTTGAGATCATATCACAAGGCAGCACAGACATTAAGCTGATGCTGTTAAACAGGGTAACTAGTGACAGTGTTCTCTTATTAATGTGAAATTATTCTGTTGCAGGGTATTTATGTTCTGGACTTCTTTTGGAATGAAGCCTGGTACTTGAAAACCATTGATATCTGCCATGATCATTTTGGATGGTATTTGGGCTGGGGAGACTGTGTTTGGTTGCCTTACCTCTATACTTTGCAGGTAAAAATGTGTACACTGTGTATTTGGGCTAACAGGAGTGAAACTTTCCAGAAACTTTCCAGAAATTCTTTCTAGAAGTTTAATTTGTGCTGAAGTGTTTCTATGTAGTCCCACTGTTGAGAAATTATTGCAACATTCTTTGTAATAATTCTGTAGGAAGGCTTCCTGTCCCTGCATGGATTTGACATCTTTTCTTCTCCTGCCCTTCTTTTGTGCCTGTTTCTGGCATTGATGATTGTGTCTGCATACTTTTCTAAGTCCTTTCAGCTTCCTTTCTTTTTACTCCTGCTTGTTGAGCATCTTTTGGTTAGTGGTGGTTTGTTTGGGTTTTATTCCTTGGGTTTTTCCTTCTGTCCAGTTTGCATCCTTGTAACTTCTCCTTGTTTCATGAAGAAGTGCAATTTTTGAGAGAGAAAGAGAGAAGGAAACTCTAGGATGCAGAGTTTTACTATTGCAGTAGTTTTTTCTACTCTCTTCTGGTCTGTTGTGGACCACTGTAGTCAAGGAATTGGTCTGGCATGCTGAGCCTCTGTTGGAAGTAAATGGCTGATTGTTTTTGTGCTCCCCAGGGTCTGTACTTGGTTTACCATCCTGTCCGGCTGTGCACAGCTCATGCCATAGGGGTCTTGACGTTGGGCTTGCTGGGTTATTACATCTTCAGGATGACCAACCACCAGAAGGACCTGTTCCGTCGCACCAACGGCAACTGCAGGATCTGGGGGAAGAAGCCGGAGTACATAGAGTGCTCCTACATGTCCGTGGATGGCACCAAGTACTACAGCAAGCTGATGACCTCGGGATTTTGGGGCTGGGCACGTCATTTCAACTACACAGGAGACCTGATGGGCTCGCTGGCCTATTGCCTGGCTTGTGGCTTTGAGCACATGCTGCCTTACTTCTACATCGTGTACATGACCATTCTGCTCACCCACCGCTGCATTAGGGACGAGCACCGTTGCAGCAGCAAGTATGGGAAGGACTGGAAGCGCTACACTGCTGCAGTGCCCTACCGGCTCCTGCCCGGGATGTTTTAAGGCAAACGCAGGATGCAGGGGAAGGAAAAAAGGAGAAACGTGCAGGCATGCCATCTTTAAAATAACTGAAGTGAGGCACTGAACTGCCCTGTTTTTTCAGAAGACTCTTTTAATTGGAATACCCCTCTGAATCACCCCATTTCCAAATTAACTTGGAGTTTAAGAAAAGATGCATGTATTGAGACTCCTGAGAAATCCCAAAGCTGGGAGGTGGCCTTACCCTTGATGGTAGCAGGGTTCTGGAAGCAGTTTGCAGTGCTTCAGGAGAGAAGAAAAGAGTTCTGTCATCTCTTTAGGAAAGAAGTTTTTCTGATGCAGCTGTTTGTGGCCATCAGAACCTACAAGTGACAACAGCTGCAAAGGAGGTTTGATTGTTGATTGCTTGTCAAGAGATGAACGGTGGAAATACTGAAGAAGCTGGTCTGAAGTAACTGTTACAATCTAAAACAAAAGTAAAAACTGTTATAAATTAGTGCAATTTTCAGCACCTGACAATAGGGAATATGACCAACTGAGTTTTATTTTGCTACTGAAACCACACTTTGTGAAGCTACTGAGCTGAGCTGCTTGGGCTGCAGTAGAGTTACTTTTTTTCCTAGTGGCTGGCATGGGCGTAGTTTTGGATTTGAGCTGAGACAGTGTTGATAACACAGGGATGTTTTCACTATTCCTGAGCAGTGTTTACACAGCATCAAGGCCTTTTTTGCATCTCACCTCACCCACCAGGGAGTGGGCTGGGTGAGCACAAGGAGCTGGGAGGGGACACAGGCAGGACAGCTGACCCCAACTGACCCCAGCTGACCCCAACTGACCCCAACTGACCTAAGGAATATCCCAGGCCATATGGCATAAAACTGGAGGAAGAAGGAAGTGGGGAATGTCAGGAGTGATGGTATTTGTCATTCCAAGTCACCATTACATGTGATGGAGCCCTGCTTTCCTGGAGATGGCTGAACATCTGCCTGTAGGTGGCAAGTGTGGACTAGATCCCTTATTTTGCTTTGCTTGTGTGCAGTCTTTCCTTTACCGATTAAACCGTCTTTATCTCAACCCATGAGTACTCTCCCTTTCCTGATTCCCTCCCCCATCCCACTGTGGGGGAGTGAGCAAGCAGCTGTGTGGGGCTGAGTTGCCAGCTGGCAACTGTCAGCCATGACAGTCCTTTTTAGTGCCTGACATGGAGCTTGAAGGCTTTGAGATAAGAGCAGCTTTGGCTGGAATGTGCTGGATTGGATTTATAGCTGTTGGTGCTGTTGAGTCATCAGGCTCCTGTGCTTGCCATGGGGATCATTAGGGGATTCATTTTGATTTTGCTGCTGGCTGCAGTGCCTCTCCTCTCCCTGTGCTGTGCCTGGGGACATGGATGACAGCCATGGTGACACACCTGGGCTGGCAGGTGGCCAGGGCATCACTGCTGTTTCTGTGCTGCTGGAACTCCAGTGTGAGCTCCAGTCGAGGGAGCTGTGACCTGTGGATGAGCCCAGACAGGAGCAGCACACCCCCAGGCATCAGTGGCTGGGAATAAGCCCATGGCAGAGCAGGAACTTCTCTGAGCATCTGTGGCCATGGTTATGTCAGTGCCCAAGAAGGGATTGTGGCCCAAGGATAAACCTGAAGCCCCAGTGACTGTGGATAAGGCCATGCTCAGCAGGTAGCCCTTGAAACATCAGTGCCTGTGCATGGGGTCATGCTGGAGCACCTCAGAGCCATGGATAAACCTCTGGCCATGGATAAACCCCTGGCAGAGCAGTTACAGCCTTGGAAGTACTGCAGCCATGGGTAAGGCCACATCCATTTCTTCAGTGGGGATGGAAAACTTCATTCCCTGTAGTTTGTATAAAATCGTGTTTGTAAAAATTTAAGGTTCTAAATTCTTAGATTCAGGACAAATAAAATACTGCTAGTTTTCCTTCAGCTATTTCTTTTCTTGTCACATGGTTATCTTTCAGAGTGACTAAAGGATACAAAAGGAGCTCTACAAAAACTTGAATTTCAAGACCTCCTTGGAATTCTGTTTTCCAAGGTGAACCAAATAAATAGGGATCATAGTATGAACTATGCAGCTTGTGACAAGCTTGATATTATGTTTAAGCTTTTTTTAAATTACTGAATATAATGACTTTTTAAAAATTATTGCATATAAATATACTGTTGGTTTTTAGAGTAAGTAGAAAAGTATAAATTGATGTTTTGTAGAAGCAACTAAATGCACTGATCTTCCTGGCAGGTTTGGCTGAGTTGTGTTGGCAAGTGTGGGTTTTGTTTTTGTTACAGTCATCCTGGAGAGGATGGTCTGGGCAGGAAAAAAAGGCTCTCTGCAAACCTAGAAAACAAATGTATCTTGTAGCTAGGCTTTGTTTCAGAGCTGGATCTACACACATCCTTTTCTTATGCAGCCTTGGAAATTGCAGTGCTCCTTTGCTGTTAATGCCAAGGTTATTTAAATATTGCAAGATAATCTGGACTCTTAAATCATGGTAGCCTTGCACAGCACAACGTGATCCCTTTTGTTCCCTGAGAAATCTTGGATGTTTTGTGGAAGAAATCACCCCTTCTAGGCCAATTAAAAAACCACTTTAATCTATTCTGTAAACTTTATCCTAACACAAGCACTGTGTGAGCAGTGCTCCACACAGTGTCCCTCTAATGTCACCCTTGAAAACTGGAATCTGAAGGACCATCAGCTTGCTCATCTTCATGCCTGGGTCACTTTGTTGGATGCATGGCGGTGCTGTTGAATTTGTTTCTTCCAGAATCTAAAAAAAAAAATAAATAAATAAAAATCGGAGGATTTTTGAGGGTGTGTATTGGATAAACTTTTATCCTGATATTTCCTATTTATTGATATTCTGTGGTCAATATCACCTTTACAGTTTGAAAATCACCTATCCAATCTCTGTAGTATGCTGGGAATTTCAAATAGAGAAGTTTAAATATTTACAAAATGGTACTTACTTAACTTGGGTTAAATAATGGGAACATAATGGAAACTATGGAAACTTAATGGGAAAGCAAAATCTTCCAGTAAATACTTGGAGCAGTGTCTTGGTTTGAAAAGACAGGTGTCTGCTAAGGAAGGCAGAAGCCTCCCCTGAAATGGAAAATGTAAACCCCCTCCCTACAAATTATTATTATTTTGAAATTAAAAGGCTCTCAGGCAAAGAAGATCCAGTGGTAGTGTTGATGGGCCTGGTCTTCCTCTTGGAATCCAGTGGAGAAGACAGCTACTCCTCTGGGTATCCAGTGGGAAAAAGGCTGCCCTGGTGTCCCAAAATCTCAGATTGTATCCAGGAAGGAATGCTTGGCTCCTCCCCCTGGGCAGAGCATCTCCCAATGGGATGATGCAATTTTATCACCTATGCAGTGATACTCAATGGCCCATGAACAGAAGATATCTCCTGGAGGGAGGATTGGTTGTGGAAGAGATAAAGAAAACTGCCCAATTAACAGAAGATAACTGCCCCACTTCTAACAGATGGCAAATAGAATACACACATTATCTTGCAATCTAGGACAAGCAGTAACCAAGTATTATTTGGTTGGATTATTGTAGGAAGAAAGGTTACAAATACTCACTTGAAGAGGGCACAAGAAGCTGAACAACTTCCAGCTTGCTTTAGATCTACCTAAGGAAAAAAAATACATCCCAGTGTTGTGGTGTATAACGTTTCTGGATTGTCAGTGTTCAATTTATGGATGGAATGGAGTGGGCAGAAGGGAACTTGGAATACTTCTGGGAAGGGAGGATGCCTTCAGACATGGAAAACCTCTGCCACAAATGGTATTTCTACTGCACAGGTAATGAAACTTTTTTTTTTTTTTTTAATTATGCTATCCAAACTTTTTCTAATATATTTTCCCTTAAATTGTAAAAAAAAAAATTTGCATTCCAAGGTAAAGTCAAATACATGTTTTATCATATTACTATAGTATAAATCAAAACAACAAAAAATATCTAATAAATACATGTTACAACAGCTACATCTCTATAAAGTAGTATGGAATGATTGAAGAATCATTACAAGAATAAATCATAGGAAAAGTCTTTTGAGTAGAGAAAGTGAAAATAGGAAACAGATGAGTTCAGAAGGGAAAAATACAAAAACAAAAATTACTCATGTTTTTTCAAAAATAAAAAAATGAACAATATGTGTGATTGCATCTTGTAGCTAGGGGAAATTAAGAATTGTAATGTATATTTTAAAATTCTAATCTGGACAATGATGATGTATAATCTAGGATATGAACTAATAAGAGTTGCAAGAATTATGAAGCATAGTCATGAAAATTAAGGTTTTCAGAAAGAGCTTAAACACACTTTTTGTCCACTGTAAAAGAATTACAGAAGAGTTGATGTATTTATAGCTGGCAGAGAGTAGTCAAGTTAGGAAAATTTCTTATTTAAGCAGGATATAGAAAAAAAAGCCCACAGAAGTGCACTCCCAGAAGCCAGAAGCACAGCAGCGATTGTCCTGGAGCCGCCAGTTCCCAGTCCACGCCTCTAAGAATTATGTGGTGGTGCCACAGGAGAAGACCCTTGGTGTGGTGCTTGACAAGATCCTGCAGCAGCAAAGGCAGATCTCCCCATCTCCAGGAAATTGTCTGGCATCAGTAGTGCATGAGCAGGAAGAGGAAGATCTCCACAGTTTGGTTGCTTGTGGCACAAGTCTCCATCCCTCTCCCCAGAGCCCCTTTGAGAGCTGCCAGACCACAGATGGAGGAAGCCCTGTGGACAGGACTGTCTTTTCCCTCAGAGCCATGGGTATCAGCAAAACCTGCTCATCCCTGAGGATGCAGCTGGCAGGAAAATCCAGAAAGGAAAAATGGAGGCCAAAGCCATTGTAGAAAGGGTTTCCTGAAGCCAGACGCACAGTAGCAATTTCCAGGAGCCAGTTCCCTGTCCATGGTTCTGAAAATGATGTGGCAGTGCCACAGGAATATACCCTTGGTGTAGTGCTGCACAAAGATCCTCCAGGACCAAAGGTAGATATTTCTACCTCCAGGGCACTCTCAGGCATCAGCAGTAGAGAAGAATAAGGATGGATTCCAAACTTTGGATAGTCTTGGCAGGAGACTTCAACCTGCCCAGAGCCTCAGTGAGAGCTGCCAGAGCACAGAGAGAGGAAAGCCTTTGGACAGGTGTGCCTGCTCCCTCAGAGCTGCAGGTGTCAGCAAACCTGCTCCTCCCTTGAAGATGCAGATGGCCAAGAAATGCCCAGAAGTAAAAAGGGGAGCCCAGCTCTCTTCAAGAAGATTTTCCCAGAGGCAAGTGTCCCAGCATCAAGCGTCTTGGAGTTGCCAGTTCCCAGTCCATGGCTCCCAGGATGCTGTGGCAGTGCCAGAGGAGAAGATGCTCAGCATGGTGCAAGAGAAGATCCTCCAGCAGCAAAGGCAGATATTCCCATCTCCAGGGAATTGTCTGCCATCAGCAGTGCAGGAGCAGAAAGTGGAAGATCTCGAGACTTGGGATATTTCTGGCAAGAGACTCCATCCCTCCCAGTGCCTCAGTGAGAGCTGCCGGACTGCAGAGGGAGGAAGCATTATATTTTATATTGGTAGATTTTATTTTAGATATATTTTGTATGTATTTAATAAATATTATATATTATATTAAATATGTATGATATATTATATATATATAAACATAAATATAATATATGAATATTAGATATATTTAATATGTTTTTAGATAATATAAATACAATATTCTTTGCATTATATAGTATATCTATTTCTCTTACCTATATATATTTATGCTCTATCTTTTTATATATATCTTTACATACTTCTATAGAGTCCTACATTTAGATTTCTATTTTATTATTTGTATTTATATTATTCATAATAAAAGCCCTGCCTATAACTAAAAAAACCAAAAAAATCTTTATTTTAAACTACATTTAAACATTTCTGTATATATATTTTTCATATTTATATTCACTTTTACAATTTGTTATATATTATATAACGTATTGATGTATTATATTTTTATATATATGGCTACATAAATATATATAATAAGATATATGAACTTTTATTTATATTATGCATTCTATTTCCATGTTTTCATATTTATATTTTTATATATCTCTATCAATGAGTTAGTTATTCCTATATTAATATTGTATATTGTTTATGTTTTATTTAAAATCTACATTAATATATTTATATAAACATATATATTCACCATAATAATATCTTATAGTAATATATAATATTAATTATGTTACATGTTTTATTTGTATGTGTGATTTTTATTTAATATTGATTTTTATAGTCGCATTTCTATATTTATCTATTTGTTTTGTTTATTTTTAGTTATATATTTAAAATCCAATTCCTAACAATAAAATGACAGAACAAATAGCATCAAATTCCCACCAATATCATAAAAAAAATCAGATCTCCACCAGCCAACCAAAAAAACAAATTTATTAAAAATCCACACCACCTCTAAACCAATAAGCACTAAACCACAACTCCTCCTACCATCCCAACTACCACAATATTCAAACCAAAAATACCCTCTACCCACCCCCGCCACCAAAACCACATAAAACAACTAAATTACTCTCATCATACAGCGCTCCCATATCAAAACCGCCCTAACATCTTTAAAATAATTACAAATTAACCCCCAAATAAAAACTTTAATCTCACTAACAGAAAAACCACCAAAAACAAATATCACAATTTAAAAGAACTCCACCAGCCAACCAACTAGCAGCGAAAAAAACACACTACACTTTTCACTAACAATTCTAATCACATCATAAAACCACTAAAAAAAAAAGAAATCAAACCAACTTACTAAACTCAAAACTGTACAAAAGATAAATGCGACCATAAACAGCATCTCCTGAATTATCTGTAACCATAAAACATACACGACAATCAAACAAACAAAAAAAACCTATAATAAACAATAATGCAATTATAAATATTTTGAAAACCTCACCAACTACATGACACTACCTCAAATCCACCAAAACAAACACTACGCACTCACGCTAATAAAAACCACCACAACATCATTAAAAACCTACCCTCTACCTCATGCTACGAGCTATAAAAACCATCGTAAACCTTAAAATCATATCCTTTAAAAACATAATACCCCATCAAAAAACAAATCCAACAACAAAACTCAATTCAAAAAAAACCTCATCATCAACACCTGAAACAAGAACCATAACATTCAAGAAGTACACCACATCCCTTATCATACACCAACTGCAAACAAAACCAAACAATACAATAAATTCCTAAAAANATAAATATATATAATAAGATATATGAACTTTTATTTATATTATGCATTCTATTTCCATGTTTTCATATTTATATTTTTATATATCTCTATCAATGAGTTAGTTATTCCTATATTAATATTGTATATTGTTTATGTTTTATTTAAAATCTACATTAATATATTTATATAAACATATATATTCACCATAATAATATCTTATAGTAATATATAATATTAATTATGTTACATGTTTTATTTGTATGTGTGATTTTTATTTAATATTGATTTTTATAGTCGCATTTCTATATTTATCTATTTGTTTTGTTTATTTTTAGTTATATATTTAAAATCCAATTCCTAACAATAAAATGACAGAACAAATAGCATCAAATTCCCACCAATATCATAAAAAAAATCAGATCTCCACCAGCCAACCAAAAAAACAAATTTATTAAAAATCCACACCACCTCTAAACCAATAAGCACTAAACCACAACTCCTCCTACCATCCCAACTACCACAATATTCAAACCAAAAATACCCTCTACCCACCCCCGCCACCAAAACCACATAAAACAACTAAATTACTCTCATCATACAGCGCTCCCATATCAAAACCGCCCTAACATCTTTAAAATAATTACAAATTAACCCCCAAATAAAAACTTTAATCTCACTAACAGAAAAACCACCAAAAACAAATATCACAATTTAAAAGAACTCCACCAGCCAACCAACTAGCAGCGAAAAAAACACACTACACTTTTCACTAACAATTCTAATCACATCATAAAACCACTAAAAAAAAAAGAAATCAAACCAACTTACTAAACTCAAAACTGTACAAAAGATAAATGTGACCATAAACAGCATCTCCTGAATTATCTGTAACCATAAAACATACACGACAATCAAACAAACAAAAAAAACCTATAATAAACAATAATGCAATTATAAATATTTTGAAAACCTCACCAACTACATGACACTACCTCAAATCCACCAAAACAAACACTACGCACTCACGCTAATAAAAACCACCACAACATCATTAAAAACCTACCCTCTACCTCATGCTACGAGCTATAAAAACCATCGTAAACCTTAAAATCATATCCTTTAAAAACATAATACCCCATCAAAAAACAAATCCAACAACAAAACTCAATTCAAAAAAAACCTCATCATCAACACCTGAAACAAGAACCATAACATTCAAGAAGTACACCACATCCCTTATCATACACCAACTGCAAACAAAACCAAACAATACAATAAATTCCTAAAAACCACCACATAAAAGCACCTTCAAAAATTAAAAACCGTGCTCCCGACACCGGACGGAGCGCNGCCAGAGGAGAAGATGCTCAGCATGGTGCAAGAGAAGATCCTCCAGCAGCAAAGGCAGATATTCCCATCTCCAGGGAATTGTCTGCCATCAGCAGTGCAGGAGCAGAAAGTGGAAGATCTCGAGACTTGGGATATTTCTGGCAAGAGACTCCATCCCTCCCAGTGCCTCAGTGAGAGCTGCCGGACTGCAGAGGGAGGAAGCATTATATTTTATATTGGTAGATTTTATTTTAGATATATTTTGTATGTATTTAATAAATATTATATATTATATTAAATATGTATGATATATTATATATATATAAACATAAATATAATATATGAATATTAGATATATTTAATATGTTTTTAGATAATATAAATACAATATTCTTTGCATTATATAGTATATCTATTTCTCTTACCTATATATATTTATGCTCTATCTTTTTATATATATCTTTACATACTTCTATAGAGTCCTACATTTAGATTTCTATTTTATTATTTGTATTTATATTATTCATAATAAAAGCCCTGCCTATAACTAAAAAAACCAAAAAAATCTTTATTTTAAACTACATTTAAACATTTCTGTATATATATTTTTCATATTTATATTCACTTTTACAATTTGTTATATATTATATAACGTATTGATGTATTATATTTTTATATATATGGCTACATAAATATATATAATAAGATATATGAACTTTTATTTATATTATGCATTCTATTTCCATGTTTTCATATTTATATTTTTATATATCTCTATCAATGAGTTAGTTATTCCTATATTAATATTGTATATTGTTTATGTTTTATTTAAAATCTACATTAATATATTTATATAAACATATATATTCACCATAATAATATCTTATAGTAATATATAATATTAATTATGTTACATGTTTTATTTGTATGTGTGATTTTTATTTAATATTGATTTTTATAGTCGCATTTCTATATTTATCTATTTGTTTTGTTTATTTTTAGTTATATATTTAAAATCCAATTCCTAACAATAAAATGACAGAACAAATAGCATCAAATTCCCACCAATATCATAAAAAAAATCAGATCTCCACCAGCCAACCAAAAAAACAAATTTATTAAAAATCCACACCACCTCTAAACCAATAAGCACTAAACCACAACTCCTCCTACCATCCCAACTACCACAATATTCAAACCAAAAATACCCTCTACCCACCCCCGCCACCAAAACCACATAAAACAACTAAATTACTCTCATCATACAGCGCTCCCATATCAAAACCGCCCTAACATCTTTAAAATAATTACAAATTAACCCCCAAATAAAAACTTTAATCTCACTAACAGAAAAACCACCAAAAACAAATATCACAATTTAAAAGAACTCCACCAGCCAACCAACTAGCAGCGAAAAAAACACACTACACTTTTCACTAACAATTCTAATCACATCATAAAACCACTAAAAAAAAAAGAAATCAAACCAACTTACTAAACTCAAAACTGTACAAAAGATAAATGCGACCATAAACAGCATCTCCTGAATTATCTGTAACCATAAAACATACACGACAATCAAACAAACAAAAAAAACCTATAATAAACAATAATGCAATTATAAATATTTTGAAAACCTCACCAACTACATGACACTACCTCAAATCCACCAAAACAAACACTACGCACTCACGCTAATAAAAACCACCACAACATCATTAAAAACCTACCCTCTACCTCATGCTACGAGCTATAAAAACCATCGTAAACCTTAAAATCATATCCTTTAAAAACATAATACCCCATCAAAAAACAAATCCAACAACAAAACTCAATTCAAAAAAAACCTCATCATCAACACCTGAAACAAGAACCATAACATTCAAGAAGTACACCACATCCCTTATCATACACCAACTGCAAACAAAACCAAACAATACAATAAATTCCTAAAAACCACCACATAAAAGCACCTTCAAAAATTAAAAACCGTGCTCCCGACACCGGACGGAGCGCNAAAAAACAAATCCAACAACAAAACTCAATTCAAAAAAAACCTCATCATCAACACCTGAAACAAGAACCATAACATTCAAGAAGTACACCACATCCCTTATCATACACCAACTGCAAACAAAACCAAACAATACAATAAATTCCTAAAAACCACCACATAAAAGCACCTTCAAAAATTAAAAACCGTGCTCCCGACACCGGACGGAGCGC
>VZRH01006260.1:430-18319 GCA_013397555.1 Urocynchramus pylzowi
CCGCCGCCGGGGGCGGATCCTCGCTCCCGCGGTGCTCACCCGCTGCCGCCGGGGGGCGCTGCCGCTGAGGGCTCGGGTGACCCGGGCACCAATGAGGGACCCGGGGACACCCCCGGAGCCCGGGGACGGCGGTGAGGGACGCGGGGACACCAATGAGGGACCCGGGGCACCCCCGCAGCCCGGGGACAGCGGTGAGGGACCCGGGGACACCCCCGGAGCCCGGGGACACCAGTTAGGGACCCGGGGACACCAGTGAGGGACCCGGGGACACCCCCGCAGCCCCGGTGACACCACGAGAGCCACCGTGACCCCCTCCCCCCGAGCTCTGTCGCGGCGGCTCCGCTGATCCCCGGCGGGCTCTGCCCCGGGGTCACCCTGCCCTGCGGACAGCCCGGCTGCTTTAGGCAGCAGCGATGCACAGGGAACGGCGCGGAAGCAGCCGGTACCGCAGGCCGGGTGTGCCCGGGCCCTACCCGCTCGGCCGCTGGAAGGAGACGCGCTCCAGCGTTGAGCCGGCTCCCGGCACGGGCTGCTTCCCCTGTTGATGAGGGAAGCATTGCACAGCAATACGCTTCACTGTTGTGCTTCACGAGTTTCATTTCCAGATTATGTATCATTCCGGTAAAATCGTGCTTGGTGCGGTATTTCATGGCAATTCTGAGTATATTATTTCTGAATCTTGCTGATAGACAATTTCCATTAATTTAATTGGTACATTTATTTGGAAGATTACACTGCCTTAACTTGGCCAATCGACTTCTGAGCAATTAAGATGGTTTCTGTGCTTGGTATGTAAAAAATAATAAAATCATTTTCCAAACCAAGGAAGCGTGCACCAGCTGGTGATGCGATCTGGACCCTACCCCTGGCCACCTTATCCCAGTCACTGCTCCATCCCTCTCTCTCCCATAGCTGCCTGAGCCTTGTCCTCTCTTCTGCTTCTAACATCACGGCCTAGGTGCTGTAAAAAGGATATTTTCCTGATCTGAGCACGGTTGGGAGTCTCAAATACTCCAATTTCTGACTGATTAGACCCAAAACTTGTTTGTTTTAACAACAGGTGTGTAAGTTATTATTTGAGATGGTGTCACCTTGGAAATAGAAAAGAGTATCTGGTCAAATATTTGGAAGGGTACCATCACATCTTGGTGTTAAATCTGTCTTTTTGAGAGAATTATACTGCAAAGTTATCTTTTTTTGGGACACAGCACTTCAACAACTGCAAGCTTTTTAGAAAGAACATTCTAGGAATTAAAAAAAACAAGCCAAACACAAAACCAGTAGTTGTCCACCTACCAAAGAACCAAAACAAAGCAAAACCCCAAAGCAAAGCAAAACAAGAAACCCCACCAAAACAAAACAAAAACCTAGAAAAAATCTGAAAATATGTTTAGTTGAGGTCTTGAGGAGCTTTCAAGCGTATTTACCTCAGGTAAAAGCTCAAGACCACTGGATATTTGTACAGCTCCTGCACTTACTGCTCTTCCATAGGAAACTAATTAACAAAATGCTATTTGGAAGTGGAGTCAAATGTTTAAGCAAGGTCAGATGTCTGTGGTAGGAGGAACTGGCCAGTAAGACATATCTGAGAAGTTTATACTGTACCTTGCCCTTGAAAAAGCTGGCTTGGTGTGAGACCACAGCCCAGTACAGCACTTAAGGTCTGTGCTTCCTGTCCAACATATGGATTAGATTCACTGATGTCAGCAAGATTTTCCACATTTTAAACTGAGATACATGTCCAAATATTTTCCTTTTGGATCCAACAGATCATTCCCCATTCCCAAGGTTATATAGAACATTCCCCACAAAAAGCACCAAAAAGGAAAAATGAACACCCCAGCACCCCTCTTCCTCTGAGCCAGCAAGGGTTCATCATGCAGGGCTCTCTGGGTGAACAACAGGCTTTAGAGTGTTTTAGGGTGGCATTTCTGGTCTCCTTTGATCCAGTTCTATCTCCACATCAGGCAGACTGATGGTAATACCCTTTGACAAGTCCATATGGCAATATTTACCAAAAATATCAATAAGTCTGCTGTCTTCCTGATGCTTTGGAAAGCAAGACTTCGTCTTTCTTTATCCTTATTACTCTGATTCTAGCCCAAGGCCTTTCTTGCTGTTGGAAGAGCCAAAGGAGATGAAGTTATACCAAAGATTCCTTGAGAGTAAGACAGCAGAGATGGAGCAACATATTTCCTTCTTTGTGATCAAGGTGAGCAAAAATGCTTAAACATATTTTCCAGTGATGTACAATTTGAATTATGCTAAGAGAATCTGTCCCCCAAAACACGAGAGATGGGAAACCACAACTCTGGTCTGCTCTTTTGTTTCTCACTTAGAACAGGGCTGGCATGAAGGTTCTGCCTGAATACCTCCTCCTTTTTGCATTGAGGCTTTCCCTCATGCCACACAGCTATGGGGTGTTTTTCACCCTTGTGGTTGTCTGTCATTAAAATGACAAACATTATTAAAAGCTGTGTGTTAAATACTTTTATTCAGTGAACTCACACTAGAAGTCAGTGGACGTGGATGGTAGAGCAGCTCCCTCTAGCCAAAATTACAGCACTGAGCATTCTCAAGTCACTAAATGCCAGCAAACTCTAACATGAGGCATTATAGGAAGCTAATGAAAACAATTTGTTATTTAGCATAACAGCATTAAATGTGGTTTAGATTAAGGTCTCTCCCTTCTCAGCATCAAAAGAGATGCACAAATGACGTAGAGGAGGATCTTTCTGACAAAACTCAGGTCCATTTTATTGATGAGAAGTGCTTTAACCTGAGGAACACATTGGACAGCATCAACTGTTACCCTGGAGTGGAAAAAGCAGCTGAGACTGAGTATGAGTGGCTACTGTAGCCTTCCCTTTTCATCCTCCCTGCTGAATTGCCTGCCTGATACATCTGAGAGTCGTGTAGGAAGAAGTGGCTTCTCTGTCCCAGGGCCCTGCTTTGCCTCTGTTTGAGAGCCTCTCCCACCAGTTATTCCCTGCCTGCTCCCAGTGGCCGCTGGTGGAGGGCAGCAGTGGCACCTGAGCAGGGCTGTGCTCTGAGTTGGGTTTCTCAGAGACAGCTGTGCTGTGCTGTCCTCACCCCCCAGCTCCACTGCGTGGTGTCTCCTCTGGTTTTGATTTACACTGCCTTTCAGGTTACAAACCCATACCAAATAAAAACAAAATCCAGCTGAGGTGCAGGTAAGGGCAATGCAGCAAACAGCACACCAGTGTCTGCCACAGACTTCATGTACTCTCTGTAAAAGAGGTTGTTGAGACCTTTGTGCACTTGGCGCAGCCTTAATGTTACAGACTGACAGAAAATTACTGTCAGTAATTTTCTGTCAATCTAAAATGCCCCATTTATATGTGGTTTAAAAACTCTTGATTAGCATTGGTCTCGTCAATGCAAGAGCAGCAGCAGCAGCAGAGCAGTTTGCAACAGAGGGCAGTGTCCCTGTGCTAATGCCTTGTCAGTTCCCTTATCACTAACGCAGCAGGACCCCAGTGGTGAATGTACCTCACAATTTCAAATGATAACGACTCTGTCCTGTTGGAAGGAGGAAAAAATAATCGCTATTATTTGTTTACTTATGTTCTGTTTTTTCATTAAAAGATCACCTCATTCACTACTGAAAAGAGGGCATATCCAAAGGAAACTTGGCAAGCATTCTGCTGACTCTAGTACCACTACCTCCTTTTAGGATTAGCCATGAATAAAATTATTCTTGTCAGCTCTAGTAAAAAGCAGATTCATGTGGATAAGTTTTGCAGACCTTTTCCTTTCTTACCATCTATTACCCAAAACCCGACATTTTTCATTAAAGTTTTCCTGAAAGCATTTGGCAGTCTGAGACATAACTGCAGCACTCAGGAGCAGAGCAAGTGCTTTCTGCTTCAACAGACCCAGATCGATAAATTACAGTCTGAAAAAGCAATGTTAAAGAACAGATTAAGCACTAAGTATTTCAGATAGTCAAGATGGAAACCTATTTAGAAATTTAATTTTCTGATGAGAAAATAAATATAATCCATTAGATCATAGAGAAGGGGAAAAAACCCAACCTCAAATATCCTGCAGAAAGTAGACTGAGATTGTCTGGCTCAGTAGCTGTGAGCAGTGCCAGTTCAGATTCAGTACACTGGTTTATACACTTTACTATTGTATCAGGCTGGTTACCTGAAGTTTTTCAGGGCAGCTGCCTAAATAAGTGTGCAGCACTAAGGAATTCCAAATCACTTAGGAAGGTCAGTACTTCAGTTTGGAGACAGGAATACCCTACAAATATACCCTACAAATAACTGAAAAAAAAAGGCTACTGAGGAAACACCACTGACAAAACCAAAATTAACCTTTTCTTTTTGCATCCTTTAATACTTACTCTCACTGTGTTCAATTAAAATCTAGAGTAAATGTGAACTCAAAAAATAGTGACTTATCCCTGCAAAAGTTCAATGTGCACACCTAATTCTTAGCATAAAGTTCTGTGAGGAGAAAGAAGACTAAATGCAGAAAGATATTTGTCTCAGCCTTTCAATTTGGTGAATAAAATACATGTACTTTCCATAGAATACATTAAACACTTAGGTGAAGAGAGGGGTGATCTAGCAGGCAAAGCAGGGCATTAAAGAAATGGTGAATTTAAGTCCAAAGACAGTAGCTTACACCACACCAGCAGTTTTGAAGCCAGGGGCTCAGGCTGCAAGTTATTTAAAAACCCTGATGAGTGCTTCAGCTACTGTATCATGGGCTAAATTCAGTGGAGACAATATCAGGTGCTCTCAACATTCAGGGGCCAACTCTGTCACGCTCTGAAAGGACGCAGACTTGGACTGGAGTGCACAGCTGGGGAGAGGTGGAATAATTTAATCTGCATTAACTTGAGCTTTAATAATCATGTTGCTGAAGTAGCAGATGCAAAGAACAAACTTGTCCAAAGACAAGTGAGGTAAGATTCACTAGAAGTTGGCCACTGCATATTATCTTATATTACCCAAAGGGCATAGGAATGTTCTGTAGCACTTACATACTTCCTGAAAAAGCACCTCCTCACAAAATACACCAGCATTCCCTTCCCTGGAACTGCCTGTGGCTCACAGCTGGCCTGAGAGGAGCTTGCTCACAGACAGATGTCAGGGTTTTACAAGGAACCTCGCAGCATCTGCCCAGAATCACACACTGATTATGTTCATTTGCAGCTTACATGTTTAAAGTGGAGAAATATATCTTAGAAGTTTTTTTTTTTTGTTTGTTTGTTTTTTTGTTTTTTTTTTTTCTGTTTTACATTAATTGATAATACTCCCTGGTCATTTCCTGATGTAGAAATTGTACATATTTTTTTTTTTTCTCTTAAACAGTGAACAAACTTTGGAAAGTGTGCAAATAAAGAGGCCCACAAACAGCACATTTATCTGTTTTAGAGTAAGAAGATAACTAAGCTTTTGCACTTTTATTTTGCAGCATCCAGGGAAGAGCCCTATCAACTAAAATTTAGAAGTATTTACATACAGAATGTCATTAGATGGATCTTAACACCTAAGTTCCAAGTTTTCCTTGCCTTTTGATAAATACATTTCCATATCTTTAGTCTGAATGCTGGTCTGGTTCTGGTCAGAAACAGTCTGATATTTCAAAGTGGGTCACAGTGAACTTTTCAAACATTTATTCTGCCCTTGTCTTCCTATTATACAAAGCAGAAATGGCACAGAAGAAGTCAGACCTGTATTAATCTCTGTCTGTGTTGCCACTGCAGTAAGTTTTCACTAAAATAAGTAATGTGTTGGAAGTATATTAATTGAATTTTGAAACATATATTCTGAAGTTAACCTGAAGTTAACCTTTGTACCAACAGATAAAATTTTGTTAAGCAGCAAGGCTCATCTGCTACTTTCATACAGCTCCACTCAGATTTCTATAAGTTTTTCCATTAAGATTCTTTCTCTTGCAGAGCAGCTTCACGTTCACTCATTTTTTTCAATGCACATTTGGAAACAATAGCGTTTTCCTGCAATTCTATTTGTCATAAGTAGTTTAAGATGTTTTCAGTTTATTTTTAGGGACTCTTAGGAAAGTTCAAATAACCACCTAAATATATGTAAGCTCACAGCATATAAATACATTTTCTTTTTCTTTCCCTCCCCTGTCTACAAAGCCTAAAAGATGTAGGGTTTTTTGTGTACTTTAGCTTGTATATGATCTGGCCATCTATAGCACTTTATGTCTGAATTAACTATCCATCTAAGTTTCTCATGGATTTAAATGTACGAACATTTGCATCACATTTTCCATTGCTGTTTTCTATTGTTTTTAAGTGCCCCTTTATAAAATAATTTCTGGCAGGAGGGAGCACAAGTGCATTGTGAGATGTTGACACACAAGCAGGAATTTTGTCATGGAGTCCAGCTGACACTACGACATAACTGCTGACAATTGGATTATAATGGAAAAAGCAGTAGCTATATCCCTATACTGTTACATCATTAAATAGCAAAATTAACTACCTGGGGAAACCTGAGTATTTGTATTTGTGTAAAGAATAATTTGTTTGTATAGTATACATGGATCAAACATATCAGGGAAGAGTGAAGTCTATTGAGGCTGTTTCTGCTGAGTTACTGGTTAGCACATACATAGCAGAGACTTTACTCCTCACAAACTCCACAGTAATGGAGTTACATCAGAATTACAAAATGAGCTTATGCTGGTGAGGAGGAATTCAGGCTGGTCAGTGTTGTCAAAATAAAAGGAAAATGCAAAGGTTCACTGAGCAAAAACAGTGCTGGTTAAACTCTGGGTGAAGTTACATGGTACAAGTCCAGGTAATTCTCCTGCTCCTGACTATACATCAGAGGAACAAGATGAAGCAGAAGGCAAGCATCAGCAAGCATCCTGGAGCACCCTTTTTTCTTTCTTCAGTCCGTAATAATGAGAGAAAGAAGCATTGCTAGGATTGCTTCAATAGGACAGCCATTGGCTTAGTTCTTAAATTCTACCACTGTTCTGTTCTTCCACTGGGAAGTGATTATAATCAAGGCAGCTACTACAGTTCCTGTTCCCTTCTTCTCCAATAGCAATTAGACAAAGGGTGCTACAAGTTCAGGTTTTGTATTTAAAAAATATCAGTCTTTCAAAGGCTGTTCTTGCATTGACTTCTCAAGCAAAGAATGCCACTTGCAGAAACATCCTTCTTTCTGACAAATTATTTTTCTAGCTAAGCAGGCTAGCTCCATAAAATGAGAGGAAAATCACATAGTAATGATTTGCTATCTTGGAAGCAAAAAAGCCTGGTATTTTAATGAAGTCTGAAGCCCATTTTGGAATGAAAAATGTTTTTCTAATTTGTGAAACAGCAAAATCTTTTCCAGATCAAAAAAATTCAACCAAAATGCAACCCCAAAACAACATACCAGGACCCTTCTGCAACCATTTGTTTCTAAAATCAGTATGCTGAAAAAGGAAAGAATCAAAAACTACATAAAAGAGTGAACAGTGTGAATATGGTGCTGATCTAAAAATGATCCCATGTTGAAATAGCACATTTTCTTCAATTTATATCTCTTGCACATAAAAGTCAATGATTAATTTATCTTACTTGATTCTGGTATTAGTCTTGGTCATAACAATGTGAGGTCCATCCAGAATCTGGATAGTGGAACCCTGGAAATTGAGGGGCTGGAGACAGAAGCCTGGAAGCTCTAGTGAGATATTTGGCAAGGGTTAGGTCACAAACCCAAGATGACATTACAGCTCCTCTGCATTTCATCATCACTGGGCTCAGAGCATGTGGTCATTTGGGGATGCAAACATTCTGAGGAGTTCAAGCATAGCCTGGGACTCTGCTCAGACTCAGAGCTGCTCTCAGAGCACATCCTCAGACTGGTGAACAGAAAACAGTGTGTGCACAAGTCAGTGTAGAAGAGAGTGGTGGTACATTGCCATCAACATGCCCCAAGAAACACTCAGTTTATGCCAAAAGATGTTGTGGTAAATGTATTTCATATTTGGTGTAAAAGGACACAAATCTTTAGGAAAAGAAGGAAAGCCTTTAATCGTGGTGCCAGCCTGCATTGATATGTTTGCATCTTCTTTCCACAAAGTTAATATTAGCATAAATAGTTACCTTGGCTTCAGTCTCCTGGAAGTACCAATAGGCCAGGATGTTTATGGACATGAGCTCTGGGAATCAGTCAGAGCAGGCAGCAAGTGACATGTTTACCTAGTCCAGTATTGGTACCATGTCTAAACAGAGGATTAGCCCTTCCAGCTCCAACACCTGTCCTGTGCTCAGGGCTGTTCCCATGCCCGGCACCACCCTTCCTGCAGGCCTTGCTGTTTCAAGGCTGGGAGCACAGGGATCAGAAAGCTGCTAGAAAAACATGTACATGTTAAATAAAATCATGAAAAAATTACCCACTCCAATAAACAAGTCATCAGGATTCTAGAAACTTCGACTCAGCTCACTGAGAATGCTTTTAGAAACAGCTTCATTGTGTTGGGGATTTTTTATCCCTGGGGTATGAAAAGACAATTTATTATATGAATATAGGAGGGAATTTAACTCTCACTTTCTTTTTTGCCTATATTTTTACTCTCTACCAGAAGAGCCTACAGTATTTTGTTTTAGTAACTTACTCCTCAGAATGTGTCTATGACATGACAGTAAAACTGGTCTGGTTAAAATTAATTTTAGATTCCAGATCTGGATTATGCTTGAAGTCTAAATATTGCAAGTTATCATAGTACTTTGAAATAATGTGGCATATATCCTAAAACTAATTGTGAAATCAGTCATGAGTATTTATTCAGTCAAGTATAATATCAACAAATATTAAATTTTACAAAATAATTTAGGCAAAATATGGAAACACGGCTGGAAAATATTTAGCAAAATTGACTGAGAAGCAAAATATTGAAAGAATTTAAAACTGAGAGGGCACAAGTATGCTGCTCCCACCACACTACCTGGCTGCTGCTTTTTGCATTCAGATAAGAAACAGTGAGCTGACCTCAGAACCAACAAAGAAGCAAAGCCAGGCTGCAGCATTTTAGAAGTGCTTATGTTGTATGTAATGTACATGATGGAACTTGAGTGGAATGAGAGAGCAGCAGGAGCAGTTTTCTCCATGCTCCCAAGAACGCTGCAGCACAAAACTTTCCTCATGTCCTGGAAGGGAAAGTTTCCGGCTGGGCAGCTGCTGGGCCAGTGCCTCCCCACGCTCTGGCTCTCGTAGGAACACGCTGCTCAGCAGTTGTTGTGTTCGCTTCCTGCCTTTGGAGGCCATCCAGAAATGACGTGGGCTGGTGCAATGCTGTCTGGTGATCCTCACCACCAATCCGTTCCTGTACAGCAGATTATCTAAACCACTTCAGCCAATGTGTGGTCAGAGTGAGTAATTGAAAACGGTTTGAACAAAGCTTCTGTGATGCATTGGAGGTGGTTCCCCTGAGGCCATTTTTCTTTGTATGTGTTAAATGTCAGTGCTTTTTTAAAAAAAATAAAGTAAAAATTCAAGAACACACATCCACTTTCATGCAGCCAGGCAAGGCTTAAAGATGGGTACATCTTTACATGTTTCAATTTTGAGTTCACAGCCAGGCTTAAACAATATTTTTTAGTGAATGAATGAATGAATGAGGAGTTTGTTCTGTAGCACTAACCAGTTTCCTTGGTTGTGTATAATGTACTTGCAGATATTTTCTTGCAGAAAACATTAATTTCATCCTCTTCTCTAACTTCACTAGAAATAATTCAGTGTAAGAGAGCCTGAAACCTATCCCTATTCACCAAATCAATTAAATTCATAGACCATGATCACAGGCCAGGCAGTATCAGCATGGTGACTGCATTACACCCTTGCCATAACACAAGCATGTGTGTGCCCTGCAGCATTGCTCTGGGAGTTGGTTTCTGTGTCCTGGTTCATTGCTAACCACGTGCCCTGGACTGTTTTAATTGCACTGTTTCATTGTTAGATTTGCTCCATGAAGATGAATCACCATTTCCAGCTGGTGCCCAAGAGAGAGAGTGTTACTGGCAATACAGACCAAAGGCTGAACCACAAAGGTCCTACCCAGAATCTGAACCAAGAGAAGTCTTCTGTTCCTCTAGAAGTAGAAAACAGATAACCCATTCAATACTTTCTGAAACTGAGACATTTCTGTGCCCAGTTCTTACTTGCTACTTTGTTTCATTGTTTTTACTTTGAATTATACCTTTTTACTGAAAAGAAATGAATGTGTTTACAACGTGCTCCCAGTTTTAAGTGGCATTAATGTAAGAGGCCAACATCCTTGCAAGTCCCCGCAACAGATCCACATCAGAGCAAGCTTTGGCTCCTTTGCAGGCATCAAGGCGTAGCATGGGAAACAGGGCTGTGCTGGCAGGGGGTGTAACATAAACACAGGAAAGGAGGACCCTGCTGAGCAGCAGGTGGCCTCTGGAAGCACCAGGGATTCTTTGCCTCACAGCCCTGGTACATCCCTGCAGGCTGCTGGCTTTGGTTAGCAATGCAGGAGGACAGTAGGAGCAATGGGTAGGACTTGAAAACCTCTCCCTGACACACATCTACTCACCAGTGCTGTCTGGGAGCTGGACCTCACCTTTGCAATGAATGGGTGAACACACAATATAAAATAATCAAGTCCTGACAACATCACAGGTTACTCAAACTCTGCTTCTGAGCAGCAGAAGACCCAAATCCTTGGTGCTCTCAGGGAAAAGGAAGGGTGTGGGCTTAGCATATAATCAATATTTAATGTCATTAAGTCTCTTCCTGTAACCAGTAATACTGTAGACAAGATATAAAACAATATTTCCAACAATGCTCTTTTATCATAAGCAGTTCTTCTACAAAGCAAGTAGCTACCAAAGTGCACTAAATTACCAACATAAATATTTCCTCTAAATCACAGCTAGCTTACTGTGTTTATCTGATGAAGAAGGAACCACTGCAGAATTAAACTGTAAGGAGAAATTTACTGCCATTATCTTCACTTTCTTCCTATTCTGTGTTCTCTCCATATCAAACAAGATTTTTTTCCCTGCAGTCTATAATTAGTAAAGGCTTCTTTTTGGGTGAAGGCTCTCTCAAGCATCTCTGTGAGAACCTACCCTGGACACAAAGGGCTCACTACAATGTGAAAATGTGGCTTCAAATGTTCAGTCATATTCACAGACTGCCACTCCGGGGCTCAAGGTGATTCATCTACTACAGAACTGCTTTGCTGTAAGGGTTGAGTGGTTTGGACTGTGCTAGCCAGGAGATCTTTCCCACTGCTCCTCTCTACAGTGTCAACAAGCCTGTAAGGATTTGGACTGGGATGCAGGCTCCTGGCATTCTTAACTCTTTGGGTTTTGTCTATAAATAATCTTTCAGCAGCAGGAACTAATTCAATTTTCAAACCACACACATCATTAGCAAATCTGGTACAACTTAGTGTGTAGACAAAATTTAAATAGCAGCATAATTTAAATCACATTATGCCATTTTTAGTGCTTGTTGAAATTCAAGTTCACATTGATTTTAGTAGAGTGGCTGAGAAATACATTAGTTACATTTGACCTCTTCCACTCTAAAGCTACCTGCAGGAAAAGCTTGAATGGGTTCACCACACTGGTTGTAATGCATACTGATCAGTTAGGGTAACACAACCAACAGACCAGGAAATATAAACATTTTTCCCCTTCTTCTGGAGCATTCACTTAGCAGCTACATTTACTGTGGGAGGAGATAATTTGTCACTTTTGGTACCACCACACAATCAATGAGGTAGGCAAGTTAGCCAGTATAATAATTTTATTTAAAAAACTCCAACAAACAGAACAAAACAAGATGGCCTTAAACATTAATACACAACTCCAGTTTTATACTCACTCTGAGTTTTGTTTTCTATGGCCTCCCCAAAAATCTCATCCACAAAACTGTCAGCAGCATTAGGATTGATATGAATCTGATCATCCGGATTTCATATATCCAAAATACCAAACAGGTTTTAATTGGGATCAAAAATGCAGAGTGTTACTTATTCCTTCTTCTTCCCACAATTGCCAGTCATGTTGTTGATATTCTAAAGGGTCCTGTCTAGAAAAAAAAAGAAACTTCGTTTGAAGTCACTGGAACGTTAGAATGTCTCTGAATTTTTCTTCAGGTGGAGTGAAAGGACATTAATATGACATACTTAAAACCCAGAAGAACCCAGGGGTTCTCTCTCAGTCTAACTCTTGTGAGCTCCTAGGTTATGTAAGAGCTTCATAAAATGTCCCCCAGATATTCAGAAGTATTTTAGGCTTTACTTTTGTGCAAGTTTTCTGTCAGACTAATATGATTTCTAATATTTTAACCCAAATGTTTATATAAGTACAGTGTTTACTAGAAGTAGTTATATAGACAGATAATTAGCATATCTTGTCCTTCCTGAAATGCATATGAATTTTACTGTACTACAGCTCCCTAATCCAGACCAGGTTCTGTTGAATGCTTTGCCAATCCAAATCCTTGAATGCTGTGTTCATCAGATCTCCAATTAGAAGCTGTAATCCTGACAGGATATTTGAAATTTGGACACTTTTATCCAATGAGAATTTTTGGTTGAGCTCACAGCTTAAAATGTATTTTCTTAGAGATAAAATTCTGAGAAAGTAAAACCATTTGCTAATTCACTTTCTAAGGATTTTTTTCTTTTGAATAATTTATTTCTCTCATGGTTTAAAGTAAGAAGAATTCAGCCTTATAGCTCAGCTGCAATAGAGAAAGAAAATATCAAATGAACCACTTCTTTGTAACACGTAATGTTATCTGAGTTGCTGTTTATTTTAAAGGAAGTGCTGATGTTGGCACTTGTTTCCTGTGTGTGCTGCCAGCTTTACAGTTGAAGGGATTAGACAGAAAACAAATCAATAAAGTCTAGTTTTTCTGTAGTTAAAGAACTGTGACTGTCCCAAAATCAGTTAAAAGTGGTTTCTGGAAAAAAATCAATCTTTCTTACAGTCCATAGTGCGCGGAGAAATGAACAGAAGCACAGTTCTGTCAGTAGGAAGAGTTTACCAGCTCAGCGACTATGCAAGAGGATTTACCACATCTCCACTGATAAACTGCTACAACCACTGTAACCAAGGTCTGCTCTTGATTTCAGAGCTCCATATTCAGGGGTTCTGACAAGTGATTGTGGTTACCATGTTTCTGTGCCAAATCTAGACTCATCAGCACATCCTGCTCCACAAGCGTAGGCTGTCAAGAACTACACCAACACTGGCTAGTACCATCCATACCAAATGTATCCTACAGGTGTTCAAACCAGCCATGATGCTCCTACAGAGGCTGCACAAGTGAGGCTGCAAGGGAAGATAGCAAGGAGATCTGTCAAAGCAGAGTGGCTTAATCCACTCTTGAAGTCAGCACAAGGGAGAAATCCTCACTTCTCACAGGTGCTCTGAACGTCTGGCAGAGGATTCATACTGATGCAGTCCAAGCCAACTGTACAAACCCTGCCTGAAAGTGTGACCTGTCTGCTTTAAAAACAGAAATATGGTGAGGGGCTGCTGAACTTATGTGAGTAACCTGTCTCCTTTTCTCAGGTCACTGAAGTTGACACTATAATTAGCATTTAATGAGATGTTTGCAAGAAGCTCTGATATTCTACAGCTGCTGATCCTCCCCAAATCAATGCTGGAAGATGATACCTGGGAAGGCAAGCTCCCTCTTCATAGACAAGAACTGTCAATGTGTGCAAAGTCTTCCCCAGCACCTATGGCTCACCAGCTACACTTAACAGTAACTCTGATACCTCAGTGCATGCCATAAAATTGCAAAGGTTGCAAATATTTCCTGATGGAGATAATGAATTACTCTGTTTTCTCAAATAATGTAGTCCTATAAACTACTGAAAATTACCATCAAGCTTCTTTTCTTTAAATAACCTCATATTCTCAGCTGTAGATGCTACTAATTCAAAAAGAATTAGTAGAATTATTTAAAGAGAATAAGACCATGACAAAATACAGGAACAGATGTTCTTAAAGTGCCCTGAAATTGTCCTTCAGTCAGTCTGTCAAGACTGCTCAGCTTCCTGGTTTTCAGTGGAGCTCTACCTTGTGGGTGGGACAGGAGAAGGATGGAATGGGCTTTGAGATGTGACTTTTCTGGATGGCAGCTGAAACGTATTAACAGTGCAGTAATCATAGTAAAGGATTAGAGGAAGAGCTAGTTGGTAAAGCATCCTGGCTATTTTGGACAAAATAGAATAATAAAGTTTTACTATCATCTGTATTTCTTCCTGGATTTACTCACTCATTTACAGAATAAGTGGCACACTACAGTTCTAGTAATTGAACAGTTTCCTACTACCTCAGGGTCCACTCTACATGGCAGCTGTGGGAACACACGAAGTGCATTTTGCACTGGACAGAAGCCAAATCCAAAACAATGATAGATTTGAAAGTATCCTGAATAAACTGGCTCTGTTCCTTATCCTTTGTTTTGTGTGGGTGGTGGCTTAATCATGCTACCAACACAAGTGCCCTTGCAGGGCAGCTGGGGTGCACGGTGTGACATGTCCCTGTGGCCAGCCTGGCTTGTCACAGCATGGCTGACAAGCAGATTCTCCCTTCAGCTAAATAAGCTCCTGGCTATTGGGTCAAACCATTCACACAGCAACAATGTTTCTGAAGATTTTAAATAATAGGAAACCATTTTGGAACACAAAATTGGAAAGTGACATCCAGGCTTCTTTCTGGTACTCATTAAACCCATCTCTCACAGACCACGCTGAATCTTGATTTTTCCCCGGATGATGCTACAGTCAGGTTGCATGTGGCTATGGAGAGGGCAGTCTGCTCCATCCAGCAATGCTGAGTGGTGGCTTTCTGGGATTAAATTTTCTGAATGTAGGGAAAGTTCCAGAAGTCACTGAGTTACTGAGTAACTGAGTTTTGTATTGCAGTATTTGACTGCTGAGCAATTCAAGGGGTCCTGGTGATGTGTTGCTGGATACAGGAGCTCTGTTCCTGCAGACTGCACAGTGATCTGGTTTGAATCACCAGTCCTACCTTGCTGTTTCTTCCTCAGAAACACTTCACAACAAACTTCTATCACAGAACCCCCCTTGGGATGTGACCTTAGGGAGGAGTGAGGAATCTCACTGTTTTGTTTCCCAGCAGGGAAGATTGTTTCCACTGGTAACATTTTTCTCTCTCTCTATGCCTTTGTATGGAGGCAAGGGAGATTTTATCACTTGTTTCTGTTACTACCAAACTGTGGACTAAAGTACTTTATTTGCATTTCATATACTATTTTTACAGTGTATGAAGAATATTTGTGTTACGCTGTTAAATATTGACAATAGTCCCACCCTATTTATCAAATACTGACAGCTGACCAAGCAAAGAAGTTAAAAATCATTTGGAAATTTGGATCTTCTTGAAGCCTTTAAATATATTTCTGGAAGTTGGAGACTTTCCCAGTTCACACAGCTACTCTAATAGCTAGACATATTTTCTCCCTTCCTTATGCCAAGAACTCAATTGAGAAATATATAGCAGAAGGGAGGCACTTCTAAGGGACCTCACTTTTCTTTTTTTTCCATTCTTAACAGAAGAAAAAAGAAGAAAAAAAAATCTTTGTCTGAAAACAATCAAAATAAGTGAAGAGCCAGCCTGAATTTGAAAATCTGGGGACTTTGGGATGGAGATAATAGGGCTGAACAATAACTCTGAACATTACAAATTCCAGCTCCTTCCTGATTGTGCCTTTGTTCAGCAATGTTCTCTCCAAGATCTTGACTCTGCTTTTGGGTGGAGACCTCACTTTGTACATTGTCAGTGCAAACAACACTGAAGTGTTTGCTCATGGTGTGAATTCTTACTCAGAGTGGCTGCCTAAACCCAGGGAGCCACGACAGCTTGTGCTGTTCTTGGAGAGCATCACTTGGAGTACAGGAATTCCCTGAGATTCACCTACCAGCAACAAGAACAAATCTTCACGAGCACTGCAAAAACAACACTCTACAAAAATCATCTTCTTCCCTAAATTTAACTGAACAGAAGTTATGAAGTGTATTATCCTAGTGAAAACAAACCTTCAGTGGAAAAAATGCTCTTATCTTTTTAAAGTCATATCCACACATGCAGCACATTTCACTTTGTTCATAGCAAACAACTGCTTTTAAAAAGTAAATGGTTTTCTTTAGGCTACCAAAAAGGAGGAGACTTTCATGGACTTTCACTATAAAGCTATATAAATCCCAAAAGACTACAAATAATTCACTATTTGCTCCTTAGAAGCCAAGATAGATGGATAATGCAGAAAAATCTTGTTTTGCCACTGATTTACTGGGCAAACAATTTTACACTCAGCCTCCAGAATGCAGTTAATCCCAGCTGTGATGGGAATACGTCAAAGGAAACACATTTCTAACAATCATAAAGATACTCATACAGATAAACCTGAGAATCTCTTATAAAGCCTCCCAAGAGAATATAACATTTTTTTTCCATAGCTATCTTTCCTTGTGAACTAGTTCATTAATTATTGTACTCACATGAAGTCACAGACATCAAGAAGCCAGACCTACTGCATTTCCATGTATAAACCCAGAAATTTAATATGCAATTCCATAATTCTTGAAAGATAAGATCTGTTTTACAGCAAAGAAAGTAATGTAGAAAAGACCAAAACCTGTCCCTGCCTGTTTGATACAATGAGATAATTTTAGTTTCAGACAAGCCATTTCCTAACATTATCTAAACTATAGCTCATAAAAGTTTATGGACTCAAATTCCAAATAGAGTAAGAAAACAATGGCTCTCAGTATCTTCACTAATGATAACAGCAGTTGGGTGCAATAACATTACTGATTGCAGTGAAGGCATTTTATTTTACCCAACTCTGCTAGCAGTACTTTTTTTTAAAATTTAAAATAACAGCAAAGCAGCAGAATTTGTACAGGTGGTGTGCCCAGCCAATCAATATATGTGAGGGTGCTTGTATGACAGGACTTTTCAAAGATGTTCCTCCTCCCATGTGTCAGCTTGGAAGTTTTTAACCTGAACGTATTGCTCATTCCCTAGTATAAAAACCTAAGTGTTAGCTACTTGGAAAAATAATAATCTCTCAGAAGACCCATTTCTGATACCATATTGAGCCCAGCCTTTTCAAACCCATGCCCTTAGGCTTTTTAAATTTGAATTTGAATCTAGAGATAATCTGAACTCTTACACATCCCTGACCTGTGACACTACCTTTGTCTCAGAATATGAGCAAAGGCTTATTTTTGTGCAGTGGAAACACACAAAAAGCCCAATGAGATCTACACTCTACATGGACACCATGTCACTATCATTAATCAGAACATGGTCTGATGATACTCCCCCTCTTAAAAAGGGACAGTATCAGCGAGCCCCTGGAGCAGTTAAGGACTGCAGACAGGGCGAGTCCAGGGGTAGGATGGTTGATACAACATAGCCACTGACCAAAAAGGATTTTCTGGGATTTCCCTCCCGCCCATAACATCACAGGCATGAATTTAAAGCATCATGATCACGCTTTAAATACAACAGAACTCCTGGCAGCTCTTGGAAACAATGGCAAAGTGCATTTAACCCATGCTCAGCAGAGATGAGATTTCAAATCCCTGTACCCTTGAATAGGAGACCTGCGTGTCTGATGGTTGAGTTAATGTGGTGGTTTGACGAGGAAGGAAGTTTCTTGGGAAGGTGGTGGTCAAACCAATCAGTGGCCAGAGGTGAATATTGGCACCTGGGGTGGCCACTAGGAACCTGGACACGCCTTGAAAACACACAGGGGTTAAAAGCAGAGCATTCCCAGGGGAACTTCCTCTTTGGGTCCAGCGGGGGATCAGAGCTGACCTCCCTTGCCCAGCTCCGGCTGGGTGGGGGAGGGG
>VZRH01006260.1:19370-60352 GCA_013397555.1 Urocynchramus pylzowi
CTGGATTGGGAAGGTAAGGCCTTGACTCATGAAGTTGATGGGAGAAGGTGGGGGGAGGAGAAGTGGTTTTGAAAACTTCCATTGTAGACATTGTGTGTGTGTATGTTTTTTTTTTCCTTTTCTTTTTGTGTTTATAGTAGGTGTAATAAAGCTTTATTCCTTTACCCCTGAGATGATGGAGCCTGCTTTGCTGTATTTTGGGTCACATCTCACAGTAACCATCCGGGGAAATGTGTTTTCATGGGGGCACTGGCATTGGGCCAGGGTCAACCCATGACAGTTATTAACCACAAGCAGCTCTGATAACTGCACACAAGGGTTTTGGCACATTTTTATTCATCCTTGCACAGGAAAGTGTGCAGGCAATCCATTCTGCAGAAGAGGCTCCAGAGAGTTGAAACACAGTAAAGGCAGATGCACCAGTGACAAACACAAGCAAATCAGTCGACTCTGGACCTGGATTTTGGCACCAAAATAGTAATTTTACACAGTACTATGACATTTTCAGCTTAGTTATGCAGCCCCAAGTTCTTTTAAGAAGGAGACCCATCCCAAGTGGATCACACAACAATGAAAAACAAATAACCAATAACAAATAAGCAATGTTTTACTGTGCAATAAAGAATTTTAATTTATAGAGGACATAAAACAGAAAATCTTTTTTTCCAATGCAAATTGCTTGTAATTGAAGTATTAAAGAATGGGAGAAATTTCAGTATCACTGCATTATGATCCCACATCATGTAAGAACATGTCTGCTCAAGTCATAAAACAACTGCTGGCACTACCAGTTCAGATCTGTTCCCTGGCCTCAGGGCTGCTGAAAACCATGCTGTAAACCAAACCTTCTATCAAAACTTAGTCAGGAGAGTAAGATACGGGTCAGACTGGTCCAAGTATTATTTGATGAAAGAAAGACTGTCCTAAGTATTTACACTTTATAGCTCTAGCTTTTTTCAGCTGGAATCCATAAATGTTTATCCAATCTTCCTATGACGTCCTTTGATCTCTTAGGAGTTTTTATTTTTAAAAACACAGATAACAGTTCTGTAGCCATACTGGACAAATAATAAAGGAGATGACACAGTGATCTGAACCTTTGTTTGGATTTTCTCTCAGTATTTATAAACACCAAGGCAATCCATCACCAGCTGCCAATGCAAAGAAATTCAAACTTACACAAAATACCATGCTGATGTGGGGTATTTAATATAAGGCAGACCTATGGTGTACAAGAGAGACTTCCTGTCAGTTGTTTGTAGGGTTTCTGTTGTGTGGTGCTTTTTATTTTTTTAAAGACATTTGCTACTGCAGGACTATCATCAAACCCTCCAATATCAAATGGAATTTTTAAAGTGGAAAAGATTGAAAGGAAATATGTCTAAATAAACAAGACAGAGGTTGTCTTCTTGTGAGAAATTTCTTAGCATTGTGAAACAAATATTCATAAGAGAACTCAGCTTGAGAAAACCAGGCTTTACACTAACAAAATATGGTGATGAAAATAATCTCCCCAGAGGGCAACAGGCAAAGCGTGGTCAGGAAGGTGGTGGGACCATGAGTGCCAGTGGGTCCCTACTCTGCAGGATTGAAAAGACCATCACAGTTTTTACAACCAGAGGAGCTGGGCTGGCAGGAGCAGGGAGCTGAAGTGCTGCTGGGGTCCTGAGCAGCACAGACCAACACAAGGACCACACTGACGGTCAGGAGAACACAGGCACCCTGCAAGCACCCCTGCACAATGCTCCTCCTGGCCTGTGCATCCTGCCTTGGTCCCTTGCTTTAGCAGGCAAGAAGTAAAAGACTGATTGGACAGGCAGCTGATGTGGCAAGGCTCAGGCTCAGCATCCAGGCACTGGTGTTCTGGGGTGTAGTTAAAGCACCGTAGGAGGAAGAGTGACATTGTTTTAAAAGCTCAGCTTCAAAAACAAACAGGCAACAAAGACAGGAGTGTATTCATCCCCTCCTATCACATCTGTGCCCTGCAGGCAATGTTCTGAGAGGAGTCTGTGAAACTTGTACTTGCAGCTATCTCAGACAGCTCCACCTATAACTGTCTCAGCCCTGGCTCTCCCGGAGCCTGACACGCTGCCAGGGCGGTGTACGTGATCCCC
This sequence comes from Urocynchramus pylzowi, assembly GCA_013397555.1. Classification (NCBI taxonomy): domain Eukaryota; kingdom Metazoa; phylum Chordata; class Aves; order Passeriformes; family Fringillidae; genus Urocynchramus; species Urocynchramus pylzowi. The sequence continues at coordinate 21,485 of VZRH01006260.1, forward strand.
TCGTGTTCCTACGCACTCCTAATCGTGTTTAACTCGCAAGTATTTGCAAACACGCCATGCAGGAAAACAAGGTAAACATGAGAACGGGCTCGGGAGGACGATTTGCATCCACTGTGCTCGTTTGCGGGCACTGAAGAAGTTCAGGGATCCAAACTAGCTGTCCCGAGGAAGGACCATGCTGCTCTCAGCCCTCCGGCCAGGCACTTGGAGATGCTCCTGCACTGCAGATGCTGCTGCGACTCCAGCCCGTGGACTGAGCTGCCTAAGTGTTAGCCAAGCATTTTGTACACGATTTACAGCCAGAGCTGAGCTCCATGCTGCTGTGGTTGCTGCATTACCTCCACCAGTTGCTGAACTGGCTGTTGAAATGGCAATTGCTTGTTCTAACATGCCTCTGGCAAGCTCTGCTCCGTGCCACTCTCCATGCACCCTGCCCTGCCCGCTCTCCTGGGGAGCGCTTCTCATCCCGCAGTTCCTCCTTTCTGCTTGCTCGGGCTCTGTGTCCCCGCTTCACCTTTCTTACTTAAGGCTGAGCACAGCCCTTGCCAGGCCCCTCCCTCCTGACAGCCCAGACACAAAAGAAAGGGCAGCCCCATGCCTCTGTTTTAGGTAGGAAAAGACGTACCAAACAGACCTGGGGGCAAAGCTGTGCCGTGCCAGTGTCACAAACAGTCTGCACAACACAGCCTCTCAAGGCTTGCACAGACCTACTCCATGAAGAGAAAAGTCCCAAGGAGTTTTTGCCTTTCCAGCTGAAATTAGTAACTAGAAAGTGTCACCCCAAGCTACGTGGGCTCAGGGATGCTGCAGAAATTCACTGACAGAAAACCCACATTCAAAATAAGAGAGCTTTTGACTAACTACTAATGGATGCCCTGTACCAAAATTACCAAATTACCTCTTCCAAATACTTAAAGCTGAGCTTATTCCTTGAGTCTATTGGAAAAAAAAAGGAAGAGTTCGCCTGTACAAGTACTTACTGCAGAATTAGTTTTGTGCCTTGGACTGAGCACAAATTAATTGATTTGTCTAATAAAATTATCAGTATATGTATTTGTCCTCATGGGTGTTAGTCTGAACAGAGAGACTACAGTTTTAGAGCTACATAGGGGAATGCCTTTTAAAAATGTACTCTGAATACTTCATAAAAGATTTTTGGCATAACAGAGGTTTCCTGTGTTCTGAACACTGCACAGACAAGAAGTGCCTAAGCAAACAATGGCACTTTACTAAAGGCACAACTCTACACAAAAAAAAAAACTTGGGAATAACATGGCCTAGCAGAGAAGTTGTGTCAGGGGGAGACTGCTGAGTGGGTTTGGCTTGTTTGTTAACCTGCAAGTGAGGTACAAAGCTTTGCTACTAAACAGGACATCCCCATATGGGTGGAAAAATATTAGTTTTTTCCTCATCTGCATTTTATACAGGAAAGTTGGCAGTCTTGCTAAGCAGACAGCCCTAAATGATACATTTTTTTTTTGTACCCCAACTGGAAGCACTTAAGCAAAAGAGCTGCTACCTGGTTCTCCCCAGGGACAGATAATCAGAGCTGTGCATTGCTGAGCACAAGCTCCATACATAAACATTTAGTCACTGCAATTTATTCCTTGTAGATAGCTCCAGCATGTTAACGTTCTTTTCTCTTCCATATTTCAAGAGCAGCAGAAGAACTATTCTCAGTATGACAACATTTACAAGAGAGTTTATACAGCCAGATTTGCCTGCTTAAGGCCCTCACTGTATTTAGAGCTGTTGCAGCCATGCAGAGTCCTCTGGCACGAGGCACCGAGCCTGCTGTCAAGGATGTTTAATATCTTGAGCAAAGCAGAGGCAGGACTCTCTCACTGGGAAACCTTCAAGGTGCAGTGAAGGGAAGGGAGAGCAGCTGATGAGATGGTGACAGACTTGTTTATCTGAACTGTGTAATATACAGGGCTTTAGAGGAAACTTCCCTCTTTTATCCTCTTCCCCACAGCACCAGCACTCACCCCAGTACATGCTGGAACCTTCCTAAAACTGCTCTACACATTATCCTTAAGCTTTGCTTTTCCTGCGACAGATTCTTTGATTTAGAAGAACAGAACCCGGAAGTTTTTCATTAAGCAGCATGGAGTCTGGAGTAGCCTGAGAGAGGGCCAAGTCTGTCTTTGTATCTGCCTCCCATAGTTTCAGTAGCTGCAATTTGCTTACTGGCTTTAAAGTGGATTCAAACTCTGAACTGCCCATCCACAGCTTTCCACAGCATCTTCCTGCAAACTCCCTTTATCTTTGGTGCTAAGACAGACTACTGAGACCTACTCATTTAACAGTGGGATAATATATTTGGAGTCACGGATCAAATGGTTTCACCACGCAATGAAAACACACTTTTTCTCCATCACTGACTTGCAGCCTTGCATTGACCTCGCTGTACCCTGGCATATGAACCTGCCAAAGCTGGTAGTGACTGCCAGCCAAAGCATGGCAAGCGTTGAGAGGACTTTTACAAGAGAAGGAAATGGGTGCACTGCTACCTTTGAAGGACAGGTGATGGGAAAGAAACAGATTCTTACCAAGTGGGAAGAGTAATTTGGAACAAGCTGCACAGGATGGGGGGAAGAAGCACAGGGGCAATGCAGGGACAGGGAAAGATGCTCAGAGGAGATACAGGAATCAACATCATTTTATCATATACATGAGATAAGCAGAGAATCATAGAATACCAGGTTGGAAGGGAACCTCAAGGATCATATGTTCCAACCTTCATGCATGCAATAGCTACCATCCAAATACTTTCTTGCAGAAGGCATTTCCTTCCTGCCTGATGAACTCAGCAATGGCAGCTGAAGCAAACGGTGACCTTTGCTTTTCAATTTGTCTCAGTAATGAAGTGAAAGAATGACAGCAAACAGCATTAGTTACAGCATAAATATACTGATTTTTCAGTCTTAGGCACTGACAGTGAAATATTCCAGACCTGCAGTTCACTCTGTGGTATAGAGATATGCTAAACATGCTCACTGCAAACCCATATGTGCTTTATGATGTCCACCCTGAGACTTCACTTGCCAGCTTCTGTACAGCAAACAGCAGACCATGGCCTTAGCCCATGATTCTTTGTCTTGAGGTGCTTTATAGCTCTTTCTCAGGCCACTACATAAGAACTAATCTGTCCTTTGGAAAGATTTATAAAAAATATATTGAGGGGGGAACCAACATTTGATTTGGTTTTGCAGACTTGTTCACAGCAAAGCAACCAGGCTTTACCAAACCTCTATGTTCAGTCTGTCTCAATTTAAAACACTTCCAAGGCAAGCTGAAGGTGAAGATCTGGATAATATACTGGGTAAATCATACAAAGTACTAATTTTTAAAAGGAGCATGTATCCTTCACTTGTGGGCAGAAGGAGATCACACTGATGGCTCATCAGAGAGAGTCAATCACATACAAGTCTATTGAAGCCTCTCTTCTTGGCTGCTGAATATTCATTCTGTGCAACAGGCTGGAGTACCCTGATGGAGACACATTTTTGTGATGGAAACTCCTGTTCTAGTATTGCTAAAGGCTTTCAGCACCAAACCTGTGAAAAAGCCTATACAGGATAGAGGTGGTTTTTTTGCTTGGTTGGTTTGTTTAATTGTCCTCCACTTTCACTAATGACAGCGATGATCAGTCGATTGCTTCTTTAATTGTTCCTTTTCCCACTGGAACCTTTAATCTTGGTGATTTATGTTCTATAGTTATCAGCAGTCCAAATGCTGAAGTAGTTTGTCACATGCAGAAAATGTGACAATTCTTTCTTCAGAAAGAAGCACAGTCTGGCATTTATACCAGGTAGGAAGATTTAAAATGCCTGACTCTCTTGGCATTTCTAACTGCTCTGCATATTTCTCATGTAAGATATCATTACCAAATCAAAATCATCAAACTTCTTTTTGTTATTTCTTGCAAAATTATAACAAGAGCACTCTTCTACAAGTGCTCTGCATTCTTCTTTTTTAGTAATGTCAGGGTGCAAAGAGAAAACAAAGTAGTAGCTTGTTTCCATTTTTGCTTCCCAGAGTGCTCTGAACAAGTGCCCTCTTACATACTAGGGACAGGAGAAAAAAATGATACAAGTAATAAAAATGACAATTCTTTTATTTTCAGACTTCTCACATACAGAACATTCTGCAACATTAGTAAACCTATAACCCATGTATTGAAAAAAAGCAATCGTTCAGAGAGTCTGAAAAAGCCTTGAGGAATTTCGTCCATCTCTCTAGAAGTAAAGATGCCCAATTTTTCAATACAATACTACACAAACTAATCTTCCCTCTAAAATGCCTTGTACTTGCCAAGATTTTTTTCTTGTTTCTTAAAAAACAAACAAAAGCTTGTTTTGAAAGAAATATGAAAGGAACCAAAGGAATTGTGTTGAGCCAAAAGTCCTGCTTTCTCCACCCTCACTGTACTCATCTGGAGTGCATCTGGCAAACAAATTCATTGATAGTTCAGAAAAGTCTTTTATCTGTCCTCACAGACTTAAAAGGAAAGTGGAGAGCATACACATTCTGAACTAATTGCACATCCTCTTTGTACTATTGCCATTTTGAAAAGATGAGAGTACAGCACACAATACACACTTTAAAAGAAAAAGCTTTCTCTGCTAAGGCTGCATGAAACCCAGGTTAGTAAAACTTGCAGGAGAGAGAGCCAGCTACATTAACAATGAGTTGTCCAAATAAACACAGATGAAGGGCAGCATATAAATTCTGTCTCCATACTGTAAGTGATGCCAGAGCAGGTAACATACCCTCCTTAAGCAGAATTGCTCAGTGTACATCTCTCCCCTGGTACATAAATCTATAGCATGTGAGACACAGGGGAGGAAATGATGGTGTCTTTCCTGCATATTTATGTAAATGCTATGATTACACTAAGTAATCAAACTGACAGCATGCAAATTTGAACATGAATCATGGAAGAAATGCAAATATTTATATAACAGTTTAAGTGGGAAACATTTAGGACAGTCCTTTGCAAGGAAATGATTAATTTTAAAATAGCTGACCACTGCAAAGTTGGAAGCTGGCTGTTCATCAGAATTTGAGCATTCAGCAAACTTCTGAGGACCTAATTCCCTTCTGTGCTTACAGGTAGCCTCAGGAATCAAATTTCCCTCAGAATGAAAACTTAACGTAAACCAGTATAAATTGTCTAATTACTATGATTTATATATCAAAATCCCAATTTTCTATTTTTAGTCTTTTTAGTATTTGGCTTCCTGCAGCTTCCTGCAATGAAAAATACAAGGGCTCCAATGCCATTTCCTCCAAAGTGACCACAATATTGCTTTCTCACTCCTTCCTCAAACACGTACATGCAAAATAAGAGGAAAAAAATCAATTTTTCTTAAAAAATACATTATACGAACCATTGCACTATATTCTTTGGCAGATGCATAGTCTCAAACATTATTTTAAACCTGTTAAAGAAGTTAAAACAGATTTGCAAATGACTCAGACTGAGCAGAGCTCTTGGGAATGCTTTCTTGGCTGTCTTGCACTCCAGAACTAATAATAGATGGGGGAGGAAGCATTAGGGGGCTTTTTTGCAGGTAGTTTCATGTTTTTAGCACTATCAAACTGGATTTTACAGGCTGTCATGATGTCTTCTCATGTCTTGGAAACTTGGGTGGCTTAGCTGCGCAGCAAGCAGAGTACTCACTAAGAGGAAAGGTCGCACTGCTGGAGAAAACAAAGTAGTCCTTGAAATACTGTGAGCCACAGAACGTCTGGGGTGATTTGTCCACATTTTTATTTCTGATCTATAATGAGGGCTAAAGTTTGTTTTAGGATCTATTTTGGAATGCAGTGCAGATCTGTGGAGGCTGCCGTGCTGATGACATTACAGAATGCCTGGCAGTCCTCGCTGTCTTGTCACATGCTCCTCCGAACTGCAATTCCATTTTAGCCATTCCTCCGAGCTCTCTAATGGACTATCAGAGCCTGAGGATACAGATGTTAACGGCTCCCATCAGTTATAAACAAAGCAATTACAAACAGAAATCAGTTTTCCTCAATGGCTGACTACTCATCTCTCCTAGCGATAGTAATTAGGTGAGACTGAGTTACCACTGTAATGCCAGGCTGCTACTTCTGAATTTCTAAGCAACTCTCACACAGAAGTGTCTCACTGCCTCTCCAACAATCACAGTTAGACACAGAAGGGTGCTATGTTCTTTCACTTTGATTTCCTTCTACTCACTACCTATTTTATCTCCCCATCTTTGCACTCTATTCTGATTAGAGTTTACCTTCAAATGGAAAACAGCATTGCTACCAAATTACTTTTGCCTGGTGGGATTTGGGTCCTTTTTCAGGTTAAGTAAACTGGACAAAAACTTTAGGGACAGAAAGAAATCTAACACTGCACAGAGAAATTCCAAGAGCTGTTTGTCATCTATTGGCTAGGGGAACAGACAACCCCCAGACATATTTTAAAAAAATTATCTTTCAGTAGAAGAAAACGGGATTTATAAGATTTAGACTGAACTAACATAGAATGCAATATTATGCCAGTCAATCTTCACTCATTCTTTATTAGGCTTATCTGCCTTTTAATAATTATGATAGCATCCCTCTTCTCTCATAGAATATTGTATAAAGTATATTTCATTGAGGATTTTAAAGGTTTTATTATTTCTGCCATTTAATTCTGTCTAAGACTAGGGAGACAGAAGCCACTCTGCTACGTATACGGAAGTAAAATCACATTATCCCGATGGATTTCTATAGCACTCTTCTAGAATTTTAAGGCCTTGAAAAGGTGATCTGACTCTATGCTATAATTATAATTCAAAAGATACTGTTCAAAAGAATCACTGGCCAAGGTTCATCTATAAAGTGTATGAGAATCTTCTAAACAAAAGACATTTCATGTGGTTAGTTCAGAAAACAAGCAAGCTCTAGTACTATTAGTCCAGAGACTGGATCAATTTTGCCTCGTGAGACAAAACCTTTCCAGTCTTCTGCTAAAGCCTTTCAGCAAAAGTAAAAATTAAACCTACATTTTGCTATTTAACATCTTTTATTGTTCTTTTTAAGTTTGCATTCCTCTGACAAAATACAAACCAAACTATCCATTTCACACCTGATTACTACTTGTGCAGTTCTATTAGAGACCATGGAGCCTTATACCTTGTGGCAGTTAACACAGTCAGCATTTCATACAGAGCTGAAGCCTGTTTTTCCCCTTCCTGGTTCACAGTGTCTAAATATGGTTTACCTTGGAATGTTTTTGTAGGTCCTAAGCCTGATTGGGCCCTATTGATATTAACCCACAAAGCTGAAAGTATTGATGGCAAAGGTTACAAGAAGAGTATCTCATAATTCTTACTCAGACAGGATCTTGAGGTTAGACTCAAGTTCATATTATCATGTAATATACATGTATACAAGTTCATGTATATTACACCATATACCATTACTTTTTTGTCCAGTATTACAACTGGTTATTTTTAGGAAAGACTCACAACAAAGATTAGCTAACCAAAATATTATATATATTTCACACCTTCCGCTAACTAGGATCTTGTTCTACACCTAAAAACCCCCAAACCCCCCTGAAGTTTTACTAACTTCTGAAAGTAAAGGTCTCTTCCAGCCTTGATACTATGATTCTAAGAGAGCTCTTCCTGTTAACTGTTCCCAAGTATGATCTTAAACTAAACTAGATATTAATTTTTTAAATTAATATCTAGTTTAATATGATGCTTAACCCATTAAAAGAAAAGCAGAAAGGACAACTATTTTACTTACACCAAGGAAACTAGAACTGAAAATAAAAGGGAAATACACAAGACATTAAAAGCTTACAAAAAGGAAAATAAAATAAAATAAGTACTCCTAAAGTGATTTTCTCCTTGAGACTGCCCTCAGACCCAGGCAGAGCTGGCAGCCTGGCCAGCCCGAGGTCAGCGCCCAGCCATGACTCAGGGCTGAGTGAGCAGTAGTGAGAACCTGGCACTGTTCCTCACCTTCCCTGGCCTGGGCTGCTCACAGCCCTGTGCCTGCTCACAGCCCTGTGCCTGCTCACAGCCCTGTGCCTGCCCACAGCCCTGTGCGTGCCCACAGCCCTGTGCCTGCCTGCAGCCCTGTGCCTGCCCACAGCCCTGTGCCTGCCCTGCCCGGTGCCTGCTCACAGCCCTGTGCCTGCCCACAGCCCTGTGCCTGCTCACAGCCCTGTGCCTGCCTGCAGCCCTGTGCCTGCCTGCAGCCCTGTGCCTGCCCACAGCCCTGTGCCTGCCCGCAGCCCTGTGCCTGCCCACAGCCCTGTGCCTGCCCACAGCCCTGTGCCTGCCCACAGCCCTGTGCCTGCCCACAGCCCTGTGCCTGCCCACAGCCCTGTGCCTGCCCACAGCCCTGTGCCTGCCCACAGCCCTGTGCCTGCCCACAGCCCTGTGCCTGCCCACAGCCCTGTGCCTGCCCACAGCCCTGTGCCTGCCCACAGCCCTGTGCCTGCCCACAGCCCTGTGCCTGCCCACAGCCCTGTGCCTGCCCACAGCCCTGTGCCTGCCCACAGCCCTGTGCCTGCCCACAGCCCTGTGCCTGCCCACAGCCCTGTGCCTGCCCACAGCCCTGTGCCTGCCCACAGCCCTGTGCCTGCCCACAGCCCTGTGCCTGCCCACAGCCCTGTGCCTGCCCACAGCCCTGTGCCTGCCCACAGCCCTGTGCCTGCCCACAGCCCTGTGCCTGCCCACAGCCCTGTGCGTGCCCACAGCCCTGTGCCTGCCCACAGCCCTGTGCCTGCCCACAGCCCTGTGCCTGCCCTGCAGCCCTGTGCCTGCCCTGCAGCCCTGTGCCTGCAGCCCTGTGCCTGCCCTGCAGCCCTGTGCCTGCCCTGCAGCCCTGTGCCGGCAGCCCTGTGCCTGCCCACAGCCCTGTGCCTGCCCTGCAGCCCTGTGCCTGCCCTGCAGCCCTGTGCCTGCAGCCCTGTGCCTGCCCTGCAGCCCTGTGCCTGCCCTGCAGCCCTGCCCACAGCCCTGGGAGCAGCAGCCTGCTCAGGACCCGGGCAGCTCTGTGCTCCCACAGCAGCCCCTTGCTGACACAGCACTGTCTCTGGGGACATTGCCACCTCTCCCAGATGGCAGCACTGGCTGTCTGCAAAGGTGCAGGGGGTATCTGTGCCTCTTTGATATCATCACCCTGGAGGACAGCAGTGACACTGAGTCTGGATTTGCTTTAAGTTAAATTGCTTTTTGCTTTTGCTAACTGTAAAATGAGGTGTCCAGTTTTTCAAAATATCACTATAGATAGTCCCTAGATTGGGTCTAAAATCTGATTTTTACACACAAACCATACCATGAATCCCACCCCTTGTACTATTTGGAGTCTACTTGTGTCTTCCAGATCTGACTCCTCATAGATCTCAACATACCTGGTTATCCTTTCTTGAGCAAGGGTTTTCTCCTTCCTGTCTACCTGCTAAGTAGAAACTTATTCCTACCTATATTCCCTTTGATAAAACTGCTTACAAGCTGAGCCTTGCTAGATATGCAATAATGAGGTGAGAAACGTGGCATATCCTTACAATTCTTGCACACTTGCTAACAGCATGGTGAGACAGTGAGTCAGTACCTACCACTGGACAGTTTCAGGCACAGCAACCTCCATTGGTATATTACCTATATATTCCTACGCAAATCCTAATAGCACATCACTTAACCATAGTCTGTCATGCAAAACAACCTCTTAGATCTTTTATTTTTCCACTGGAAGAACCTTACATCAAAATTAGCACTGCCAGTGGTACAATTATGCATACACACATTAGACAATCAAATAAAACCCCTTGGGTAGTCTGTACTGACAGGCTGTGATGACTGGCCTACTTCTTAGATTGACATATGCTATAACCTAATGCTTCTACAATCTTAACTTCTCCCTCTGGGCCCACTAAATTACTGACTGCTGCTCCCTGTATGGCAGGATTTGGTAGAGAAAGTGCAGGGACAACTGGTTTTAATAGAAAAGAGCAAACACATAAACACTGAGCCAGGACCTCCAAAGACATCTAAAGAGACACTCAGAGAAGCAGGGCCTGACTCCAGCTGCCCACTATCTCCTGTATCTTTCTCATGGTAAAGAGGCTCTAACCACCCAAAACAAAAGCACTTAACAAATCACAAATGCAGTACTTGAGAAAAAAACCCTATGAAATGACACACACACATCACTCAGTGATCCAGTGAAGAGCAAATTTAAAATACATTTTTTTTTCTTCCCAGAGCGGCACTGCTGTCTTTGTAAACTCAGGAGAATCACAAACTAAGACAATAAGATACTAAGATCATGTTTCAGCTGCCTTTTCAGTATACCCTAGATATCAATTGTTTCTTGACTTTGTAAAAAGTTAAATAACTAAAAGAAGCAGTACCACCAGCATTCCTAACAGTCTGAAAACCTCATGCTTCAAACAACAGAAGTATTGTTACTGATTGCCATGATGTTTTAGTTGCATGACTTGGCAGGAAATACATGCAGTTTCCAGGACACAAACTGAGGTGCTGTGAGATAAATATTATGGATTGAATTCTTTCTCCTCCGCTGAAAAGAGAAAAAGCAGTCAAAATATACACAGACCTGTGACTTACAGCAGGTCACCTGCAAGTCAAGAAAACACCTGTGTAATAATGAAAAGAAAAGCCACAGAAGTTACAAAAAGAATGCTGAAGTTGCTCTGTAGTTACAAATCTGGAAGTTAGGGACAAGATTTGAGACAGACATACAGATGTCTTTTCTAGCACAGGAAATTGGAAAGGTTCCAAATTTTTATTTAGCAAATTTTACAATTATTGTAATGGTCCAAGAACTTGTGGGAAATGTCATCCTCTTGTGCTATCTGTAGTTTTGCCATTTTCTTTATTGATATAGGCTTTGTTTTATGGTTTTGGAAAGCAATTCTATGGGTTTTTTTGCAGTCTAGGGGCCTATATTGTGAACTCCTTAATACCCTCTGACCTGACTACTTCTGCACTGCAAGGCTGATCCAATCCAGGGGTTCTCTTTCAATCCAGTGGGTTAAATTTCTTCTTAAAAGGAAAGAGCAGGAACCTTAATTTGCATTAGCAGCCCTAATGCAGACAAGATGTTACAGTGAACAATATTACAATATATTTAGTGATACTGCAGGATACCACAAATATGAGTTCTTTTCCAATTGTAAATATCCCTACAGAAGTTCAACACATTAAAAATCTACTGTCTTTTTTCACATAACCTTTTTGACAGGTTGTCTTTCAGGATTTCAATCTGTAGCCCATGGGCTTTTCTTTGATACCAAGAAATTTGTCTCCTTTAACATCAGGTTAAAGGAACAAGAGAAAGTAACAACAGTCTTATCCAGAAAGCCAGGAACATATTCCTGTATCTGTTGATGCATTTTACTCAGTCCTCTATTACAGAAGGTTTAGGTCCCAGAAAAAAAAAAAAATTAAGATTCATTGCATCTAAACACATCTCAAACTCTTATGTGCTTCCTCTATTCTTTAAAACTCAGTGCAGTCTTATCTAGCTGGTTCCCTCCACAGGGATATCCCTCCCTCAGCTCCCATCTGTAGCAGAAATTTGCGTTCCTGCTCAATGTCTATGTTTATTTTTGGACATATGCAATCATTCTAATGAGTGATAAAACCCCTGGGTGCCTAGAGTGATCTGATAAGCACCACTGAATGCACAACTACAGGCAAACTCTAACCATGTTTGCTTATTTCCCATAACAGGTTCTGTCCACTGAAACATGGCTTGAAATTAAAGGGCAAGCAAAAAACTTAATAAGGGGGAAGGAGAGGAAGGAAGATGAAAACAACTTTCTTTAACCATCCTCTTTGTCACTCTCCAGACTGTTCCTGTTTAATCTTGCCTTGAGGTATTCCTTGCAGATGTTACATGGAAGAACATCATACAGGGGTATAAACCTGTTCACACACATCCAGTTCTGATGGAAGAGCAGGATTATTTCCTGGGCTGCTTCACTCAGTTATAGGATCATTCAGTACCTCTTGCCCCTCTAGACCTCCCAACAAGGCTTTACCTGAGTATTCTACTTAATTTAGTCTTAAATGTGTGAAATTCACCTGCCTACATTGTTGTAAAAAATCAGGAAACGTATTGGAAAGTCTTTGGAAACAAGAAATAGAAACAACCACTCCCCTTCAGCATATCTTTGCCTGGAGTTCACAGTGTGGGATAAATTGGGTTGTGTAAGATCCATGAAGTGACAGTCAGAGGAATTGTATTCTGCCTGGTCTTTATCAGAGAATGATTACTGGTTGGTATTTCTCTCTCAGATTCAAACCTGGGTTTTATTAGCTACCAAATCAACCTCTGCAGCTCGGTGGGAAAGTCACCCTGAATTACCTTCCTGAACATTTTCTGTATTTCAAATTCTCCATGACATGATAACAAATAGAGCTATTTTGGGAAAAAGACAAGATGCTTTATACTTGGCACTATTGCATGAGGCTATCATTAATGCTAGACAAATCCAAAAAGGCAATTGAGTTTAGTCTAGCAAGGCAGAGGGTTACATTCTTGAATATAAAGTAGGAAATTAAAAGTTATCAAAACCAAAACAAGACACAGAACATGTTTGAAACAGTTCAATTCTCCTAGCTGTCTCAAGACTTAGTTGAGTAATGTCCCTGGAGCAGATATTGGAGAAGATGGGAATTGGTACAACTACATTACAAATTTTGACTTTTAGAAATAACTTGCCATTACTGTGAAAACAGGAACTGAAGTTTGAGGTGGCTGAGGTGGCTCAGAGCTGAAGATGCCACTCTCTTCACTTCAAACAACATCCATTTCCTCCCCTCATTTTTGGTCTCATCTTGAATGACATTAACATTTTCTCTGCCTGGGTGATCTTCTGACTGTATAGAGTGTTTTTGAACATTCTTTTAGCTTAAGCAATCTTCAAGAAGGATAATATGCTTCCAGGCTTGTACAGCCTTCCAACTCACATCTCTATACCTGCTCTTCAAACTGAACACACTTTAATACGTCATTTTATCTTCAGAGGGTCACCATACAACGTTAATCACACAGATGATATACTTGGTGTGAATGTGTGTTCCCTCCCTAACATTTAAGGGAAGGAGCCTTCAAATAAGGTGTGTCCCACTTTCCCCTAACACAGAATAGCTGAGGCTGGCAGAGAGATCTGGTTTATCTGGTCCAAACCCCTGGTCCAGCAGGGCCATCTCTTCTCCTCTGGAGGGAATGGAGAAACATCTCCATCTTTGGAATTTTCAGGGCTCTGCTGTGGCTGATCTGATCTAACGACAGCAATAGTCCTACTTCACATTAGAGGCTGGGCCAGAAGTACTTTCCATCCATATCTCTAATCCCATAAATATGAGCGCACTTCATTCAGTGAAAGATTTTAATTTTTCTCCTGATCAAAAAGTACCCCCATCCAGCAAGTCAAAGCTCACTGTTGTCAAGTGCCTTATGCCATTGGTTTCACTCCCACTTTGCAGTTCCACATCCACTACTGGTACTGCCACAAGCTGAATGCTTTGGGTGCTGTCACACTGGAACATTCGCAGCTCTGTATTTTTAATGCTACTGTGGCTTGGTTCATTAACTACTCCACTTGAACCTTGTCTTCCTTTCATGAAATATTTACAGCTCTTTGGTAATATTTTGTACATCTGTTTTTTCCCCCCATTCATCTAAAAGCCATTACTAATGTTTTCATAATAAGAGACTGTTTTACTGAACAAAGATAACAGCAGCTAAGTCAAGAACAACATGAACAAATTAAAATTAAAAAAGGAAGTAAAGCCATTTAGAATTCAACAATACACAGCCATAATATTTATTGTTCCCTGCTAACACTAAATAATATTGAAGTGTATTATTCTATTCTATTCTTCAAAGTCCATCTTATATTAAATGAATGGAAGTTAAGACAGCATATTCCAGTCACCTAAAGTAGCACTATCAACTTTTATTAGAATATGGAGATAGGTCTGCTTTTTGATATTAGCATCTGCTTTTTAAAATTAGCATAATAAAGCTTCTAATTGAAAGTGATAGAAATAAATTTTGATTTGTCATTGAAAGCTACACAACGAGTTGCTTTTTCCTTATTCACAGGTTAAGTCTGTACCTGGAAAAGTCACTTCCCTCCTTGTGTTAGCATTCCCCACAATGGTTGGCAGTTCCCTAATTCCAGCAGAATGCAACCACCACTGGAGCTTTGAACACTGAAGCACTTAGACCAGCCCTGTGGCAGATTATCATGCAGGCCTCTGGCCTGAAATGGAGTTGTATTCAAGGGAAGCCAAAAGAGAAAATACTAACAAGAATCCAAGTGTTCCTTGGACTCATGAGTTCATGGAAGACAAACTTTACCTAAGTTTTCATAGTGCTTCCATTTGATGATGAAAACTTGTTTTTGTATCCATACACATGTAGAGCGCAGAGAAGCCATAAATCTTTGGTATGAGTTATATCACTTGGCAAAAGAGTAAATCTAATGCTATTTATTAGTTTATTAATGAAGGAGAACATAAATCTGAAGTTTTAAAGTATATATATTTTCTATTTCCTTACCTAAGTATCTGCATAAACTGGTTCAATACAGCAGTTTTATACTGAATGAACCTGTCAAGAGACAGAAAGACTAATTAATAATTTGATCTACTGATCTTACAACCATTTGAAAAACCTAAAAATCTAACCAAATTCTTTTGGATACACAGCAGTTTCCACCTTGGATAGCCCAAATGCACTGGATGCACACTAGTGGGTGGATTTTAAAGTTATATTTGAGAAGCAGTTTAGCTACTGGTTGTAATATGAGAATTGTCTGTTCCAACTCCATGCTAGGAGACAGACAGCAGCAAGACTCATCATTTCCTCAGCGGAGGTGGAACAGGACTGATGGAAGAAACAGCTGAAGAGTCCATGGGGGGAGAGTGTGTAAAGAAAGGGTGGATCACTGTTCTGATAAGGAAAAGAACATTCTTGCTTGCTCAATGAAAATGATTACACTTAATGTATACCACTAACCCTCCCAAATGCCCTGGAGACCTAAGTGAGCCCATGCACATTGTTCTCTGATGTTTTTGATGGCAAATAATTAATCTTCATGAGAGGGACTGCTGACTTTAGAGGTTTTATCTCACTGCGCTGCAATTTATTTTCATTGGCAACTGGTTGACTTTTCCTTTACAACATGCAGCTTATGAATGTCTCAGTTATTTTGTCCATGCAATCACGAAGATTGATACATCTGTGTCTAAAGCAGTATTTTTTTTAAAATTGCAGTTCAGAGTCCCATTTAAGTACCAAGCCCACAGTGATTTATTTAAGGGTTTATTATGTTCTCAATTACAAGTTCAGTTACTTTTGGAGCTTTTTCTCTGGTCTCCACTCTCATTTCCTACTTGGATACCCTTGCACATCCTCCACTCGCTATTCCCTGAAGGCTTTGGTATCCAAACCACTGCTGCCTTCTTTTTCTTGCTCAACAACAGCAACAGAGTCAGTAGCAAAGGAATATGGCAGAGAGATGAGTCACCACTAAGTAGTTCATTAAACCACATATCATATGGAAGAAGTTACTGTATATTAAATATATTGACTGGATTCCACTAATCAAATAATAAAATTCTATTTGAACAACAAAATTTGCAAGACAAATAAAGAAATACAGAAATGGAAAAATAATTTACTATGTTGATAAAAGCAAACCCATCCGTTCCTTTCTTAGCTCCTAGATTTAAGTGTTGTGTCAAAACCAAATTTTTAATTTGAGTGCTTAAAAGTAAAAATAACATATGGAAGTAGTTTGGGAAATTTAGAAATCTTTTTTTTATAAGAGAAGAAAGCATGGTGGGTGTGACAGAAGTAATATATTCTAAGATGCTGTCACAGGACCTGGACTGTGCATTTGCACAGACAATACAATATCTGGGTAATTTTTGGGAGCAACTGCATTTATTTTAAACTACATTTAGTTCCACCACAGCCTCTTTCTACTGAAGAATATAAAATTATTTATATTTAAATTTCCTGTTTAAGTCAGATAAGAAATTTAAATGTTTTGGTAGCTACCGTGGCACTTCTGGAGACATTTCCCATGGGGAGTATTATAAGCTTCCATATTTCTGCTTGTGCAGGAAAGTGAGGGCTGTCCAAACAGGAGATAATGCTAAAAAGACAAACTTCTTTCACCAGGTTGGAAGGCAGAAAAGACTTGTCTGAAACCTCTGTAGTGGGGATGCCTGCCTGTGTTTCCATGTTTCTATGAAACCATCCCCCCAAATAAAAACACCAAAACTCAACAAACAGCCAAACAAGAATTAAAAAACAGTCCCCTCAGCCAAATTCTAGTTTGATTTTCAAGGCTGCTCTGCAATGGAGACTAGTTACTGTTAATTTATTACTAGTTACTGTTACTAGTTACTAGTTACTGTTAATTTATCTTTTATTTCCCTCCATTTCTTAGACCATACTGAACATTGATCATTGGTTTCATGCTAACTTACTGAAATCTGTTAATGATCTCAATTGGCCCAGTCTGAGCACTCTGAATAACTAGCCCAGGTTACAGCATTGCCATAAAACAGAAATACGGATTGAGATCCAGTATTAGCAGTGCTGTTGGAATCTGAGTGCATTCAGGTTCTACAACAGGCTACCAATAATTTTTTTATAGCTCTTTGTCACTGAACATCTCTTGAAAAAAGATGATGAAATTTTAAAATTACTCAAGCCCAGGTTTGAAATACAACATCAAGAGTTTCTCAACACATCCCATACATCAGCATAATGCACTTAAATTATTCACTGTCTGGTCAACTTACAACAAAAAACAGAAACAGGAATCCAAGTTCAAAACCTCAGTTACTTTGCTCTTATTTCCTTAAGTACGCATGAATTCAGACAGATTTTATTACAGCATTTCACATGTGTTCTTAAAAGCAAGGGCTACTTACATTTTCAACTGCAGAGCTTGAAGAAACTTGTGTTATAGAAACTTTAGTAACTAAAAAATTCATAACAGGAGAATTGTGAAAATTCCCAAACTTACCTAGGCACATTGTCCAGATGTATTGCAAGGTAAAAGAAAAAAAAACCCTTAAGTTACTTTTCTGCTCTAGTCCATTCTATGTTTACCTAACATTCAGAAGATCTTCCTGCTGCTCTCCACGAGACATTCCATGAGACAAAAGGCAAATGAGAGCATTCAGTACCTTGGGAAAGCATGCTGCTAGATTAGTCACCTTTATTTGATTAATTTTCATCATTAACAAACATACATGTCTTATTTGTGATTTATGAAAATCTCATTTATAACACACTTTTCTACACAGGCTTGCTTGCTTTTGCAAACTTAGACACCTGTTATATGATTTCTGACATGATATAAAGAGAACTCCCACCACATCTTGCCAGTGTTTTTAACAATGCAAGATAAAATCCAAAAGATATGAAAATCGCTGACTTCATCAATGCTCTAGTATACTTCTATCCCTGTACTTGCTCATGTTTCCGGCAAATGCTAATGACATTGATTTCATGATTCACTGTGGCACTGTGGCAGAAAGTTATCAGAATTAAAATTAACTTCCCACAGAAATACTCTCTATCTGTAAGAGGAGAAAAGACAGCAACTGGGTTAAAACCTGAGGAGAACTGCCACAGCTTCCCACCAACCATGGAAGGTCTCATAAGATTATGCTACCTCTGGTAACATAAATACACTGTCAAGACATGTGAAACAGACCAAATTCTTGCGTGGGATTATGTGATTATGTGACTTCTCCCATTATTTGCCATTTTTCTCCTTTTACTCTACTTACGATTGTTTGGACAAAGTTGCACTTTTTCAGAAAAACTTCAACTGACAGAAGGCTGCACTTATGGCTAAAATATCAGAAGAAATAGTGGGAGTTACCCCACACCACTGCACTATTCAGTACCTGGACTCTGTGTAACACATTCAGTGTTACACACTGGAAAATAAACTCCTTTGCAGAGGGATTGATTTCTAATCATTAAGACTCTCTGTTGAACTCTGCTTTATCCACAGATGTTTCTCAGTGGTATCATGTGACTATTGTGCAGATGCATTTCTGTTATTTAGATTTCTCCCCCTCTTTTTTCCCCTCTCAGCAGTACTGGCTTGGTTTCCTCTGCTCTGGAGTGCTGGCTGCAGAGGGAACTGGGATAGGCTGTTTTTAACAAGCAGCACATTCTGTTTTAAACCCTTTTGCATGGAATATGAATCCTTGAATGTTTTCCAGAAATGTGAAGTGTGTTGACTTCTATACTCAGAATAATAAACACAACTGTGCTTGTCTAACTAAAAAGAAGTGGAAGTGCAGTTCTGTGACCCATTCAGGACAGAGCAGTCAAAACACATCCACCCTGCCCACACTCTCAGTATCACAACTGGGTTTCTCTGGGTGGGAGTGGTGGGGGTTTGACAGGGGTGTTGTTGTTTGATTCATACCCATTTTTATTAAGTAGTTCTTTGGAGTAGCAGCCAAGATTTCAAACAGTTCCCACAACACAGCTCACTAATAATCAAGGTGCTCCTCAGTTTCTGCCATTGAATTGGGCAATTCCTTGAGCAGGGCATTACCCTATGCTATCAACAAACTGAATATTCCACTTTGCATCAGCAGCAGACAGCCTGGGAAAATACTGCTTGACTGGCATTGCAATTCTTTAACTAAAAAAAAAAAAGCCTTCCAACTCTAAGGCCTCTAGGGATGTTAAGTTTAGCTAAAAATCTAAATGTTAAAATTCCATCTTACTGGACTGCATAGCAGCACTTCAAATTAAGATGCTGTGACTAAGGATATGGTAATGCCATAAGGAAAACATATATGGAAAAAAAAAAAAATCAAAGCACAGCTGTGCCCAAGTTAGGCAGTGTAAAGTTGACAGTGATATCATAGAAATCAAGTAATGCCAACTCAGAGGGAGGAGGAATTACCCACTGCACCTTATTCTGCACTTTTATGTTGGTGTTGAGGCAATACTGATGCTTGAGCCAACACATAAAGCTAATAAAGTTAAGTTCTAACATCAGTGCCATAGCTGGGCTCACTTGAAAATATTAAACTGTCAAATTGCTCAGGTCACAGCCCAGCTGGGGCAACAGGAGATCAGCCAAGGACATGGATTGTGGCAGATCCCTCTGAAGTCAGCACGAGGTCTTATTATAACCATTTTTATCAAAGCATCAGCCAGAGGGAAAAAACCAAATGTGGTCAGAGGAAAGAGGTGCATTCTAGGTACTGGCACTGCCTCCTTTTGTTTATGCCCAATTCTGCTGTGACAGGCAGAAAAGATCTGTCTTTTGTTGAACATGTTAGTCTAGTTTTTCAATTGTATTTCTGCTGTTCACAAGTGGGAGAGAAAAAATCTGGTTTTCAGCTTAAAACATTTTCTAGCCTTATTAGATATGAAACCCTAAGGTCTTTATAAAATACAAGGGTGTTTGTGTCTATACTAATTTTTTAACAGCTAGAGAAGCTTTTGTTTTTTATACTACAACAGAATAAGATATGGCAGGGACTGAACAACAATGACCTCCTCTATCATCATCAAAATGCAGTAGAGCTTTCAGACAAAGAAAACTGCTGTTTGCAGAATGAATTTTTAAATAGTAAGCAATTTTCTTCCAGAAAATCCCTCTTCCCAGTTTCATACAGGAAACCATAAGGATTTTAAGCAGGGCATTAATCTGAGACTATACATTGTAGTTGCTTTCCTGCTCAGTGTGATCTACTGGCTTTCTCACTGCTTCCCTTCATATTTGAACTGGAACAAAGAGAAGTCTGTCAAAATGTTTAATTCCTTAATTGGCATCTCTGTGTTTATGAACGAGATTGTCAAAATGCAAAAACTGGTTCAGACAAGAGCAGAGAACAGAGTTATTTATATGCTTTTGGGAAAGGGAAACATGTATAACATTAATGCACAGCTGTAAGTTCATAAAATTATAAAACCAATACATGAGTGTAGCCTCATAGGACCATTCACTTTGATTTTTGCGCATTAACAGCTCTGCTAAGTGTTGATTTTCAGAGGACCGTGAGGGGAAGTTTCTTATAAATGACAAATCAGATTCTGATTTGCTTGTCACATATTCAAGTATGTTTTTTAGCAGACATAGGCAATTGATTTTCCTGCAGCTTTACTTCATTTGTAATCAGAATTAAACTGTTCCCTTCCTTGGGAAGGATGGCCTCTCTTTTCAGACACTGCTGCTAAAACTGCTTGTAGCAAAGTTCCAGCTCCTCACAGGTTCCTGTTTAATGCCTATCACTGCCTCAAAGATTCAGATCCATTCCAATTTAGCTCTACATCCTTCACGTCTACACATTATCTGATTTAAAATCCTTAAAAATAGTCAAGCACTACAACAGCTGCTATGATTACACCAGGATTCTGCTTTCGCTGAAAACATTTTATCTTTGTGGGAAAAGGCCACAAAGCCTGACACACCATCAGGAATTAAATGGACAGAGAACTTTCATCTGCAAGGAAGAAAATGAGAAACCTCTTTTCCAGCTTTCAAGTATGCCTGACAACATGGTAGCTTTTCAAAGGATAAGGTTCCTGCTAGGTTCTCATAAAGGCTTTTTAATATTGCAAATAAAACAAACATGGTAGTTATACCCCACCAACTGAAATCCTCACTGCAGCCCTCAGCACAACGCCACATCAGAGTAGTTTGTATGTTCTGCTGCTGGTGATGCAAAGCCAGGGAGATACAGGACACACCAGTCATTATCCTGGACTCCCTTGGAAGGCTGCCTAACTTGCCCTTGCAGTTTAGTTTTGTTTTGATTCTCCCTGGGCCAAAACACATAGCTCTGATTGTGTTTGTCAGTGTGGCATCCACAGATCTGCCCTGGCTCTAAACCAGCTGTGTGAGTACATTTGCCATTTGATGTGGATGAGAATCAAAGCAAAGCTCTGAGATGAGGTTTCAAGCAATCTCCTTCCAAGGCTTGCTGGCTTTGCTGACTGTGGCAGAAGACTACCCTGGAGGGGTCTGCAGAAGGACCTAATGCAGACTGCAGCACCAAAACAAACCAGGTTGGCTAATACAGAGTTGGAAAGACATTGCCATGAATATCTCCACCTCTGCTGCACTTTCAAAATCTTTTATTGCATAACCCAAGGGAGGAAAACAGAAAAGGTGCCTTTGATGCAATGCTAACATTTTAACAAGGAGTCACCTAAAATGTTTCTCTACCACTTGGTGATAGAAACCACAGATCACACAGAGAAGAATGGGAGGAACTAGATCAGATCACCTGCTTTTCTGTGCATGCCATGACTCCCCACTAGATCAGTAAGTAAAATCAGAGTAAGATAACTCACAATTATTAGCAGCAAAGGTGCTGCTTCTTCTAAAATACTTCAGGTATCACTCAACAATCTTGGTTTTCAAAGCCATCAGTGGTTGATCAGTGCCAGGAAGCACTCTGAAATATTCCTGCCATTGACAACATTTGCTCAGAATCACCAGCTACAGGACCATGGATGCCTTAATATATGTTATGTACTTTAAAAAATAACCTAGGCTACCATAAACTTAGAGCTACCTGAATGCCCTTCCACTCCAGGGCTTCCAAAATTATACAGTAAGAGACTGAATTGTAGGTAATAATGTAAACCCCTTACAATGATGTGAGTGAAAAACCAAGCTCCTCCCAGTCAGAAACACTGTCCATGCCCTTCACTGATAACAGCCAAAACATTAATCCCCTTTGAGAGTTATGCAGCTCAAAGTTCTGGAGACAGAATGTTCTTGGTATAATGTGGAGTTTTGTTTCTACTGCACTTCGGTCCAACTAACAAAAATAATAGAAAACTCTTGTGCGTAGAGCAGTACTGTGAACAGATCTGCCCCATAACCACTGGCAATAAAAAACATTCTAGTGGGTGCCCAAATTTTCAGGTCACGATCTGATTTTCTTGAGAAACATGAGATATGCCCATGCACAAGACGTTGTTTATAATTGCTCACTTAATTTTCACCATGCGCTGTGTCAGTGATATCAGACCTTGGCACTGGAGTAGTCACAATCTCATTTACCCTCAAAGAAAGGACTCCAAGGCAGCATTACCTAAAGAGATCTTTGAGTGGTACAGCACAACATCCCCAGACACTGAGTATCAATACAGTATAAATTATCCTCTCACCTACAGCCTTTCATATAAATCGTTCCTTCAAGGATCCTGCTGTTCTTCTGCCCTTCCCATGTCTGGAATCAGCAAAGAGGACACGTGCACACCTGAACTCAGGACAGGGCTTTTCACATTCCCTGGGTGGCCTCAGAAGTGTCTCTGTGTATTAATTTAGACAGCACTAGATAAACAATTCTTAACTGGAAAAGAGCTTCAGCAGCTGATTTGGAAGGCAAAGCAGAATAAATACTATGTCAGTATAAATCCAGCTATTGTGCCTTTTGCTTTCTGTCCTCCTGACATTTCTAACTTTGGCTGACAGTGTTTCCTTTGGGAATCTAGAAAAAACATGCAATTCCCAGCAGCTCCAGCTGCAGCGATGAACTTCCTCTAGGTTAGAGGTGCACAGAACTAAATGTCTGTTTTCCTAATCCTGATGAAAATCCAGAAAAATGTCTTTAGATTTCATTGGTCTACATTTAGAGGGATTATAGTAAAAATAAAAATCCATTCCATGGCTTTGTTTATCTGTCATAACAAAGGCTCAGACTTGTGAGGACTATTCTTTGCCAGTCAGGATCCAAAACTCCAAAAGCAAGAACAGCCATTAGGCTAAGAGTTATAAATGGCAACAATTTGCTAAGACCCATAGCAAGTTTAAGCCCATTTATTTTCAGAATTCTCACATAGGATAAATTATTTACTGCTTGAATTTGTAATCTGATCCTCATTTCTACTCCTCCACTTCCCAGCATGTAGATTGACAGACATATTCTACCAGTTTTTGTCATAAGTGCTACTTTTTTCCATGAATAATTTTACAGTATTATTGATCCTCAATGAAAATCCACAATGTCAAGCTGATACTTCCTAAGCACAAGTAGTATCCATCTGCTGCTTTTTTCTTACCTGTAAATCTCATTTTAACAGCTAAACATGACATAAATAAAATAACTTGTGCATGGATAACTTCAAACTATTTTGTCATTAACTCAGCAGAGGAATGAAACAGCCATCGGTTAAGAGCTGTTTTATGTGAGACGATATTCTGGCCCAGATTTCAGGAGAATCACCTTTAAAGCATTTTCTACAATGCAGAGGTAATGTTTATTTTCTTAAACCATTATAGATCCAAGATACAAGAACAGTAAAATTGTGGAAAACCAAGGAGTAACAGTCTACACTAGGTGGCACTGCTACACACGGCTTAAGTTTCTTTGCTGTGGGTTCAAATTTTTGAACAAATATCTGTATTAACTTAGAAGGAAGTATTTTAGGGGAGCTTTGGCGAAGAGCAAGGAAGCATTCTTTGTTCTCCTGCAATCACAGACAACTTTCACTACGTAATTATTATCTAGAAATCAACCAGTAGGAGTCTTAATGCTAATGCTGTTCCTGCCTGCAGGAATTCCACACCTGCTGTCCAAGCCAGTCCTTCAACAGTCACACACACAATCAAAGCCACACTTTGCCTTTGCAACACAAACAGGAGCCCAGTCCTGTTCTCTTCCACTTAAAAACCCCCAACCAACCAACAACAACAACAAAGTAGTGTTTCACTACATGCACAAAGCTTGATAAAGAGTTGGTGGTTATCACTATAAAACGTTTGATTTGCAGCCAGTAGGCATTAAAATGCAACAATTCAAGACTGTGAACTGAACTTCTCCTAATCAGTGATTAGAGATGGGCAGAGCTGTGAGGATTTTTCCCAAAGTAAGCAAGGCCAACTGAATTTTAGACAGAAGTGTGAACATACCCTGCAGAAATACAAAGTTGCTGAAAGCAGAATCTCTGTTATGGCCAAAGCCATTTTTCATTCTAAGTTTCAGAATTTTAAAATCTACTGTCAAAGAAAGAACTAAGACAGAAGAATTATTGATCCCTATTGACTCATACACCTAGAGAATAGTAAATGTTAGTTTAATCCTATTCACATGCCTTTAGGGCATTATATTCCTGTCTTGCCAAGCATCACAAAACACAAATACATTTTTTTCAAAAAAAAAGATCCTACATGAAAGATTTCTATGACTTATGGGAAAAAAAAAAAAAAACAAAAACAACCCAAACCAACCATTTTGTAGAATTCTCACTCTTCTGTGATAAATATTAGCATTTCTTTAAAGTCTCCTCACAAGTCTTCTCTGATTACAAAGTTGTACAGTAGGGGAATCTCATTAAACAAATCAATGGAGTTTTAAATTTCAAATAATAATAAAATAGGTGTTTTAACTTGAAGCTATTTTTTCAGTATAATCAGTCTCACTACAGCCGAATAATATTTTTTTTTCTTTCAGACTAATACTTTCACCATCTTTTCCCCAGAAAAAAAAACAAACCCTTAGCCTGTGAATTTTAGTGAGAACTACATGGTACAGACTCATTCTTTGCTTGATCCAAAACAGGAAAAGAGAAAAAGTAGAACAAGAACTATAATCTTGGCAACTGAAAAGTCTCTTCTGTACTAAAAACCTTAAAAGACAGAGTTTATAATCATCCTTTCTTCAAAAAAATTGTTAGCAGACATTAATACACCATACATTGATTTGTGGGGCTGCAGTTATCTTTAAACCAAGTTTTAATCAAATTTCATGATCAGAACAGGAAACAACAAAGTGAAAGCAAACACTCTTGCTCCAGTCAGCTTTTAAAATTCCTTTGCTTTGGTTTCATTTCAAGTGTCTGACTTCTATTTATCTAAGAAAGGGGGGAAAAAATCAGCATCTTCTGGAAAAAATGCAAAATGGAAATGTTGAAATGTATAAACCAGCTTACTGGCAAGGTCCTCCTGACAGCAAGGCAAATGGTTCCAAGAGATTGAATCTTTCTTTAAAGGCCAGAAAGTATCAGGCAGTCCCAAATTATTGAACATATTCTACCATGTGACTTCAATTAAAACAGTATTAGCTACTACCTTTGTGAACTTGAAAACTAGCACTGTATGAAAAGGTTTGAATGTTCAAGCCTCTGATGCTGGGATGGAGTCCAAAAGGACAGAACTAAACTGACAGCATCCTGAAAGCATCCTGCTACAGAATCTTTCTAAACTGCCTAAGACTGGAGGGGCAGGGGTATCGTGCACCTTGCAGAGAGGACGACAGTCTCACATCACAGAATGAAACACAGATGAAACAGGTGTCACTAAGCAGCTTTTTTTTTTATTTATTTTTTTTTTTAATGGAAGACAGGAAACAAAAAAAAACATGTGTATGCTGATCCAACCTGGAGGAAAAACATCCTCAGAGACAGGCTGCTAAGAGGAAGGACGCAATGAGAATTGGGTGGATCAGTTCAGAACAGGAGCCTGATCCCCAGCCTGTCTCTATCCAACTCCCAGATGACTGGCAAACACTTCCCTGGGCAGGTACCTGGCATATGCTGGGAACAGCAGGGCAGGAATCTGAACCAGTGGAGTTGCTTAAGCAGACTACAAACAGTTTCAGTTCTGTCCTGAAGCATTTCTAGCCCAGATAAGAAATGAAACAACCTCAGTAGGTGAGAATAAAAATCTGACACATTAGTTACCAAGGCTGCCAAGCAGAACTGCAAGCAGAAACTTAAAGACAGCCAAATTCAGTAGACAGGGGTGCATGCAGTAGATTTCTCATTCAACTGAGAAGCTGCTTCCCTGTCAAAAACCTCAAGAAAATTATCTGTTCCCACAAAATGATTTGAATTTTGACAAGTCAGTATTTTCCCTTATATATTCTATGTAAAGCAGTCATTTTAGCTAAAGCCATTATGAAAATACCCCAGAAGTGCTCACATTAGTTTTCCACTGCAAGATCAAGATCTGAAAGGCAATACTGCATTTTGCAAGATTTCAAAAGAAACAGGCTCCTGCAGTTCCTCACACTATATAAAGTAATTTATAAGCATGTTTTATATGTCTTTGGATGAACTTATATGGCTGCTTTCCCCCTGTTTCTGAAAAATGAGATTGCTTTTCTTTCTCTTTTCTGAAATGAAAAATTTTATTCTAATGTATTCCTAACTTTCCGTGAGGGATGAAATAAGAGACTGAGGGGGAGATGGGACACAACACAGAGAAGAAAAAAAAAAAAAAAAGAATTTCCTGCCATAGAATGGTTTGGGTTGGGAGACAACTTGAAGATCATCTAGTTACAGCACCCTCCATTAGACCAGGTTGCGCCAAGCACAATTCCAGGGATGGGACAGCCACAACTTCTCTGGGCAACTTGTGCCAGTCAGTGCCTCACCACCTGCACAGGGAAGAAGTTCTTCCTTTATACTTAAATCCAATGCTTCCCACTTTAAGTTTAAAGCCATTACCCCTCTTCCTATCACTGTTTGCCCTTGCCAAAAGTCCCTCTCTAGCCTCTTGGAGCCCCTTTAGGCACTGGAAGAGGTCTAAGGTCCCAGAATCTTCAGACTGAACACTCCCAGCTCTCCCAGCCTGTCTCCAGAGGAGAGGTGCTCCAGCCCTCTGAGCATCTTCATGGCCTCCTCTGGAAATGCTTCCACAGCTCCACATCCTCCTTGTGCTGGGGGCCCAGAGCTGGAGGCAGCTCAGCAGGTGGAGTCTCAGCAGAGTGGAGCAGTTCTCTTTGGCAGCCCAGGACACATTTGGCTTTCTAGGCTGTGATCACACCTTGCCAGGCCAGGTTGAGCTCCTCTTCCACCAACACCCCCATGTCTTCTTCCTCAGGGCTGGTATCAATGTCCTCAAGCCCATTAACACAACAAAACCTGGAAATCTGTTTATATTAAAACTTAATTTGTTTATGAAATAAAAATTTTGCATCCCAATATCTACTGACATGCAAATATCCTGTTTAACATTAAAGGTCCTGCAGTACTTTATTACAGGGTTTAATATAGTGGCATTGTTTTTCACCTGGCTGCACTGCTGGTTATGGGCCTGACAAATGTGGCCTTCAAGGCTAGTCTTAGCACCGTGGGATTTTTTAGATACACACAAAAACCCCTCCAAACCCCACATCACTACTTATTCTAAAAACGCAGAAAACAGCAGGAAGTATATGAAATTCACAGAGTTACAATTCTGCTTTTGGAAGGGTGGAGAGCATTATTCACTCAGATGCTACTGCAGCACATAATATTTACACTTAGCCATTAGGAGAGAACAAAAAAAGGATATAATCCAAAGGTACAGATCCTTATTTTTTTCATTATGGATTTAATTATTCTGTATTAACTGATATACCTCCACTGCAGCAGCTGGGACTCCTTTCACCACAGGTGGTCTTCTTTGAACACAATGTCTAAGCCCAAAGCTCCCTACCACAGGTTGGTAGAGGCAGGTTTCCCAGCAAAGATAAACAACTCAGCACAAGGCAGTTCAGCTCCCATGCAGCCACACCCTGCACCTGGCACGGCTGCAGGCACTATCAAAGCAGGCAAAAAAACCACACCAGAAAGCCTGTTTCTCACCTGTCAGGCTGGTTTTAGGTCATGTGAGGGAGGAGAGTGAGGGAATGACTCTCCAGCCTTGGTCTTCAATGCTTGCAGCACAAGTGATTCAACTTTTAAGGAGCTGTTTCATTATGCTATACCTTAATTTATGGCACATATTTGTGAATTCCCTTTTTGGACACAGCTACAAGAAGTTGGGAGTGCTTTGTCCGTCACAAACATAACCAAAGGAAGGAGGCTGCAAAAGCTATTCACACAGAGTTTGAAAACCAGGCTTAATCTGAGAGGTGATCCTGCGATTGCTTCCAGTACAGACCAAAAAAAAAAAAAAAAAATTTAAAAAAAAAAATTTAAAAAGCCTAAAAACTGCAGCATTCAAAGGTTTGAATAAAAAGTGAGAGCTTGTTGTAGTCCTGGGTTAGATGTCAGAAGAAAGAAGATGCACATCCACGTGGCCCCCTCGTTCCTCATAACCCACCCACTGGATCTGGTTGCAATTCCACCCTCCTCAGGAATTCAGCAGCAGTGCCAATCAGCCTTGGCTATCTATAAACTGTCCTGAGGATTTTTGAACAGCTGCCAGCAGCTTTATTGACAGCTGATTGCTTTAAACTTTTGTTTGGATGCAAATAAAAGCTTTCATCCCATTTGCCAAACACTGAAAGGTTAAGGCATATGAGAAGACCTTACACCACAGGAAGATGCTTTTATCTTCTACAAATGCGATGATCAAAACTTGCAGGGGATTAAAAAGCTCAAAGATGATCTTGTTACAGCTAAGAAAACCCAAAACAGAACACACAATCTCTAAAGGGAACAATTTTAGCATCACAAGCTAAGTGCTTTGAAGTCATACTGTCCAAGTTAACATTGCATCAAATAATGTCCTGTGTTCTTGGAGTAGCTGTTACGATAAAGTATAGTATATTATTAGATCCCATACTTAGACTGCAAAATAAAGTATCAAAAAGCCTTGCCTTCTCTCTCCTGAGTGGAACACTGCAGAAATACGGATATTACAGGAATGGCTGAACTACTCAGAATGGTTTATATACACAAGAGGATGAAGCATAGTGCAGCACTGGCTGACAATATACAACAGATTCCATATGTGCAACACTGAAGTAGTTGGAAAAAGTGAATCATCCTGTACAGAATGCAATGAGCAGTTTATGGCATTCAACATGCACATGAATATGGGTTCAGAACTTCACCACGCCCTCACTCAAAGCTGGACTCTTACTTATGGGTAAAAACGTGTTTAATTTAAAGGTTTTTTTTATTGGGGTTTTTTTGTGGGGCCTTTTTTTAATGTATGTGTTGTACTTTTAACTTAGTGGGGGAACTGAAGTAATTTTTATTTCTCAGGTGTTAGCAATGATTTACAAGTGAACTTTGTTAGCACACAAGCAGCATGCTTTGGGCTGAAGACATTAAACTGACACTGTACAGGACACTGTGGTTTGCAAAAAAGAGATAGGAGTCCTTGCTGTGCATGTTTGGCTTAAGTCTGTACCTGAAGCACACACTAAGTACGGCTAACTCCAAAGATGAAGCTGATTTTTAAAATGCTGATGGCTGTCCTAGTAAATAGAAGCTCCCTGCTTAGAGTACAGCCTCACTGGAGAAAATCAGTAGTGCTGTGTACCTCCAGTGGCCTCACTGTCTCCTGTTCCAGGGCTGCAGTTCCTTTTCACCCCTTGTTTATCCTGCTGTGAGGACCAACTCAGCACCTGGTAGAGGCAGCAAGGCAGGGAGATGTTTGGGAAGACATTCATCTGAGCTGCCTCAGCAGCTCTGACTTTGCTCCTGGCTTGTTACTGGGACAATCAGTCAGCAACCAACACGTGCAGCCCTGAGGGGAAGGGGAGCTGGACAGAGACTCCAGCTTTATCACAAGAGGAAATGAATATATACTCTTGAAATTAAATGAAGATTGTTACATGTTGTTTTGGAAGGTATTGATAAATTGGGGCAGTAAGTCACTATGGTGGCAGCAAGCTTGTGCATAATAAAGGTATATGAGAAAAGATACAGAAACATTTTTTTCCAACTGTAATTCAATAGCCTATGGAATAGGCTTTCAATTAAAGGAGAAACAGCTTGCTATGGTTCATTCAGAAGAATTCAGCAACAAAGAAGGCTCAAAGTTCTCAAATACTCAATATCTTTTTGAACTTTGGTACTGTCTTTGTAATGCCTGATTAGAAAAAAATCTGCTTTTCTCATGTAAGGGAAATGGCCTATCTTCTAAGAAAGAAGGAAAAACTTAAAGCTACTCTAGGATCTTGCATGTATGTACCCTTTTGGGCCTTAAATGGAAAGGTTGAGTCAAACCTGTTCATAGTGATGGCAGAATTTGATTCTAAATAGATAATTAAAAAAAAAAAAAAAAAGCCAAAACAGCACAGCTTCTTTGAATCGAATGGGCAGCATTAGCTTCCTCCTAACCCCCAATAACAGAGCTTGAACGCTGGCTGGTCTTGTGGCTAAGAAAACAGGACATGTGGGTGAAAAGGGAGAGGAAACAACCCCCTTTGGGAGGATGACTGGAGGTGCCCCACTGTGACAGTAGCCTCTCAGGCACAACAGGTACTGCAGCTTTAGATACTGAGCAGTTCCACTGGGAGGAACTGACACATAAAAATCCAGTCTCCACTCCATTCATACTGTGTTCAAACAGACAAAGTTTGCTAAAACACAAAAATATACCAAAAACCACAAACTGAAGAGTCAATGCAATGCTTCCTTGTGATGTGGTAACAAGCTGCCCGGGACAACACTATCTCAATCTGAATGAAGAAACTCAAACTAAAAAACGTCAATGGATAAGACTAATGGAGAAGCTCAGATGAGAACACACACTAGATAAATGACTCATCCCAGCAGACCTCACATATTCTTTAAGGAACAATTCAGAAGTCCTGTAGAGCTTTTGAACTCAAGCAATTCAGTGCTGATGACAGAATGTTGCTAAATGCCACCAAACCCACAACCATTTGCGCCTACAAAGAATTGTCAGGTCTGTATTTTCACAACAGCTAAAGGCTGTTTGATCTGGGACTACAATAGCGTCCAGGTACATAAAAGGCTGCTAAGGACAAGACCTTTACCTTCCACCACCTCCTGCAGAGCAGCTCTGCAGTGAAGCTGCAGCAGTCATACAAGGTTGTGGAAGTGAGAAAGGAGCTGATTTGTCCTGTTTGCAGGATAATTTTCCCATAAAAACACTTGCTCCCAGAGGAGAATTAGACTCCCATCAGCAGGAGATTATGCCACGCATATTGATAATATGATAATTTAATTTTTTTTATAACCTACAATCTGAAGAATGAAGAAACTGTTGAGCTTATGCTCTTATAACTATTGCTATCCTCAGCTTTTGTAGGAGAGTACTTGATGCACCTTCAGTTATCTAAAATTTATTTGGACAGATCTCATCTAATTTCCTGAACATCCTAATGATACTTTCTTATAAATTAATAGTAAAAAAATAAAACTTTAATAATTTTTACTTAAAATTGAGAATGCTGCTCCTTCCTTTAACAAAATCCTGCTCTTTGATCTAAATCCTAACACGGCTGAGATCACTCCCAGAGACACTGTTCAAACTGCCCAGATAATCCATTGCTATAATGAAGAGCAGATGTCAATTCTGGACAACTGGCCAGCCTGGAGGAGCACACTCAGATTTCCTTTTGACTGACCTCTGCGTGTTTCCTTCCTGTGGAAGCAGGAATTGGGCCAGAGGGAAAAGGGAGGAGGGCTGCACACACCCAGCCCTGCAAGGCTGGTACAGACTGATGGGACTCTCCACAGTCCTCTCCTCAGCCTCAGACCTTCCAGTCACTAACAGTCCTTTGCTCAAATTAATCACTATCTCTTGTTCACTCCCTTTGTATCAACCAGATCTTTACAGTCTGCTGCAATGCTCTGGTCTTTGCTTCCTTCCTGAAGTCCCCAAAACAGAATACATATACAAATCCCAGCTATTATAATACAGATTCAGTTGCTTTGTTAAATTAATTCTTTTTTATGAAGACCCTTATGATAACATCTTAGTATTGGCAACTACCTACATTCAAAAACATTGTGTCAGGCCGCAACATATTTTATGACAAGATTAAAAAATTACAGGTGTCAAAAAATGAATTTTGAGCTTCCTTTAGATGACAAATACATTTTCTTTTTTTTTTTTTTNGGTAAAAGGCTTTCACAGATTTCTATGACTGCCTTTGAGAAAACAGTAAACGCCTGAGACTTGTAATAATGTTGCAAGAATTACAACACACAGCTGTTTCCTGATACCCTTATGCACTGTTTACTTACCAGGATTTAAAATTAAAAATTTGTAAGAATCATTACTACTTCAAATTTATGTTTTTTATTAAAACTTTAATGCACTAAAAGCTTAGATCTTCTTAATGATAGGGCTCATGTGGTGCACATTTAGTGTTAATACTTGCAATCACTATGAAAACAATTTCTAGTTTAAGAGTACACAGGTCCAAATTTTGCTTGTGCCAACATCCACTTAAGTAAATGAGATTAAAGAATGCATATCTGCAGGCAGAATATGGTTCATTGCCATGTCCATGTCTCACACAGTACCCCAATGCTCGCATGAAGATTTAAATGCATATCCCACTGACTTCAGCAAGTCTGTTTTCTCCCTTTTCTGTACTGCTTGCTGTGGGATTTAGTTAAGTGGCCATTAAAATACTTAAAATTACATAAGAATTCAGTAGGAGTAACAATATTGTGTTTTTCTAATAGACACTTAGAAGGAGCTAACACATGCATGGAGACATCATAATAATAAACAAAGATGGATTTTCAAATGATACATAGAATTAGAATCTTTGCAGTGTGGTCCAGTTCTCAGAAAACATGCTAACCCAAAAATTCTTTTCAGACTATCCAGTTCCTGGATTTGAATTTCTACGTGTACATATTTGATAGTGAAAAATGTACATGTGCACAAATGTATAAGGTGAGAAGTGCATCTGCATGTCAGGCTTGCTATTTGAGTGAGAATTCTGCTGGAATGCTGTGGTTTGCTCCATGGGGAGGGAAGCAGAACCATCCCACTGATGGCTCAGAGCCCCTGTTTATTTACCTGTGTGCTCTGCAGAACAGATCCATACAGAAACAGTGTCCTCCCTGGTGGAGCTGCTTGTCACTCAGCTTTGACTGCAAATGGGTAAGTCTTCTTGTTTGGCCACTCATAGAAAATAAAAACCCTAAGTAGCTTATTTTACTTTACAGATCAGATAAAAATCTATTAACTCCTTGCATTCTAAATATGTGATGTTGTTTGGAGTGCATTGAGTGAGTAGTACTCTCGGAGAAGCAAACACCATATTTTCTAATTAATGCTAAATGATTTAAAGTGATTTAAAGATTTGTGCTTTTTTTGGATTACAAGGTCAATAGCCAAAGTGACAAAATACATTTTTCCTCTAAGCAGTTCAAGTGTCTACTTTTCAAAATAGTGTCTTCTTGTAGGGTACTTTGACCTTCTTTTGGATTTTGTTTGTACAATGAAATCCTAGTCCTGCCACTCCAACTGCACCCTCCTGCAGACTTCAATCAACAGCAAATTTTCTGTGGCCAAGGCCTTCTTATCCCTCTGTAATAATACAATTCAGTCTCCTGTATTCCTACCTCTAGAAGAATGATGGGTTATAAGTTATTTTCTATGGTATTTGATTTGTAAAGCTCTGTTTGGAGGGTTGGGTTGCTATTGCAATTGTTCTGGCAGGATGGTAAGCCACATACACATTTATTTGTAATGTATTAAGCCCTTGACATACTGCACTGTACTTCAGAGACTCTGCAATTTTTTTTTGTTGTAGCTTGCCTTTAGTCCTTGCCAATTTATTTCCTTTTCTTTACCAAACAAAGCTACAATTGTTAAATCCTAATGTTAAAGCATTTTAATAGCTAGATCCAGTTACAAAGCTAATTTTTAATTTACCATTGTCTGGCCAAGTTTTGACTAAATAGAAAAACTCTGCAAATGGGCTAAAGAGACATGATCCAGTAGCCAATAGCATCAAAATATCCTCTGATTTAAAGGTCTCTGGACTTAATGCTTTTGCTGCTCTCATCCATAACCACTTTCTGAGGGATAGGTTTTAGGAAGTTCTCATAAAATGATCACTGCACTGGCAAACAACTTTGTTTGATCCAGAGGCAGCATTACAGTTTGCCTTGGCTACTTTTTGCCAGAATTTTTATTGATTTTCTTAAAGTAATTATAACATTACTACAAAAAAAGAGCATTTTCCAGGAGAACATCCAACAGTGGGGAAAAAAGGAAGGTTATGCTCTTCCTTTTTATTGAATGTCATCTCCACAGATTTGCATATCCTGTAGCTCAACTTGGCAAACAAACATTTTAATTAATATCTCCTATATTTATTTGCTGTATAAACCATGGAACTAGCTCCCTGAAAATCTGTGCTGTTTATGGCTAAGTCTTTCACTTGTTTCGGCACAGCCTAACTGCAGCTAATGAAAGACATTAATTTTCAGGATATTTTTGGGCTTGTGCAAGAGGCAGTGAAGAACAATAACTGATGGAAGCAGGGAAAGAGAAAAAGGAAATGTCTTCTGATCCCTCAGGATTTCATAAGTTTGTCAGAACTCCTTCCAAGCTCCTTGTTCTAGACTCAGCAAGCCTGAACAAGGACTTCAGTTCTCAAGGAGTTAAGAATTGTTGGGAAGCTGCTGCTCTTGCTTAAGCTCCTAATGTTTTTTTGAGGGGGAGGAGAAAACATTCCCAAGGCTGGAGTGGGAAGGGATATGTGAGTCAGGTTCTTTACCAAGGATACACTAAGGTTTGTACAGATCTGAGACTCTTTCTACAAGCATACCAGGACTCTTAGGGATGAAAGCAAAGAACCCTCTGATCCCTGCAGAGGGAAAGGAAAAGTGGGACAAAGGTGTGAGAACCTTTTTATGGTTCAGTGGTTTTTAGGGGACTAATGAATTTATGGCATAGCAGCTCCTTTGGATGGACTTTAAAAGAGCCATGAAACAGAAAAGGTCCATGTCACTCTTCTCTTTCTCATTGTTTTCTCCATCCTGTTCCTCATTAAACTGTCCAATGGTAAAAAGATCCTACAGCACACTTCCTATTTATTCAATTATAGACATGGCTTGCCATACAAGCCTACATTTGAACTCAGTTTCATTGATGAAACCACTTCCTAATCTGCACCAGCTCGTCAGTATTACTTATGTTGGCATGGCAGTAAATGTAACTTCTTTTTGAAAAGTAAGCACAGAAACAGTCTAGTAGTGTTGTATACTCTGAATCAATAATATGGAGGATACTTGCACAGATTCTTGAAGAAAAATACAGTGTCAGTTTTGTCACTCTGCTAGAAGTCTCTCATTGGTACATTGGTTTTCATTGCGACAAACTAACAGATTGGTATTACAAAGAAGCCTATAGAAGATGGTGCCTTATATTCCTCTTATTAGGAGTTTTGGGACAGTATTTCCATTTTGGATGAAGTCAGATTACAGCCTGTCTAGGCAGAGATATTTTTATCAGAAGCCATTTAGCAGCTGGACAAGTAATTACACAATTACCCTACTGATCAGCAGCTCCCTCAGTCTGAAGGCTTCTCTTTCTTGGAGTCAGTGGCAATCATGAGGTTCTTTTCTTCTAGGTTCACTTGTATTTCTGTTCGGATAAATCCAAAGATCTTGTTAGCCTGATTTTACTTACAGCCTCTTATTGCACAGAGTATGCCCTGATCCCTACTAGCTGCAAAAATACTGAACTTGTTCATCATCTTGACAGATACATGATAAAGCATAAACTGTAGCTATGTAATCACTGTGAGTAAAAAAAACCTCAACTTATTACTCCACTTGTTATATTACAAATTAATGAGATCAACACTTCTATTGCTGGTCCATTTACATATCTGCAAATTGTCTGTAAATCGATGTTTCACATGGAACTTTCACCATCCAGTGCACACTATGCCAGTAAGATCAATATTTGAGCCTGTAGTTCCATTATACAGCCTCTCCTGGTCATGACTACTCATCTGTTATGAGTAATTGATAATTCATGCTGATCAAAATAATTCACTTGAAGGTATATGTTTTAATATTAGAAATAGTAAGTAGCTCTGCTAGGTGAAAGAAACCACAGAAAGGAATGTAGCTGAATGGAATCCTTACATTTCCATACGAACAGACTAGGGGCTCTGGCCGTCACCCTTCTCTACCCAAAGCCTGCAGCTAGCAGGAAGACACATTAACATGCCATCAGGCTGCAGCAGCACATACACTGAAGGAGCAGCCACGGGTGGAGGAGACGCTATTAACGTATGAACACCCGAGCCCAGACTAGGATGTAGTGTAACAGAAAAATGGTGAAATGGGTGGAGGGAAACAGATTAACATTTTAACAAGATCTAGCCCCACACAGGAGAACGCCCATCACCACCGGTATGCCCAGGGAACACCTGGTGATGATGGGCGATCAAGGTATATCCTGCAGATAATCCCAGCTGAATACCCAGGTTCCAGTAACTAAGAAGATATCATCCATCGCTTCTCGGAAGGACTTTTTGCGATGAGGAACACTGAAGGAAACCAACATGAATACAGGAAGAAACTGAAAGAAACTAACATGAATATGGAGAGACACTAAGAGAAGACAAAGAACTGGGCCTGAGGGTAGAAGAAGGGTATAAAAACCAGCTCCAACATGCCACAGTGGTGAACGGGGAGGACTTGGTGTGACAGAGGCCAGGCTTTTTGGTTCACCCAGTCCCGAGCCCGGGCTCAGTTCTGAGCTGTCTCTCGGTCGGTCGGCTATCGGATTGTAAACGATTGATAATAAATTATATTTTTCATTTTTTCATAAAATTGGCTGGCGAAAATTTCATTTATAACATCAGCCTGCACTTTCAGACTTTGCTCTGAAGGGTCCTCGTGTGTAAAAGGGAATTCTACCTACTGGAAAAAAAAGGCTTATCTCAAATACACAGGTAAATTGTGCTCACTGCATGGCAGCTGGTAGTGGGAAGTGGGAGAGATACCTCTGTTCATTTATGAATTCTGGCTACTTTCAAAGATACTGTCTAGGACATGGCAAGACAAGCAGGAAGAATTGGCATGGAATGGCATGGCTTGTCTTGTGTTTGCACACCAGGAATTCTGTTGTCAGTGACTTTGCTTTCAAACAGCTTCCCTGTCAACTTAGCAAAGTAGGGGGTACTCGGTTGCAACACGTTTTTCCTTCACATCCTCAACCCTCATACAAATTAGGGAAGGAAAAGGCAGGAAAAAGGTCAACACCTCTTTCAGATACTTAGCACTGCATTAGCGAAAAAAAAAAAAAAAAATCACTCAAGGCACATCACTGCAACACAAACCTGAAAAGCAGAACCTGGAGAATCTGTTTCCAGGAAAAGCCTGTAGTCATCTGGCAGTATGTTAATATTGCTTTAAAAGTATTTATTCAGCTTCTAGCTAAGATAAAATATGGATGACAATTATTGAACAATTGAAAATGCAAGTATGAGGTATTGAGGGAGAAGAAAGGAGACTCCTTTTAACAGTAAATGTTTTCTTATAGGGACAATATTCTGCACTAATTAGCAAGCAGCACCTCAAATGAAGTGCATGATGAAGCACGATTAACCTCTTTCTAGTACCTTGACTTGTAAGCAACACCTTTGGTTTAAAAATCAAGTGTTCTATTGTCATGTTCCGCTTACAAACTTATCTCTGTGTGAGGGGAATGTATAAGCGGCTTCAGCTCTAATACTTCAGCCCAGTGGAAGTCAGGCTGTCGTGCTTACAGTGTGAGGTACCACTTTCCTGAAATCCCTGGGAATTGACAAGCACGGTTGTCTCCTCCACTGATCCTAAGCTTCTCATTTTTGCTCCTTCAGCCCCAGAGCTATAAACATCTCCCCTGAGAGCCACTTTGAATACCCATTCCAGCCTAACTTCAAGGCAACTACCAGAAACTAGGTGTTGTACAAATGAAGAAGCAGCCCTACTTTAAGTGTCAGTCTCTCTTATCTAGAAACGTGGAATACATGAGCATAGAGAAATGTAAATTGTAGTGAACACTGGGGACCATTTATGGCACTGCATATTCTTGTGTATGATTCTGAAGTGATTGTGAACACAAGATGTGTTTGGCAATTACAACAGAGCTGAAGCTAATATCAGAGAACAAAAGATACCAGAAGAGATTACCATGCCACCAAATGCCATCCACCCTAGTTGCATTGCTTGCAGTGTTTAGAATAGCTGGTGGTGCTTAGACTGACAAAGTAACTCTTTCATAGTGTTCCTGTAATTCTGCTTTTTAGCAAGATGTGAGATTCCTAACAGTTGTACAAGGGCACTAATGCTGCACTTCAGAAAAAAATGAAGGTGCAATGAAGTAGGGCCATGCTGCTAGTTTTTGAATAGTGACCAACACAGTGTTTTTGCTCAGCATAATAGTTGCAATTTGTGTAAAGATTCTAGGAATAGGGATGGTGTTGCTGGAATTCACTACAGTTCTAACAGAACAGGTAATCTCTGGGATTGGGCAACAGTGCTCGTAAACTTGCACGTACAGTCTGAACCGAAAGAGTCATGGTCTGCTGGATTTTTAGGTAACATCCAAAACAAACGCTGACAGCAACTTGTGCAGAACTGTAACAGAGGGCAAGACACAAAAGAAAACAACGTAAAGCAGACAGCTTGGTAATCACACGGGAACAGCCAGGTTTCCTCACCAACATCACACTGTGGTAAGGGCAGGTGAAACCTTTTAGCCATCTGAGCAAGCAAAGAGGCTGTACCCACACCAAAACCGGCAAGGCAGCCAAAAAGCCGAATTGTGGTCTTCAGCCTGCTTGAGTCACATTAAATACCGCCCTACTGACGAAGGCTATGTGCAAGCCAAGCTGGAAACGGGCACAGCTGGTGACTGATGCTTGCCACAGGCGATGGTGGCTGGGAAATCCTTCAGGAGAGCGGCGGGCGTGAGGCGCGGGCAGTGTGACCCCGCTCTCACCTGTGCTGCCCGGGGACGGCTTTATGAGCGCAGCTTTCCTCAGCTCTTCACACACACGTTTTTCGCCGTGACGAACAAGCCCAGGCAGCAGCGAGCCGAGCTTGGCATGCCGGGCTCCCGGCCAGTGCAACTCTGCCCTAGCATGGCAGTCGCTGCCGCCCGGGGCGGCCCCAGACCCGTTCCCCAGAGGCGCCGCCGGCGGCCGGCCTCGCTCG